>CM077346.1:11538678-12138678 GCA_039655645.1 Ammopiptanthus mongolicus
GACAATTAAACTTTTTTATGTTAAGAATGCATATCAATTAATATTATTTGTTTTATGTACAATATATATAATAATTTTCTTAAATGTTATACCGGTTAAAATTTAAAAAGTTCAAATATTTATATGTAAAAATATATAATTTATGATTGGTTAAAAATATAAATAACTAATAAACAATTTATGATTTGTGATTTTATGGATAAATACTCGAACAAGTCAACAACCTCAACCCTGGAGTTATTATCCTCCCGGTGGGATGTATGGTCCCTCTCTTCTGCTATTTATTTTTTCAATCACGAAGCGTCCTAATTTTCTATACCGACCTCCGCGTTAAATGCTACTCACTTTATCACGTCCACATGCGTGTCCTCCCACCATCCGATTATCTCAATCTCAAATCCATCAAAAACAAAATCCAAAATTAAAAACGATCTGCTTAAGTGGCGGTTCGAGATGATTCTACATTTTTTGTTTTTTTTTTGTTTTTGTTTTTGTTCTGTTATAAAAGTTAAATTTGAAAATAAAATATATTCAGATAAAATGGGACTAAATTAATTTTTTACTTAATTTAAAAACAGTTTATAGTTAAAGTCCGAAATCATAAAAATAGATTTTACGATTCCTATTTCAGTTTTAAAGCTAGCATGCAAATGATTAGTTTATTCACTATTATGACATTTTGAAATGTTTAAAACTTATGCGCTTTTTTCCTTTATGTTGTTAATGAAATCATAAGATACATTTAACGTTTTTACTATTTATTCATGTGTAATTTTTGTTTAAAAGGAGCTAAACACAAATTACATAAACGTTATAATTATTATTATTATTATTGTTGTTGTTATGGTGGTTGTTCCTGCTACTTATGATTACTATTTTTATTATTTTTATAGTTTTATAATATATTTTTTTTGCTACACTTAATTACTTTTTTGTCATTTTTAATTATTTTTATGAGTCAATATTTTTTTATATTGGGTGAATTCATAGTAAAGCGAGGTAAAGAAAGTGATTTAACTAAAAAAAATTGAAACACAACTCAAAACTAAAACTCAGAACTGAAAATCAATTTAATTTTTAAAATTTTCAAAATATAAAATAAAAGACCACCCCGAACGGGACCTAAGCTATTTAATAAAGTGTTAGTTTTTTTTAAATAAGTTAAAACTAACTTATTTTTATAAACTTGCTCGACGAATTTATTGAAATAAGTTAAAAAGAACTTGTCAAAATATCATAAACCATTTTCATAAGTTATTTATATGTATATTTTTTAATAAGTTATTCTCATAAACTTAAATAATTTTTTTATAAGCTTTTCCAAATATATCTTAAGGGTATATTTGGATACACAGTTTAATTAAACGCTTATTCAATAAGTTCTTTTTCAAATAAGCCAAAAATAGTTTATTTTCATAAGCTTCTTTGACAAGTTTATGGAAATAAGCTAAAAAGTGCTTATGAAAAGATCATAAACTATTTGCATAAGTTTATTTCCATAGACTATTATCATAAGCTCTTTATAAGTTATTCCAAACACATCCTAAGTCCGAAAACAGCTATAACAAATGAAGTCTGATTCTAAATATCTTAATTTATTAAAAAATAATTTATTGATGAGATTAATTTTAATTTTTATAATATCAACCAATTACAAATCATTCTATATATGAATTTTATGATAGTATCATAAAAATAAAATATTTTTAATGATGTATCAATCTATGATTGATTGACAAAAATATTTACACTAAACGGGTCATACAAATTAAATCCTTGATTGATTGTTAAAACAATTCTAACTCATTAATAATAAGAGTTTAATTGTTATGCATTATCACTGTAAAATTTTTTTTATACTGTCAATCAAACAAAAATTATGATATGAATGACTTTATAATAAAACTTTAGACGTATAGTGCATATCAATTAAATCTTAATAATAATGCATCAAACTAAAATTTACATTTTAAATAAAAAAAATATTTTAGTTTTATAATAATTATGTTAAATATCACCGATGACAATAGTGATTGATTGAGAGCAATCTTATTAAAGTCCAACTGGACATCACACCTAAAAAAATCTTGATTTAGGTTCAATCGGATGGTTTGATCGCATGATGTCACAAATACACACAGATAGATAGGTAGATAGATAAATATATATATATATATATATATATATATATATATATATAAATTTTTAAATTTCTCTCATAAACTATATTATATAATACTAATAAAAAAATGTAATTAAAATAGTCATAACACACATCTTCAAAGTCTTTTGTCATTCTTTTAGTGTTCTACCAATCGGGTTGGCACATCTGGTTGAATCTTTTTCCCACATTCATTGTGGTTTGGGTTCAATTTTCAGATCTTCCCTGTTAGTAGGCGATATGTAAATTTCACTATAAATTCTTATAGAGGTGGATGGTCTTCCCTGACCTTGCACGGGAACGTGCTTTTCCCTAATCTAAACTTTCTTATATATAAAAAAAAAAGGTCTTTTGTTATTCTACACAATCAGATAGGACTTGTTGTTATAAGTTATCATTGTTACAAAGGAAGGATTACTGGATCTTGAATAGAGGATTATGGTGTGTTTGGGTATACAGCTTATTTAAGTGTTTATGCAATAAGCTCTTTTTTAAATAAATAAGCTAAAAATAACTTATTTTCATAAGTTTCTCTGACAAGCTTATGAAAATAACAGCTTATGGAAGTATCATAAATTATTTTTCTAAACTATTTGTATTAGTTTAATTTAATAAGCTATTCTCATAAACTCTTCCAAACGCACCCTTAATGTGCCAATTAGGTTTTAACTCTTTGTTTTTTTTTTTTTTCAATTTTAAAATTTTAGTTTTTCTCTTTCCTTAAAATCAACCAAAAGTAATGTGAGGATAGAAAATCGGACAAAAATTCGGTTTACGGTTAGACCGATCCGAATTTCATAACAGTGCGGGAGAGTGCAAAATTTTCTAAGGTGTTAGGTGCGCATCAAAATTGAACTTCAATACACATCCCATCAGTTTCATATCCCAATTGAAGTCATATTTTAATACAGTCCCACCCCTGTTTCTTGGCGTTATAAAACCATAGGGTCCATACTCCATACCCTATAGTTGTGGCTTCTTCATCCTGATTGTCGATTGACCTCTCCACTCTACTTGTCTTGTTTACGTGTCTTAGTCACAGTTTTATGTTATCCTGGTGGTTATGAATGATAGCTCCCAATCGTCCTCCGTCACAAAGCCGAAGCTATTCTCCTGCTCTTGGCTTCCCTCGCCTCAGATTCTTTAGGTACCGCCGATTGAGGTAGCCCTCAACCCCACCCAATAATATATTACGGTCACTACCATGCCAACCTCCAAGAATCACCGGCGGGGGAGTTTAGCACAGAAATCTTCGTCTTTTCACGCTCACACCGTGGCGGCGGCAACCGTGTCTGGCAGCCAAATTCAGCGGCCGAATACGGTGCCGGACCTTGTGCCGGTCAGGAAGCCTGCGGTGGTTGATGTCGTGCCGCCGAGACAACCGCCGAAATTGCTAGTGAAGGTGACGATGATGGGGAGCCTCGGCCCCGTGCAAGTGGTGATACCGCCTGAGTCGACGGTCGGAGATTTGGTGGCGGTGGCTGTGCAGATATACGTGAAGGAATGTCGCCGCCCAATCTTGCCGTCAACGGATCCTTCCGACTTCGACCTCCATTATTCTCAGTTCAGCTTAGAAAGTATGTTTTTGTTCATTTCTTTCTTTATTAATTAATTAATTGTCGAAGTTATAAAGACTGTTTATGTATTTATTTATTTATTTATTTTTGGTTGGAGGGAAATTGATTTGTTATTATTTTGTTGTGGTTTTGTGTTTGGTGGCGCAGGTTTGGATAGGGAGGAGAAGCTGAGCGAACTTGGATCTAGGAACTTCTTTCTGTGTCCGAGAAAGTCTATTCCCACCGTGGACGGTGGCACCGGTGGGGACGGTAGCACAACGACGCCGTTTGCTTTCTGTTGTAAAGAGGCCGACAAAGCAAGCAAAGGTGGTGGTGGCTTTGGTTGGCTGAGATTCAAGGATTTGTTGAAATGATTGTGTGGTATCTGCTTGCATCCATGAATCCAAATAAAAAAACTATTACAAATCAAAGACAGACAGACACATATGCTTATTTGAACATTTTTTATTTGGATTTTCCTTTGTATCTTTTTCTTCGTATTAAGTGCTTGTTTGGAAACGCTTGATTTTTTTCATTTCAGCTATTTTTTGGCTAAAAAACTGTTTCATATATAATCTATCATGTTTGGCAATTAGCTTAAATTTATAAAAAAGTTTTTTTTTTGGGGAAAAAGTTGTTTTATGTCATCTAATTTGTTTTAGCTTAAGATTGTTATGATTTGATTATTTCTTATTCTCAAAACTCTCTTCCCTATTTACCCCTACAAAACTAACTTCCAAATAAATATTATTAAATTATACAAATAACTTCATATCCTTTTTTGTAATTTACTATATAAAAAGCAATTTTTTTAGACCATCCAAACAAAAAAGATTATCTTGAAATCGCTTTTCAGCAAACAGACGCAAACAAAAATAGATTCTGATTATAATCGATTATTGATAATCGATTATTCATAAATCGATTATTAACATAATTTTTTTTTTTCAGCTTTTCCAAACACATCCTAAGTGGTCTATCACCCAATCACTTGTACAAATAAGTCGGCTACTAGGTTTAGATTTGTGGGCATGCTTAGCAAAAATGCATGTATGGTTATCATTTCATTTGGTTTAATTTTTTATTATTATTGAATCATTTTTCTTTTATTTGTTGGTTGTCGATTCTTTCTTTTCCTGCCTCCCTAGAAAATTCATTTCGCAGTTCGAAAATAGTTATAAACTCTTGCATAGAAGTCACCGATGTTGAAAAAAATAATTTTGAGGAATACTCCCTTTACTTTTGCGTGGGAGTGAGAGTTATATCAGGAATAACTGTCTTAATCGTGCCGAACCTTATATGTAATAGTAAAAAATTTGTATCATTGTATCGTAACTGTCTTAAGTGTATTATTTATTTATTATTATTATTATTATTATTATTATTGTGTTAACTAAATTAATTATCACTATAAGAAAACAGTTCATTATCGATGGCTTATGGCCGTCGGTAATAGTAACTTTTCGACAGCTAGGCGACGGTTAAAAATCGATCGAAAAGAAGGTTCTCGATAATGAATATCGACGACAAGGCAAATATTAATTAAATAAATAGTGAAAAATAAATTTAAAAATAACATTAAAGAAATTAAAATTATATCCAGATGATAAATAACATATGACGAGGAGACTGGATAAGATCATCGAAAGGGTCCTCATCATCATCGTACCCGATGCGACCGGTAGGCTAATCAAGATGGGGGGTTGCTTGTTGTATGGTCTGTAGCATCTGCTAAATCGACGCTCACGCTCCTTGACACGCCGTCCGGACTCAGCCAGTCTTCGCCTCAACTCAGCAATCTCCTTATCAGTGTGGCGACTGGCTTCGATAGATGCTCTGACGCTAATATCCAAGCACGAAGACCTTTTTCGATAGTTACCGGAAAGGTCTCCTGCACCGTACACACGACCCTTTTTCTTGCCACCAACAACCTCCGCCCAAACATGCAGCGCAAGCTGCTCCTCCTCCTCAGGGTCAAGAAGGGTGGAGGAAGAGGCTATTGCCTGAGACATCCTCTCTTTGAACTCCTCCTGTTATGCATAATCAAACAAAGTAATCAAGATATTTATAATATATAATAAAACCATACGTTTTAAAACTATAAATAAAAGGGGCATTATCTGAGTTCGTTTTGAGCGCTCATCTACATTCTTGCCACTACCCTTCCTGGTATGGGTGTGGCGGTGGATATTTAGTATAGATTATTAATTATTTATTATATATTTATTTATATTTATTTTCAAAGTCACATTTGATATTCTATTAGTTATTTAAAATGTTTTAAACAATAAACAAAAACCAAACAAACTATAAGATTACAACAACATAGCTTATACATAGATACACATTTCACAATCAAAATTACACATTACAATTGATAACACCATAACAAAATGCTACATGTTCATTATTCAATCTTCAAAATGTTCAACATGCAAGAAAACATTAAAAATCAGTATTCAATTACAACATTTTTACAACATTATAACAAAAATTTTATTCAATTGACTAAACCAAAATGCTAAATGTTCAATGCCAAAACAGAGGCAAGAAAGCAAACCTGGGAGCAAAGGGGAAGAAGAAGAGACTGTGGTGGCCCAGTTGTGGTGGTTCAGTTCCGCAAAAATTATAAAGAATTACAAATTTATGTAGAAACACAAAGGCAGAGGGACATGGACAGAGGCAAAGGGAGATACATGCAGTAGTGGCGGTGGCTGGTAGCTGGTGCGGTGGAGGAGGGAGGGTGACACAGATAGAGACAGCACTGTGAGGATTTGCTCGCGGTGGTGCGGTGGAGGTCGCGGTGGTGCATTGAAGGTCACAATGGTGCGGTGAAGCTCGCGGTGTTGGTGATTGGTGGTTGAGAGGGGTGGTGGCTGGTGGCTGGTGGCTGTGGGGGTGGTGGTTGGTGGCTCTGTACTGAGAGGAGAGGCAGAGAGGGAGAGGGTGAGGGAGAAGAGAGGGAGAGGGTGAACAGAGAAATAAGGGGGAGAAGCGTAAGTGCTTATGTTAGTGAAGCATACCGACGGTTTTGCCGTAGGTAACAATTAAATTCCCTTACTGTCGGTACCGTCCGTAATGTTAAACGAGGCTTACGGACGGCTAAGTCGTCGGTAACTAGTAACTTCCTTTATCGACGATTAAGCCCATCGGTAACAAAAAATAGTCATTTGAGTCCGTAATGTGAAACGGCGTGTGCCAATTAACTTCACTTACCGTCGGTAAAGGAAGTTACTAGTTACCGTCGGCTTAGCCCTAAGTAAAGTTACCGACGACTGAGGTCATCGATAACCTGGTCAGCCATACATATAACTAGTAGCGACGGTTAAATTCGTCGATAATAATTATATTACCGAAGGCCGTTGATAAAAAGCCGTAGGCAATTAAGCGCTTTCTTGTAGTATATTATAATTTATTATAATTGATTTCAATTGAATATTATCATAGAATATAGCCAATATATCACTTTCTACTCATTTCCACAACTTATTGATCACATGAAAGTATTTCATAACTGGCAAATTCTACGGTGAGAGTCCAACAAAGTCTCTCACTATGAGAGACTGTTCTCTACCATTGATTTACCTTAATCCTCATGATTATACTATAGACCTTCCACATCAGATTATCCCTCCCCCCAACTCCCTTCACAACCCCTCCCCACCTCCATCTCCTTCATCACTATGTCGTCTGTGACACACCTTCCCACCCCTACCCCACCTTCACTGTATCAACTTCTCACAAGATCAAAAGAGGGACAACTCGATTCATGCACCAAGATACAGTTGAATCTCTCTACAGTTGAGTCCGAAACCAAAACGACAATCCACCCCATTCTCGAGGATCTTAGCTTGATTCTGGAAGCAGAGTAGCGTGGCAGCATGGAACCAGGCTGGAATCGGACCTCCGACGTTGATGTAATCTCTCACTCTCAAGTTCACATCTCGCAGATCTGGACACATCGATGCTTGAACTCAGGTCGAGTTAGACCGTCGGTGGTGGTGAACTCGGTGGTCGAGTTTCACAAACTCGACGACGACGTAGTGGCCTATCTCCATTGTGTGAATCCGCCAACAACGGGGTTTGGTTGTGGTGGCTCTTGTTCGTCGAGATCCGGCTTCCGCGGTTCCGCAGTGGCCCTTCCTATGGCGTGGTTATGCGTCACCGTCGATCCCTAATCTTTGTCTTCGTCATCTTTACCAATTTCTCAAATCTGTCTGTGGGGTTCCTGAAACAATATTTGTTCTTGTTTATTATTTCCTCAACTTTCAGTCCAGGCTCTCTTCTCTGCCGTCGTGCTCTTCTCATTCTCTCTGCAAAACGACAGAGAACGTTCTTTCCACGAACCCCTTGCTGTGCTTCGCCAGGAAGCAGTGTGCCGGCGAAGGAAACGAAAAATCGAGCCAATGGCAAGCCGGCGACGGTGAAGATCACGGTGGTGGCGGAGAGTTTGAAGACTGTGGGCGATAATGGGAGAAAACCCTGGAAGGAAACGGGAAAAAAAATCTAATGGGGAAGAGTGCATGACAGAATCAATGGGACTACATCATCCAATGGTTTTTAATCATGGTGCACGGTAAGAGACCTATTAAGCCTCTCACCATAGTAGTCACCTTCATAACCCTTGCAAGTCTACAAACCAAACAAAAAAGATTTATTACGGAAAAAAGACCAACAAAATAGAAGCGCCCCCACCTTTCACAACAAGCCTAAAATGTTGAGAAGCCATTTTTGTGAAGCATAGTATATGTTTGATTATTTGCCTAAGTAGGTTGATAAGCCATTCTATTCTTACTATTTTCTCTATCATAGTATTAGACATAACTAGAGTTCTCTACCTAAGTGGGTTGCCATTTCTCTTCTTATCAAGCCCATTGTTCTGGTCCACTTTCGGAAACCAAGCCTAATAAGCCCCACAGTAGATCCATGGACGGGAAACCAACCTCTAGCCGAGCGTATCAACTGGCTAAGCGTCAAAGTCAAACCAAAAGGTCTATATGGGTAGGACAGGTCTACAACTAATAGGGGATGGCCCCCACTACCCAAACGACAAAACAGTAAGGTCCCCCCCTAAATTATGCAATCCCAAATCACTGTCACCCTTCGGTTATCGCTGACTCCTACGTCCCACACGCCACACAGCAAGAGGCACTATAACAGCGCCCTATGTCCCACATGCCACACAACAAGGGGCACCACGCCAATGATGGCAGTCGCCTATACCCCCATATTAGGGGAACCACTATAAAAGCTAATGACCCATGAGGCCAGGTAAGTTCTCATTCTCATTCTAATATACTCCCTGCAATCCCCTTTGCTGAATTAGGCATCAGTGTGTCTTCGCAAGTACCTCTCATTTGGTCCAACCATAGGAGCAGCCCAGGAGATAAAGCGAAGCACCATCACCAAGCTCGAGGAGCCTACCCAAGCCCATTTCCAGAGGGACCTTGAAGATATTGTTTTGGGTCACACACCAGAACAACTATCAAGATATAATTCATATTTCTCTAAACATTCTCTTCTTACTCTCTTTCTTGTTAGATATTTGGGTGTGAATTTGCAACAAAGAAGAGAAGACAAAGAAAATGCGCAATCTCCAAGGCGTGTGAGGACACTAGACTTTAGGTTCGATTTGCCCCCACCAATCTCTATCTAGATTGGATGCAATAGGTGTTTACAGCGAATCCCCTTCAGAATACAATGGAGCAACCTTGATTTGGTTTGCACACCCTAAACCAAGCGTATCGTCAATGGCAGTTTACAGAATAATAGTTTTCTAAACTCTCTCTGCGCACAAGGGAAAAAGAAAGTGATTTGGAATGAACAAGACTTGACATTTTTCGTCAACCTTTCCTACATGCAGAGTGGTTCTATTTATAGACCAACTCATGCCACTTGGTGAATGGAAACAACCTTTCATTAATTGAAAGAAGGAATGCAACCTTTCATGCATGTATCTTTTGATGTATAGACACATACGCTCATGATATAACATACCTATTAGGAAGGATTTTAAACTCATGAAGAGACACCTTTCCTCTTGTGTGTTTTAGGACTTCCATATTTTGGAAATCCCTCACATTTCTCTATCATAGTATCAGCGGTGACATCCACCATGAAGTTCTTTCGCTGCACCGAGTTTTGGTAACCCATCTTCTTCCTTTCTTGTTTTTTCTATCTAAAACCGCTTTTTCTTTTCTCTAAGACTTTGTCCTATTTCTTTTTTCTTTCCTAATTCAGATATCTTCTTTTATCATCTAAGCAAAATTTTCTTTCAAATTCTCATTTTAGTTCATTTGCTTACATTGATCTTCTCATTCTTGGTTAATTTCCTTCGATCTCTCTCCCAATTTTTTATTCATCACCTCCCACAAAATTTTACGAGTTTCTCCCTCGAGAAACCTTCATTCTCTCCTCAGAAATGTAATTCAAATATTGAATTCTTAAATTTGCACATGTGATACACTATCAAAAGAAACAAATTTTATTCCTACCATAGCATCTCATCTCTCCTTAACTTTAATAAACAATTAAAGAAAGAAATAAGTATCTTTACTATGTTTCTCATGTGATTCATACAGTAATTTATCAAACTAAGACGGCATTCTTCCCTTAATTATTTCATTTATCATCATTACTAAATTAGTTCTCGTATGATTCACAAAATAATTTGTGAAACTAAAACAGTATCTTCCCTTAATTATTTCATTTATCATCCTCATTAAATTAGTTCATATTCTTTTTTTTACATGAAATTAATACATTCAAATTAAGATTTAATTGGTGTGCACTGTCAATATAAAGATTTCTTACACTGTCAATCAATCAAAAATTGTCACATAAGTTAAAATGTTTGATTTTTATCATACGAAGTTACATACGAAGTGGTGCAAGTTATGCAAAAAAATATTTACCGAAATGTACGAAGTTTATGCAAAATAATAATAACTTGAATATCTGAATCATATACCAAGATATTAAGGAATTATTTCCAGAAGAAATATACTAATTAACCAACAAGTTTGAGTACAATTGGTTGATAGTTAGGTTCGATTTCTATCGTATGTATGAAAAAAACTTTGTTGAAAGAAGCAAAATCCATTTTGATTATCTATGGCTTGAAATGGATTAGTCTTTCGTTATCGGTTAAAAGATACCCTGAATGCATACAAAAAAGAATTATGGTAATTAATATTTAAATTTTGAATTATTTTTAATAATTAAAATTATTTAATTAGATATTAATGAATTCCTTTCATAAATAACATATTGATGAAGATTCAAAATTAAATTATCTGTAAAAATATAAAGTATTGTTATGAAATTTCAATTTTGTTTGTAATGGTATTTGCATATAAAATTATAGTACATGGCGCAGAGAAAAATCAGAACACATGTCGAAACTTTAATAAGACATCAGTGCCACAAGCTAAATTACCACTGGTTTTATATATAGGAGGCTGCTACAGCATCCCGTAAATTTAAGAGTTTTGATATTTTGGGATTGGGTATCATAGTATTAATTATTTTAGTACTTTGGAATTGGGTAAAAATATTTAAATGTATTAATGGGTCCAAATATTTTATCATCTTGTCTTTTATATCGAGAAATACAGGCTAATTTTCTTTTTGCTTTAGTAAGAATTTCTTGCTCTATTTCTTGAAGATCCATATTTTCCTCGTGTAATATAATTTCTTCAAAATGTTTTATCTTTTTTCTCAGATAATTCATTGCTTCCTTAATATCGTATATTAGGATAACATCAAATTTTTCTATAAGGGTAATTATTTTTCCTGACATATATAATCCTAGTTCTTCGATATACTCTATCATTTTCTTAGCTGATTTTCTAAACGGATTAATCTATTTTCTCTCCAAAGGATATCTCTTTCAATTAATTTTCTAACTAGTTCTTCTATATAATCTTCTTCCTTATTTTTTAACAAGGTAGATAGATATGTATATTCTTCTTTAAGTTGTAGCTTTATTACTTGTATATTTTCTTTTATTTGGGTTTGATTCATGCTGCAAAATTTTCTAATTCGTTTTTAATTCTTTTCAGCATTTTTAATTTATAGTCTATTATGCAGTCATCAATAAAATCTCCAGCTCCTTGTTGTTTCCAATATTTAATTTCTTTCTGGATTTCTTTTAACCATTCTTTTAGCATAGTAATAGTCTTCATGCGATTAATCTTTCAAGTCTCTTTTTTTATCCATTTTTCAAATTTTAAATGATGTTCTAACATACTTTCTTTGAGCCAATAGTCTTGTAAAGTTGTTGGTTTATCTTCTTGCCAATAGATTATCTTTTTGCGATTAGTTTGTAACCATTGTTTTAAGGTGAGATAAGTTCTCATGCTATTATTGTTTCTAATCTTTGTTTAAAAATCTGAATACGTGTTTCAACTCTTCTTACTTGATCTTTAATTATAGCGTTAGGATTTTCTTCATCTAATTCTTTTAAAATTTTGCAATAATTTTTTAAATTATTTATGGTTATTTTTATGTAGCTAGCAGTTTTCATTATCTAGCTCTGATACCAGTTTTGGCCCAGAGTTGTTCATGCGATTTTCTTCTTTTATTTTTCTTTGGTTATGTCATATCTTTATCATATTTTATTCTTTATGTATAGAGTTAAATCGTTAACTTGCGTGACTAATTTATTAATATTCTCACTTGTACCTTTTTCGGGTTCTATTAATTGGATGGGTCTAGGAATATAAGGTATTCTTAATGATTCAGGTTTCTTTAAAAAAGTTCCTAACTCAGTTATTTCATTTTTTCGTGGATAATAAATTTTTTCAATATCTTCAAATAATTGAGGGACATCTATTCTATCATTATTTCTAAAAGTAATACTGTGATGGGAATTTGTTAAGGCGTAATTTACACAGTATGTTACCGAAAATATTTTATCTCCAGGTCTCATCAAATTCTTTCTTAAAATTTTGTGTTCTAGAGTTAAAGATTGCTCTAATCTTTGAGTACTTAATGAGATTCCTATATTAGGATGAATTTCAAACTTTAATTTTACATATGCTAAGTTTCCTTCTATAACTCCTAGTATCTTATCGCAGACATCAGTTATGCGTTCATCTTTTAAGATTAATTCTATTGGAGAATCTATTCCTTCTTGAAAGGTTGCTTTAATTAGAATCTGAACTGCGCCAATGTGAATATATCCTATTTTTCTTCTATGTGCTTCTATTTTAAAATTTTGTCTTAGTTCTCGTTTTTCGATTTAAGAGTTGGATATTTGTACTTCCTTAGGCTTCAGTAATGTCTATGGGAGTTTCAGTAATTATTTTACCATAGTAAATGATATTTTTTTTTGAATAAATCTTTTCATTATTCCACTTAATCTTTCTTTTCCTTTCATATTTGCAGTTTTAGAAAGATCTAATTCTTCTTTTTGTATTTTTTGAAACAAACGAGGGTTAATAAGAATACTTCCGTGATAATTTTCATCTTCTTCAGTAATTTGAAGGTGTTCTATTTCATCATTAGTTTCCATTATCTCAGATTCAAAATTCATAATTAACCTAGTTTTATGAAAGCTTGTAGAGTTGCATCATACCTGATTGGGTTCTAAGAGGAGACTAACAGCTTTCCTCAACTTGGGGAAACTCGGGTGAGAGTTTTCTCCAATTGATTCACTCTGCCTTACCTTAGCATAAGAGGGCTTATTTATAAGCTAAGGGATTATTGACTATTTACATTATTGGCCCTATAGCACGTAAGTGCTTACATCAGAAAACTAATAATTTACATGTTGTCGTCACTACTTACATCATTCTTCAATTATTGCTTCGTCTTCGGAATCTTTTCCTTGTGGCTAACAGCTAGTAGTGGCTTCTGACGTAGCTTGTTTTATGCACCTCTCACCTGCATGATTGCCATTTTCTTTAATTATTGTGCAAAGTTTATGGAGGACAACTGGGCAATAATTCATAAAGGGTCCCTCAAATGCATAGAAGAGCATCTCGAAGCTTGTTAGTAGGGCTAAGTCTTTTTCTCTGATGGGCTTTCCGCTTGTCTTGCTTAGAAGCAAAGTATTTGTTCCCTTGTACAAAGTTTTGATGAATGATTCTTTTCCAATGGTTTGACATTGGGAATATATGCTGGCTAATTGATGAGCTATGAAGTTATTAATTTGGTCTTCATCATAATCTACTTCAGTAGGTTCATCCATTAAACGGAAATTATTATTGCTGATACCAACAAAAACTAAGTGCTTGGCTGGTTGCTTGGTGATGAAGTCTGTATAGGCTGAGTAAAATTTTAAGAAAATAGTTCTTTCACCAGCAATATTTTTTCGAAACATTTGGACTGCTTCTTTCAAGTAGTAGGGAAATAAGTTAATTTCTTCAAGATTGGGACTTAAATAAAGACATTCAATTAGTCCGAATTGGAACAAATTGAACGTTAAAATTGATGGTGCTCCAGGTGTAAGTACCGCCTTGGTAGCGAATAATTTTCGATCAACCATATACATGCAATTGCTTTTTTCTTTTTCCGTCCAATGGATTAATCTTTTGAGGTGTTCATAAAAGTTTTCTTTTGAAAATTGGACTTGAAGTTCATGTTCTTTTCGCGTTATTATTGGGAAATTGTCTAGGGAAGAAGGAATTCTTCCTAGAACTTTTAGAGCCTTCCTTGGTTCCGGGTTTAGAGTGGTGGTTTCTGCAAAAGTTCTTGGTCCAAGATAAATTTCTTTACCTTTGGCAATCTGAAAATCCTTTAGAGCTTTTTCTGCTTCTTCCTTTGTTGCATAGGATTTATGAATAACTCCTGAAACTTTCTGACAATGGGGAGTTGATTTGTACCACTCGTCATAAATTCCGGGAAATGGTCCGTTAAAAATAGCGTACCACTTTTGATTTCCTTCTTTTTGTGGTTGCAGTTTAAGTTCTGCTGGAATTGCTTGTTCTAAGAAAGCTTCAGTTTCTAATTGTAAGTCCAATACCTTGATGTCTGCTTTGAGCAAATCTAATTCTCTCAATTTTTGGTCTCTTAATGCTTTCTTGAGTTCTCTTTGTCTTTTTAGCATTTCTGTGGTTCCACGCTCCATTCTCTGGATAGTATATCTGCAAGAACATTCTTTTTTCCCTTAATATGGGATATTGAATAATTATATTCAGATAATTTCATTTGCCATCGGATCAACCTTCCTTGCTTATAAGTGTCTGTATGATTAAAATTTTTAAAACCTGCCACATAAGTGGAATCGGTTCTGGCAATAAATTCTTTATCAAGCACATAAATACGATGTTTTTCCAACATCCGAATAAGTGCTAAAGTTTCTTTTTCATGCGTAGGATAATTAATTTCACTGTCTGTAAATGTTCCAGACATGTATCGACGAAGTAATTCTTTCTTTTATCTAGGGGGTTTTGCTTTCATAACACCTCCCCAGCATTCATGTGATCCATCAGTTTCGATAATAATTAGATCATCATCTGTGGGATGATATAATTCCGGAAGCTTTTGACATAAGTCTTTCAACTCTGTAATAATTGCTTCATCCTCTTCTGTCCAAGACCAAAAAACATCTTTCTTTAATTTCTGTTGCAGTATTTTGCGTTTTGCTGCAAGATCTTTAATAAAACCTTCATTTGAAATGTAGGTTAGTAGTCCAAGAAACCTTTGTAATTCTTTTTTATCCTTTAAGGCTACAGGAAAGTTGCTAAGTTTTTTTAGCACGTGTTTCTGCATTACTAATTTTCCCTTTTCTATTTCAAGACCTAAATAATTGATTTTATTTTGGGCTAAAACTATTTTCTTTTTACTTAATACTACTCCGTGTTCTAGGAGTTTATTAAGTACTAAGGTTACTTTATGGTAATGATCCTCTAAGTCTTTATTGGTAAAGACTAATATATCGTCGATATAAATAAGACAAAAATCTTTATATTCTTTGAGTATTGAATCCATATATCTTTGAAAAATTCCTGGGGATTGCTTCATTCCCATAGGGAGTACATTCCATTCATATTGTCCTTGGGGACAACTGAAAGCTATTAATGCCTTAGATTCCTCGGTTAATTTTAATTGATAAAAACCTGATTTACAGTCAAAAGTACTAAACCAGAGCATATTTCTAATTTGTTCGATAATTAAATCTTTTCTAGGAAGAAAATATGCATCTCCTTCCATTGCGTCGTTTATCTGTTTATAATTTATTACCATTCGTCATTTGCCACGCTTAATTTCACTATGATTTTCTATATAAAAGGCTGGAGCTGAGTGCTTACTTTTGGTTGGTCTGATTAATCCTTTTGTGAGCATTTGCTTAATGTCTTCTGCAAATTCATCTCTATCTTGTTTAGTGTAAATCATGGGTTTACATTTTACTTCCTTAGTGGGATCTTTTAATTTTAATGTAATCAATTCGGTGTTTTTATTATTTATGTTTGGATCTAGTGGGTGTTCACTACATATCTTTTCTAATAGATCTTCAATATGAGCTGGAATGTTTCTATTTGGTTCTAAATTCATTAGAGCGTAGCGAAATTTGTGACAAAGGATAGTAAATAGTTCACCACGTTACAGCTTGCTAAACTCTGATTGCTTCGTAGAATAGGTATATTGAGAGGAATGATGAATTGGTATAGAGAGTATTTCACGGGTTTGGATATTCCGTAGATACGGTGTACGAAGAGTAATGTATTCTAAGTATTGGCAGAAAGGGGCGTAAGTCGTAAGAAGTTATTACCTAGGATGACATCTATTCCTGTTTCTTGTTGATAGATTGTTGGGACAATAAATCGTTTATGTTGTATTTGTAAGGTTATGCGTTTGACTACCCAGAATAAAGAGTGGATAGATTCATCAACTATTTATATTTTTAATGGCTTCTCTAGGTATTCCCATTTGTCAAACAATGCTTTTGTTGCTAAACAAATACTTGCTCTAGTATCTATGTAGGCTTCGGTTTCTTTATTACTTTTTTCTATTAAAATTTTGATATAAGTACTATTCGGATTTTGTTTCTTCTGAAGATAGTTCATCATGTTCAGAATATTCATAAACACTATCAGAAGTACTTAGTTCTTCTTCTAGTGGTTCTAGATTATATATTTTATAAACTTGTTTTATTTTTTTAGCTTTCTCTTTAAATTCCTTTTCTTTTTTCTGAGGACATTCGTTTGCATAATGACCTTCTTCATTGCATATCCAACATACACATTTCTTTTTTCCTTTTGGTCAATATTTTTTAGGCGTAAGTTTTTTCTTAAAATATTTTTTCTTTGTATCTTTATAGGCTTTTTTCTTTGGGTAGGTTTTTCTTAATCGGGGTTTCCCCTTTTTATAATACTTTCTTCTTTTTATTGGATTAAATCCGTAGTTTCCGGGTAATTCTATTTCTGTAAATTCACAGCAAATCACATTTCTTCCTCTATTTAATTGTCTTATTGTTTCTCTATTTAAACATTGATCTCTTAATTCTTTTAAGAGTACTTGAATAATTCCTCCTAAAGTTTTAGCCGTAGTTAATGGATTAGCTAACCAGATAGTTTTTATTTTTTGGTTAAGTGGAAAAGGTAGTTTATCCATAAAAATTTCTTTATATGTTTCTTTTGTTTCTGTATCTAGCTGGTAATAGTATTTTTAATATTCACAAATAAAACTTCCTACATCACACATATCACATATTTGCATTTTATTTAAGTGTACTTTAGCGGTTTCATGTAGATATCTTTTTACTTCAGCGCTTTGTTCAATGCTGGCAAATCCTATGAATTCTTCATAAATTAATTCCATTATAAGTCCTGCAAAATCTTGATTTGTTGGTGTTCTATGTATATATTATTGCCATTTATCATCTTTTATTCCATTTAAAAATTTTGTACATTTCCTAAAGTTTTGTAAAATATAAATTTTTTTATTGAGTTCTATCTAGGCTATTAAATTTGTCATCTGTTGCCATAAGCAGAGTAAGTTCATTAATCGATTGTAAGAGTATCTCTTCCTTGTTTTTTGCACAATCAAGATTTAGAATATTTTCTGATTTAATAGATTCATATCTTGGTTTAAATTCATCTGGAATTTTAGACCATTTATTGTTTATTTTTATATACCCATTATTATGCATTGTTTCTTTTTCCATGTTTTCCCATATTTCGAATTTTTTTTTCTCTTTTTGTTTCTTTCAGGTATCATACTACTACTTGTTTCTCCATGATGCATTCGTATTTCATTAAAATCTGTTTCATCTGAAGAGGAGCTATAATTTAGTACTACTTCTTCAGTTTCATTTGGGGTTGAATTAATTGGTTCTGGTATTTGTATCTGATTATGTTCTTCTTCTATTATTTTTAATTGTTCCAGAAGTTGTTGAATTTCTTCTAAATCAGTGGACCTTTATAATCGGTTTTTAACATTTCCATGTTGTTCTTGGTGTCAAAGTTTCTAAATAGTGTAAGGTTTCTGATTTCTTTGAGTTTAATAATTCTTCTAAATCTCTTTTTGTAATAGGTTTATTATTGTCTTCCTCTTCTAAAAGGATTTCTAGTTGTAAAAGAATTCTCATAAGTTTCAAATCATCTTCATTTTCTATTTCCTTTCCTTTATCTATAGTTTTTAATGTTTTGTATATGTCTATATACTTTGTTTGTTCGTTTTGTGTTTTATGATAGATATATTCTGCAATTTTGGAAGTAGTTTCTACAACTTGCAGTATATTGTTATTTATTTGTTCTAATATTTTTTTCTAGTTCTTTATATTTTTTATCAATTCCTTCTAGTAGACTTATGATTCCTATTATTATGAGGGTACCGGTACCCTCAAATATGCCAAGGTACTATAGAATTTGCTTTATATATATACCTAAACTATATTTTTGATTCATTGTCTTTATTTTAGGTTTCAATTTCATCCTTTTTTTACTTTTTGTTTCGAAATTGTCTCTTATTTTTATTTTAGATTTTAATATGGTCTTTTTCGTTTAAATTGTGGTATGGAACGGATCATATTGGTATAACTTTTATAAAATAAGGGACCAATTCGGAACAAAAAAATAAAAGAGGAATCATGTTGGAACAAAAAAAAGGGACCACATTGTTTTAACTTGACAAAATAAGGGACTGTTTTGGAACAAAAAATAAATAAGGGATCAAACTGAAATTCAAAAAAAGATAAGGGATCGAAAGTATATTTTATCCAATATATGTATATACATTCTAAAATCAAACTAAACATGTACATCTCACAAAAAACAAAGAGTAAAGATTTAAATTAGTCCTTGATAAAAATTATGATAACATTTTGATCCTTAAGAAATAAAAAATATTAATTTGATTTTCAAGAATATAAAATATGGGTCAAAATAATCTTTATCAAAACTAAAATATCTCTAAAAAATATCCTAAAAAAAAATTAAGTTGATCTATATTTTATATTGTTAAAGATTAAATTTATATTTTCTATTTGTTAGAGATCAGAATGTTAATAATCAATTAGAACCTTTACTAAAAAAAAAAAAACTAAACATGTACACAATCATCAAACAAAACTTTCGGTAACAAGGCAAATGAAAAGACCTAAAGGCATGGTGACAGTGACAGCCTAGCCCATGGGAAGATGGTGCCCATGTCTAACTTGATTGTCTACCCACATAGGTTGATATTTTTTTTAAATGTAGCCGCAGGAACCTGTCAAACCCTATCTAGAACTAGAAGACACCCAGAATCAATCAGAAATCAGAGAATGGGACACGAGCCAAAAACAATTGGCATAGTTAGGCAAGAGCAAGTCACGTCAATTAAATGTTGGAGTTATATTAGACTTTGAGTTTTATTAGACTTTGTTATCATTTATATATTTGTAAATATTAGTTTAATACGCGTGCGATGCGCCAATAATATAAATTATAACTAATATATAATAGATAATAAAATTAAATTTTTAAAATAATTATTAAAAATATGATTATTTATAAATTTCATTTGTTTGTGTTCCATTTTTTCCTTTTTTTTTAATAAAAATATATATTTCTTAAATATAAATTTACATGCATCTTACAAAATGTTAATAAAAAATTGACTCTAGAAACATATTAAAATAATGTCTTAGAATAAAATTATATACTTTATTTATATATCAAAAGAGAGTTATTGAATTAAAAATTTTAATTAAATGGAAAAACCTAAATTCGAAACTTGTGGGGTATTATATTTTTATAGATATTTTCGATTCCATATTCCTCATTCTTAACTGAAATGGTGAGAGATAGTGGTAGCTCTGCTAGGGCAACGTCTTCTTCCAGCCAAGAAGAGGATTTACTGCAGCGAAGCACTAAAAAAGTCAAGGATGGGGGGAACCGATATTGATGGGTCCTAAGTCCTATAGAGACAGCCTATTGCACGCAGTTGGTTTCTCAGCAGAGGGAGTGGAGGGGGTTGCAATACCTCAGGATAATGTTATGGTGGATAATCCTATGATGCAATGTCAGGCTATGGGCAGTGATGGGGATAAAGGGCATGCGAAGGGTCCTGTGATTCCACTTTCTAATGAGGAAATTGCTCTTTGGTCTAACCCTTGGAAGAACATGTTGGTTGTCAAGGTGCTAGGAAAAAGGGTCAATTTTCGGATCCTTGAAAATAAGATAAAAAATGGTGCAATTCAAATTATTGACATGCATGATGGGTATTATCAAGTGGTGTTCAATAGTCCGGATGATTATAATTTTGCTCTTTTTGAAGGTCCATGGATGGTGGCTGACCATTATCTCATTGTTCAACGATGGAGACCACTTTTTCTTATGAGCGAGGTTCAAACAAGGAAGGTTGCAGTTTGGATAAGGATTCCACGTCTCCCTATTGAATTATATAATGAGATTTTCTTAAGGAGAATTGGAATGTTCGTAGGTAATTTTCTTAAAATGGATCGTCTTACATCAATTCATTCACGTGGAAAGTTTGCTCGGATTTGTGTGGAACTTGATTTGGGAAAACCTTTAGAGACACATGTTACCATCAGAGGTTGTCCTTTACGTCTTGAGTGTGAAGGACTGCATTCTATTTGCTTTCGCTGTGGTCATTTTGGCCATAAGAAAGATCATTGTCATGAAGTAGTGGAGGTGGAGGAGGTGCCTAAGGAGAATGATAATGGGGAGACCATGTTAGGGATCAAGGCGGCGCAAAATATTTCCATGCAAAGAGGACCCAGGGCTGACGTAATCATTGATAAGGGCGAGGGTTCTCATAAGGCTGAGTCCATTATTGTTGAGAAAGGAGATGAGAAATCAACAGAATATGGGCCATGGATGATTGTTAGGCGAATGGGAGGGAGAAAATCTCGCAAGTTAAGGGGAAATAATGTTGAGGAGAAAAAAAATGGGTGTTGTTACAAAAGATTCACGTAACTTTGTTGGAGAGAATAAAAAGATAGTTAATGTTGATGCTACTATCAAAAAGGGAGGCAATCCACGTGATTTTAAAGCAGATTTTGTGTACCAAAATAAAGGGAAGGCTAAGGTGGGGTCCACGATTATTTTAGAAGAGAATAAGCTTGATATGGAATATGTTCCAGAGACACAAATGGGACCCCCTGAGCATCAAGTTTCGAACAAGATCACTGGCCAAAATACTCATGTGGTGGTGCAACGTGTGAGGGATCCAAAGGCAGGAAAAAATTCTCAACCACGTAACCTTAAGGATTTTAAAGTTGCTGCAAGGAACACCTTCAAGAAGCAATATGTTTAAACGTCAAAAATACTTGGGCAAATTGAAGGGATGATGGCTAAGGAGGTGCAGTACAGTGTCGAAAATGAGAAACATGAGGAGGAAAAAAATATTCTCCTTCGTATGAAACAAATCCAACTTGAGCAACAGGATACTAACGCTACTTGTGCGGGTTGGGGAGGTGCTATGGTGCAGAGTGTTTATGTTGACCCTGATGCGGTTGAGTATTTGAAAAATAAGAACAACCCGAGTCAATCTCCTGGGGATAACATGGATTTGATGGGGACTGAGGAGCTACAGAAAAATAATGAAGTGAATGATGTTGAGATGCAACAAGATGGTTCAGGTAGTGGGATACCAACTTCTCAAACTGGTTATCAATGAATATTGTTGCATGGAATTGTAGGGGCACAGCTCGAAAAGGTTTTCGTTCTATGTTTAAAGATATGAGGAAATTGAATAATGCTAATTTCGTTATTCTTATGGAAACTCATACTAGTGGTGGTAGGGATGCTGGGATTGTTAAAAGGCTTAGGCTTTCTGGGAATTTTATTCAGGAGGCTATTGGTCATTCTGGTGGTATTTGGTGTCTTTGGGACCAGTCAGTTTGGTCTGTTGAAGTTTTTAGTCATGATATGCAGTTTGTTCATATGAAAGTGCGCTGGAAAAATGATATGACGTGGTTTCTGACTGTTGTGTACGGGGCTCCTCAATTTGCTCGTAGACAACGGCTTTGGGATGATATGAAAAATACAGCATCCTCGATTGATGGTGAGTGGGCGGTCATTGGTGATTTTAATTGTACTCTTGTTTCTCATGAGCGTAGAGGAGGTGTGGAGTCCTCTATGACAAAGATATGAGTATCTTGCGTCAAGTGCTGCAGGATTGTGAATTGTTGGATGCAGGTTTCCAAGGTTCCCCGTTTACTTGGCAAAAAGGTGATCTGGAAGTGAGATTAGATCGTTGTTTGATTAATCTTGCTTGGAGATTGCGCTTTCAGCAAGCTTTTATTCGTCATCTATTACTGTTGAAGTCAGATCATCGTCCCCTTCTGATTCTATTCGATAGTGACCAAAGTATTAATAAAAGGAGGAGACCCTTCAGGTTTGAGGCTGCTTGGATGACACATGATGATTTTTACCCTTTTGTTAACAAAACTTGGAGGAATTTTATAGGTTATTGGAATGCTAAAATTCAAAGGATGCAGGTGGATCTAAAGCATTGGAATAGGGAGGTTTTTGGTTGGATTGATTATAATAAAAATAAGCTCCTTAACCGTTTGCACTGGCTGGATGATCAACGCCTTGTGGGTGACTCTCCTAGGCTTGCTGAGGATTATTTTTTGACTTGGAAATAGCTAGTATGAGAAAGTGCTAGCTCAAGAAGAAATTTTTTGGTTCCAAAAATCGACAACAAAGTGGATTGAGTTTGGTGATCCCAATACTAGATATTTCCATGGTGTGACTGCTATTCGACGTCGTAGGAATAGATATGATGTTGTCCAAGATGACAATGGAGAGTGGATAAATGACCCTGACCTTCTTGAACAACATGTCACGAGTTACTTTTAAGCACTCTTTCATCATAGTGATCAATATGTGCCGCTGGAGTTGATGGGTTTATTTCCTAGCATTGGGCCCAATGATTATAATATGCTAGGCAGGACGGTGACGCGGTTGGAAATTTTCCAAACTCCGAGAAGACAATGGGGGGTTTTAAAGCATCTCGTCCGGATGGGTTCCAAGCTATTTTCTTCCAAAAGCAGTGGCAAGTTATTGGTGAAGATTTTTGTAGCATGGTGGAAAATATTTTTGAAGATCCAGAAAAGATTCGTCATGTCAATGGGACTTTAATTTCTCTTATTCCCAAAAAGGACGTGGTATCTTCCTTGAAGGATTTTCGGCCTATAAGTTTGTGTAATGTTTCATACAAAACTATTACAAAAATTATAGCGCAGAGAATTCGTGGCTTGATGGGAAAGCTAGTGGGCCCTTGTCAGAGTAGCTTTGTCCCTAATCGTCAGAGTGGAGATAATATTGTGATTGCTCAAGAAGTGTTTCATTCAATGAGGAAAACTGGTTCCGCAGGTTGGAGGGCTATAAAAATTGATCTCGAAAAAGCATATGACATGCTTAAATGGGAGTTTATTAAGGAGACTCTTACTGATATTGGTTTTCCAGAAAAATTGATGACTTTGATTTGGAATTGTATCTCCACATCCACTCTTCGCATGCTTTGGAATGGAGAGGCTCTGGAGGAATTCTCTCCATCTAGGGGAATTAGACAAGGTGACCCTCTTTCACCTTATTTATTTGTGCTATGTATTGAGCGTTTATTCCAAATGGTTTCCCTTGCTGTTGATTATAATTGTTGGAAGCCTATTGCTTTGAGTAGAGGAGGCCCCAAGTTGTCCCATTTAGCCTTTGCTGATGATCTTATTTTCTTTGCGGAGGCTAGCTTGGAGCAAGTACATATTATTCACTCTATCTTGGAGGTGTTTTGTATGAGTTCAGGCCAAAAAGTGAATCAAGAAAAATCTAGAATTTATTTTTCAAAGAATGTGGGTTGGCACTCCAAGATGCAGCTCAGTGGGGCCATGGGTATTCAATGGACGAATGATTTTTGTAAGTACTTGGGTGTTCCTATTCTTCACAAAAGGGTCACCAGAGGTACTTATAATTTTATTCTGAATAAGGTTAATCAAAGATTAAGCTCTTGGAAGGCTAGGAATCTTTCGTTTTCTAGAAGAGTTACTCTTGCCAAGTCGGTGATTCAAGCTCTACCTACATATGTTATATATGCAAACTGTGCATCTCCCTAGAGCTATTTGTGATGAGGTTGATAAACTTTGTAGAGGATTTATTTGGGGTGATATGGATAATAAAAATAAGATTCATTTGGTAGCTTGGGACCAAGTTTGTAGACCAAAGTTGTGCGGAGGACTTGGGTTGAGGAAAGCTAGAGATGCTAATCTTGCTTTTATGATGAGGGCAGGTTGGAGACTTATTGCGCAGCGTGAGTCACTGTGGAACAAAGTCGTCAGGAAAAAATATAAGTGTGGAGAAGATTTTATTCCAAAGGTGAAAGTGTCAAGGGCAGGAAGCAACTTTTGGAGAGGCATTTGTAGTGCTTGGAACTTAGTGCATCAATATATTATTTGGAGAGTTGGGAATGGTAATGCTACCAAGTTTTGGTTAGACACTTGGGTACCAAATGCTGGCCCTTTGGTGAATCATGTGCATGCTTTAATAGACGATTATGAGAAGGAGAAGTTGGTGAGAGACTTTGTGGCAGGTCCTATTACGTGGGATCTTACCCCCTGCATGAGTTTGCTCCCTAATTATCTTATGGACCGCATAAAGGCCTTGGTTCCTCCTAACAGTGCTAATGATGATGATAATATCGCTTGGAGGGTTACAAAGGATGGCACATTTTCGGTTGCCTCTGCAATGGAAATTGTTCAAGGAAATTCTAGACATCCTCAAAAGTTGCTTTTTGCTGCAGTATGGAGTTGGAAGGATATTGAGAGAGTGAAGGGGTTGCTTTGGAAGGCTAGTAGGGAGGCTCTGTTAACTAATTGTGAGAGGAGTAGGAGGGGTTTAGCTACCTTGTCACCGTGTCCTCTATGCATGGATGAGGAGGAAACTTTGTTACATGTGTTTAGAGATTGTAATCATGTCAAAGAGGTTTGGAGGGATCTTCTAAGGTCAACGTCGCTGCCTATTTTCTTTAGTGAGCAACGTTGGCTAACTTGGCTTTATGATAATCTAGTCAATGAAACATTGATTAATGGTGCTAGTTGGAGCCTTTGGTTTGGTGTGTTGGTTGATAGAATATGGTGGCGCAGGAATGATTATATTTTTAACAGTGTGTTATGGTCTCCTACTGAATTATTCATGCGCGCTAAGTGTATGGTGGACGCGGTACTTATTTACTATGCTAACAGGGACCGTGTTTCTTTGGGAGAAGATGCTTCAAACAGCTATATGCAAATTCATTGGAAGTGTCCTTCTGTGGGGGTGGTGGCTTTAAACTGTGATGGGTTAGTTAGAGGTTCAGGCACTCAAGCTTCTTGTGGTGGTGTCCTGCGTGATGATAATGGTAATTTTATTGTGGGATATGCAGCTTCTCTGGGGTCTTGTTCTATTCTTCAGGCTGAGTTGTGGGGTATTCTGCATGGCTTGAGTCTAGCTTGGGGTAGAGGATTCCGCAAAATTAGAATTTACTCAGATTCTAAAATTGCAATTGATTTTATTGTGGATGGTTGTATCTATTCTCATCCATGTTATGCTTTGGTTGAGGCTATTCATAAGGTGCATAATGATGTAGGAACCTTGTTATGGGAGCATGTGTTTAGAGAAGCAAATCAGGTTGCAGATGCGTTAGCGAAATATAATTTGGGAATGGATTCGACGATAAAGATTTTTGAATTTCCTCCTATTTTTATTTCTAATGCTTTGTTGGCTGATGCCACTTGTACTTGTTTTTCTAGGGGATTTTAATTTTTCTTGCTTTGTTGGGGCTTAGCCCCCTTTTATTCACCAAAAAAAAAAAAATATTCCTCATTCTTAATTTCATTCACTGTGTGACATTACTTTTTTCTAACTATTCTTTTCAAACAAAAATCATGACCTGTTATATACATTGATGGAAAATCATAAATTGTTTAAATATATTTTATATATCAATTTAATTTTTGATAAAATAATTAGAACCAAATAGTGATGGCTACAGGTATATCTCCCGATTTTAATTTCAAATACAAGAATTTCTACAAGTTGGTCGATTCTGAATGAGTATTATTAACCTTCTTAATTTTTTTATGCTTTAAAAATGTAAATCCCTTTTGAAAAAATCCTAAAGGAAGCTGAGGGAGCTCCTCCAAAAATAATAAAAATCCATGCAAAAATTCCTTTAATTTTCTATAAACAATTAAAGAAAGAATTAGTTAACACTCTTTTATTGAAATTCTCTCCTTATTTTTTTGGTTTCCCAGGTATCTTTCACGCGAAACTACAGAAACTAATCTCTCGAGGTACTGGACGATATTTAAGGGTTGACCTCTCCCAACCAGGTTTTTTTCATACACAAGAGTCAGAAAACGAACCCCTAATCACTTGCTTAAGGAGTCCAAACTCGTTACAACTTGGACCAACCACATGTTGGTAAGTTCTCTCTTTATACTCATTTGTAATACTTAATTATCTTTATACATGTAAATTAATTTTTAATATTAATTAACTTTAAGTATGAAAATTAATTCTCTCTTGTCCGGTTTTGGTCATGGGTCAAAACCATTTCTACGATCAGATCGCTTTAAACCGGACAAAAACCCGGTTGGACCGGGTTAAGCCGGATCTAAACGATTTTCTATTAAAAAAAATCAAAAAATTAAAACTGAAAAAGTGAGGGAAAAAAGAAACAACTTAATCTGCTGGCTAATCCTTTATTTCAGATGCTCAATTCTAGCAAAGTTAAAAGTTAAAACATATAAAGTTATAATTTTGTTAATAATATTATTATTTTATAGAGATGGTAAGTTTAGTTTTTAATTTCTTTAATTTTTAATAAATATAATATTTTATTAGTATTGTATGTTACAACTTATGAAAAAAATTTATATTATATATTATCCGATTAGACCATGCGGTTAAACCGGTTGAACCTGAACCGAAACTTTTTCTGGTTTGCTATCCGGTCCGAGTTTAACAACATTGCTCTAGTTGGGAGGATGAAAAAAATTAAGAGTTAATTCTTTACTCTAAGTAGTCGATCCTAAAGGCCGGAGCTTATAGGGACACCCTGTGATATCACTGAGAAGTTAAATATCCTGATTACGGTGGTTCATAAAAAAAATGTCATAAATAAAAAAATATAAAAATTTGATTTCTCAAACCGGAAAAATTATAGCCCTAGTCTTTGTTTTAGAATAACGCTTTTCATTTTTTATTTAATTTTTTTATTAGTCGACCTTTGGCTTTTAAATATAATACACGGGCTTCATATTTTTCTATCACATAATCAATCCTTTTTTTACGAATTATATGCATTGCAATATCTTATCATGATTGTTTAAAAAATATAAGTTATAGGTGCTATGGTAGGAGCACTAATACATCAAACCGATCAGTGCTCCACAGTTAAATGTTTGGCCGAATTATATAGATTGCAATATCTTATCATGCTTGTTTGGCTAGATTAATTATTTCAATTAATATTATCAAAAATAAATAAATTATTTCAATTAATTAAAATTATGGATTAACATTATTAATTATCTGAAATTATAATTAATATATTAATTATGGTTAATAACATTTTATCAATATAATGAATAGTATTGGACTTATATTCTGAATAGTCCGTGATGGATTGGACTATTCAATTGATGTCCAATAAGAGGTTTCTGTCCTCATACGATAGGTTACTTAATCGTTATCTCATTAGACGGTTAATTCTAAGTCTGATGAACCAATTGTGATTGAGGGGAGCCCACTCTCATTTCAATGCTCAACCAGCAAGTAAGATGAAATTTTAATTTGATATCAGGTACACCTTCTTCATCTATCTCTCGTATGTAATATGTATAATTAATAATAATATGTTATAATCTTGTATCTATTAGTGATATGAGTTTATAGAATTCTCAATTAATTCTTCAATTGGTATAGGAGTTTGATAGATACATGTTATATTATTCAATGGTTGAATTGGCTTCAATTTCAATCAAATTTATAAAATTCAATTGGGGCATTTGTTATAATCATATTCTGTGTGCCCTAATGTCTGAAAGTCATGGATCAAGAAATCATTAGACATTGAACAGTAACATGGTTTTTTTTTCTTCTTTATTCTTCCTTTTTTTTGAAATCGTTGGAACAAATGTGGCGTGATTTTATAGACAAAATCCAATATTGTTTTGGGGCTTTCGTAGCTTATGTTTTTGCGACCATAACCCCAAAATTTTGTCTAACTTGGTTGCATAAACTGTGAGAAAACGGTGCTTTATTATGAGGGTTTTCGGATCAAAATACCCAAATACTTTGTGCTGGATTTCTTCATCACCGTGCCAATGATATTCAAAATTGTTTTGGGGCTTCCAAGAATCTACTGTATGTGACCTCAAACCCATAAAAAATGAAGCAAAAAGACACTTGTATTAAGAGATCGAACCGGGTCTGCATTACGGGTCGCACAACCCGTTTCTGGTTTTTGGGTCAGGAAAATGATGTCTTCCTGCGAAGCCCACTCGCAGGCCCAGGAGAGTGGGGTGCGTGGGACCAGTTCCAAGCCCCAAAAAACATTTCTTTTATTCCAAAAATACGTATTTATTATTTATGGTGTTTTGGTATTTTTTTGAGAAATTTTAGGCACCCTTAAATATTTTATATTGTTAAATCCGGAAATAATTTATATTTTAAATATTTCTCAGTTATTTGGCCTGAAATTTTTTTATAGTTATTCCTCACTCTGTCACTGACACTTTGGTATATTATACTCTCTCTGTCAATGTGTCATTATTATGAAAGTATTTTTTTAGGCCTTTATATAAATTGTTTATTTTATATTTATGCATGATATGAAATTATCATATTCTTTGAAGCATAATTATTCTTAATTTGTATAATTGTAATCTCACCTATCGTGGTTACAATTATGCAAATTTTGCGTTTGTTGAATAATTAAGTTTTATCCTTAATTATTATAATTTGTATTGCGTTAATAATAATTATATTTTATCGGTGTATTATTATTAAGGCTTAATTGCACTTTTGGTCCCTCATGTATCACGATTGTGCAATTTTGGTCCCCCGGGTTTTAATTGCGCCAATTGGGTCCTCCAAGTATCACGATTGTGCAATTTTGGTCCCTCAAGTTTCAATCGTGCCAATTGGGTCCGCCACGTATCATGATTGTGCAATTTTGATCCCCAAGTATCACGATTGTGCAATTTTGATCCTCCAAGTATCACGATTGTGCAACTTTTAATATCAATAGCCTACGAAGCACATGTACGACTGATTTGGCACTTAATGAGGCTAGTTTGGCAGCTTAAGTGTCATTCTTATGTGACACTTAATGATGTGCATTTGATCATTAAATGGCTTGAGATGTCAATGATGTCTTATAAGAATGTCCCATAAGCTATTAAGTTGACTTCACTAAGTGTCAAATCAGTCTCACGTGTCCTATGTAGGCTACTGACGTTAAAACTTGCACAATCATGATAATTGGGGGACCAAAATTGCACAATCATGATATGTGGGGGATCCAATTGGCGCAATTGAAACTTGGGGGACCAAAATTGCACAATCGTGATACCTAAGGGACCAAAAGTGCAATGAAGCCTATTATTAATGTAATTTATAATTATACAATGTACCATTTACTTTATACTTATATTAATTATTTTTTGAGTATCCCATCGATATTAGAATTTTGTTGATATAAGTTATACATTGCATATTTTTGTGAAAATTCCCTTTGCGTCAATGACACTTTTGTGTACAGCACTTTCTCAACAAAAGTGTTATGATTATGCAATTAATCTTAAAGAATCAAATATGATTCTTCTTTTGGCATAATTTAATATTATATATATTGCATTTTCACTACTTTGCTTTTAGTGTTCTTGAATCCAAAAAATTTCTAGTTTCCTATTCTTTTGTGACAAATATATACATTAGACACTCTTTAATGATTAGTTTTAGTCACAAAATTAAATTTTGGGTTATTATGAGTTAAGCTCATTTTTTTTCATTATTTAAATGTATGTAGTGAATTATTGGTTATTAAAATGTAAATTATTTTGTCATTCATGTATATTAGATTGATTTAAATTGGCAAAAATTAAATATTTTATATTATTAATACATTATATTTTTTTTTTCACTACTATACTCTTTGAATTTAGACCCATAATTTTTTTTTATTCTTAATTTTATGATAGATATGTACTAAGTATTTTCTCTAATCATGTGTCTTAGTCACAAAATGAATTTTGAATCATAATATAATTAAATCTTATATTTTAGTGAATAATGAAATTGTGTATTATTTTATGCCAAATCCTTTAATTATATTCCCTCGTTGTTATTAATATGCTTATTTGTAAAAGATCATCGAGATAATTTTGTTGAGCAATCCTCAAAGTAATTGAAAATTCTGCCATCCTTGTAATCTATATGAATCATATTGATTTATAATTAGAGTTTTTTCTTTTGAGCTGACAATCTGCAAGGTTTGATGATCTTTTCATTATATAAATCATCAAAGCTCATAAGCTCTACACACAAGGATGAATGACACGGAGGTTAGTTGCAAAATCTTTATTTTTGACTTATTATATAATTGCATATAAGGAGAAAATTGTTTATAAGATATTATTCTCCTTTTATGGTTATTTTCATTCTGAAACTATGCAATTATATATGAATGTGTCTGTTTCCCAGAATATTATGAAATTACAAAACTCTAAATCAACTCATTGATTGTTCGTTATAATACTCCCTTTTGAAATTATATTGCTATTTATAGTGGGAGTATCATGTAAAAGTGTGATAACACATCTTGTTTTTTAGAGTTCTATTCTGGGATACATATAAATTGCTTTATGCAATTTTATATGTTTGACTCACTCAAATAATAAAGAATAACTTTTGTTATTGTACTCTTTTATTTTAAAATGTTGACATCATGAAATTAATGTCATGGTCTTTATGTGGATAAAATCATGTTTATTTCATACTTATATTACTGTACAAGTCTTGAATTTATTTGAACATGACTAATAGTTAAATATCTTTTTTTAAATGGTAATTTTGGTTAATACAATGTAAAACATTTCTTACTTATTATGATTCGGGACTCTTAGGCGGGATTATGATAAGTAAGGAATTTTTGTGAAGGGCGTGTTTGACTTTTTATATAGAACCATTTAATTCTCATCTTATACGATAAATGTTTCCTTGTTATTAGCTCATTGTTTACATTGTATTATTATATTTCTTATTTATTGTAATTCGAAAACCTTAAGCGAGATTGCAGTAGATATGAAATTCTCTTTAAACGACATAGTTGGCTGTAAATGGGAATAATTTAATTCTCTATTTTTTGTATATTAAATGTTTCCCATGTTTTCTTTGATATCAGCCCTCTTTCCTAACACTGTCAAAACTATAAATGCAACTTGTATTTTTATTATGTAAAACTTGACATGTGAGATAATTGGATATAATTCTTTTGTAATCCAATATTATTTAAACCTTTTTTTTCTATTGCAATGCAAATTTGAGTTAAATGAAACCCTTTTTACTCGAATGCATTGCAATTATTATTGGATTAATCTTCTCATTATGTGATAGAGAAAAATAGTTGAATATTCTCTTAAACCTTTTTTAAATATTCTTTTATTATTTAAGTCAACTATTTTCTCTATCAAGTGGGAGAGTCTTGAATATTGTAATTAAGATCTTATAAATGGAATCGTAGTGATACATTAACTTTACCTTAATTTATTGCCCAATTAACTAGCATGATTTTCTCTTCACATATTGTTTTTTGTTGCTTTATTGTATGGACCTATATATTGAGGATATTATAGTCTTTTCGAGAATATTATAATACATTGAACTCTCTACTCTTGTTACAACAATATAATTAAATCCCAAATTAGTCTGCAATGTTTCTTGAGAATAATTTCTCTATTCTATATCATTGTTCTCACTACGCCACATTAGGGAGTAATTAACGCTACCTTCACCAGTATTTCCCCGTGAAACGCTAGAAAATATGAGGCGGAAGAGTATTCCCAACGCTTTCTTAAGGAAGCGCTAGCAAATTGGGAGACTTTACCAGCAATTTCTTAAGAAAGCGCTGGGAATACTCTTATTATGGGAATTGTCAGCGCTTTCTGCAGAGAGCGCTGACAAATGTGTAGAACCTTTACAAGCCCTTTCTTAAGAAAGCGCTGGGAATACTCTTATTATTAGAATTGCTAGTGCTCTCTCTGACAAAGGTCTAGAACCTTTAAGAAAGCGCTGGCAATGTCCCTTTTCTAATATTTCAATTTCCCACCTACAGGTTATTTTTCAATTTCAATCTAGTCTCGAGCGCCTAGAGCTCCATATTCCTTCTCGCGACTCTCAACGCCCCACCGTCGTTCTGCTCGTGCACCACCGCGACGCTAAGCCCCTCACCATGCCACCATCGTCCTGCTCACAGCATCAAAATGACCACCGCGTCACCATCGTCTTGCTTGCTGCACCAAAAGGACCACCACGACCCCAAACCTTCCCTAATTTCCTGCCATTCTTCCTTCGCGCAACTTCCTGCTCGCTGCTCTCTCTTCTCGTTGCCATTGTTGCTTCCAATGCGAGGGTTCACTCCTCTCTGCTTGGGTTCTCAACTCCTGCCATTGTTCTTTTGAGTTTCTCTTTGTGAGTTTCTCCCTTTTTTGATTTTGAGTTTTGAGTTTCTCAGCTATTGTCATTGTTCTTTTGATTTTGATTATTAGAAATCCCTTTTTTGTTCTTTTTTATGCTTGAAATTTTGGTTATTTCTCAACTACCACCCAATGCTTTTGATTTTGATTATTAGTAAATTTGAGTTTCTCAACTACTGTCATAGTTTTCTCTCCTATTATACTTTCATTATGCTTGTGTCAATTTATTTCACCTGTTTGGTTTTGAATCATCTGTATCTTAATTGTTTGTTTTGCTTGTGTTGATTTTGCAAATTATTTTGATTTGCAGGGGAAATAGATAAAACAAATGTAAATATATAAAAAAATAAATAAGGGAATTGCCAGCGCTTCTTTGAAGAAGCGCTGGTAAAGATGCACAATTGCCAGCGCTTTCTTGAAAAAACGCTGGCAATTGTGAACCTTTGCTAGCGCTTTTTCAAGGGAGCGCTGACAATTTTTCACTTTTACCAGCGCTTTTTCAAGCGCTAGCGAACTTTTCCCCCGTTTTGCTAGCGGATAGATAACTAGTGCTCGAAAGCGCTAGCGAAGGCCTAAAAAAAACGCTGGTAAAGCCCTTTTCTGTTGTAGTGTCTATATCACTATAAATGATATGTTTGGGATATACTAAGCAATATTTTTTTTATTATTGTTATCCTTTGAGATACAATATAATATTGTCTAATATATTAATACTTGTGGGAGTTACAGACTATTTGTTGTTATATCCTCAATTACAGTTAAGTATAGGTCCCACATACGTCCCACGTACTTTCGCTGTCGGTAACCTAATCTTGTGCTCAAGTGCTTTTGATTATTAATTAACACTTGAGTTTTGAGTGAGTTGTTGAAAGCTTGAAGTGATCCCATATTCTGATTAAAATATTAAGGATTTTGATCTCACTTATGTGATGAATGTTACCTTATTTATAAAATTCTTTTAGAATTTATGTTTGGTAATGACTCGAGGAGATTCTATGTTATGAAGTGTCAAACGAACACTTACAATCTCCTTAATTCTATATGCAGAATATGTGGTTAACTATGAAACCCAAATTTTGTAAAGATCTGTCATTGATAAATTATATGTTGGATTTCATATTAATATCATGTAACCATTTCTCATGATAATTCTGTGCTAATTTTTCTCTCTCTAATTTATTAACACACTCTTAAAGAGAGAAAAATGATGAGTTTTGGATTCATTTTGGATATTATACCGCAGAGTTAAAACCCCCTATTAAATATTATACCATTAGAGTATTTTAGTACTAATGGACTCTAATAGAAATCCTAATTTTGTTTAGGTACACTGGATTAGTGGGAGTGTGTACACAATATTGTTGTGTCTCGAGACTTATTAATCTTATATTGTCATATATTTCTGTGCGCATTTTGTGATCATATGACATATTCTAAAAGGACATTGTTATTTAGTCTTGTTTTATTGTACTGAGATATATATAAAATTTGTTGAATCTCACTAGGCATCTTGAGTAGATGTCAAAGCCATTTTGTTGGGAACTGCATATTAATCTCTTTAGCATGCAATTATATGGTGCTTCTCTTTTACCCAAATACCACATTCTGTTAATGTTAGTACTCCAATCGAGTATGATGTTTTGCATTGTTGGAGTAATTGTAAATCTTATGTTTGGACCAATAGCCTTAAATGTTTGCTCATTATTGATATTCTTGTGGCCACATTAATCTATAATATCTTTCTATTTAAAGTATGTGTTTATGTGTTCCATGTAGAAGATTCTTGAATTTCCTAATTGTTTCTGGATTAGCATCGTCACTTATTTAGTAGAATTTGGATTAAATGGATGTCAAATATTGTAGAGCTTTTGTTGCTTTACCCCATATGTAATTACTCTTATTACTGGGCTATTATGAGCACTTAGACACATGTGGATTATGTTTCTTGTATTTACTAATTTCAGACTTGAATTGAGCATATTGTTAGAAAAAACATGCTTGGAGAATTGCTAACCAAAGACTTAACTATTGGAGTTTATCGAAATACTGCAACTTATATTTTGGTTAAAGTCTTACGGTGTTTTGGATTAATGGGAGTTTGAAATTATTTTATATGAGATATGTATGAGATGACGTTTCTGTGATATATCATATCTCTTATAGCATTTTCAGATGCTTGGACCATACTTGGATTGCATATTACTCTTAACTTGATTATGTTTTTCCAAATATATCATTCTTTATATGGAATGTAAGTCTTTAACATGTATGATTTGCTTCCCTATCGGATACCATTTCTGAAGCGTTGAAGCTTATGTTTCTTAGACTATTAATTGATATGTGTTTTAACCATAATTGATATTCTAGTCATAAAATTCTGGTTCTTCCAATAATTGACTAATGCTATCCAAGTGGGAGAATGTTAGATTAATTATTTCAATTAATGAAAATTATGCATTAACATTAATTAATTATCTGAAATTATAATTAATATGTTAATTAAGATTAATAACATTTTATCAATATAATGAATAGTATTGGACTTATGTTCTGAATAGTCTGTGATGGGTTGGGATATTCAATTGATGCCCAAAGAGAGGTCCCTGCCCTCGTACGATAGGATGCTTAATCGTTATCCCATTATATGGTTAATGCTAGGCCTGATGAACCAATCGTGATTGCGGGGAGTCCACTTTTATTCCAATGCTCAACCAGTAAGTAAGATGAAATCCTTATTTGGTGTCAGGTACACGTTCTTGATCTATCTCTTGTATGTAACGTGTATGATTAATAATAATATGTTATAATCTTGTATCTAATACCGATCTGGGTTTATAGAATTCTCAATCCATTCTTCATGTTTAAAATTAAAGCTTAAGTTTTAGGGTCGATCATACGAGCACTAATGTATCAGATCCAATTAGTATTCCATAGTTAAGCGTGTTTAGATGAGAGTAATATTAGGATGGGTGACCTCCTGGAAAGTCCTTGTGTTACAGCTCACCTATTTTGACCAACAAGACTCAACATAATTGGTAGATAGTTGAGTTTTTTAAGCATATTGTGAGAGTTTTGATTCCTACCATGTGTAAGAAAAAAGTTTTGCTGAGAGAGACTATACTCACTTAAGTGATCTGTTTGTCTCGAAAGAGATTAGTCTCCGATTATTGACCGGAGGACACCCTTAATTCACATAAAAAAAGTTCAAGTTATAAATGTCATTTATTACTTCTAATAAAATATATCCAAAAGTAATATATATTAATTATTCTCCCAAATAACTTTCACTATGTATTGCTGGCATCTTTATCTCGTCCAAAATATCATGTGAAATTAATTATCCGTAGAAATATATTCGAAATTAATTACCTGTGGAAACCAATTACTAAATAACTTCAATTACCTTACCTTTGCCTATTCAAATGAATATGCATGGAGGAATATCCTCCAAATTAATTATCTTTTTTTTTTTTTTTATAATCATGACATAGGTAAGAAGTATCCACCACCGTTAGCAGTGACTAATCCTCGTCGGGAAACTTGTTGGACACACAAGGTGGGTTCTTCCCTTTCAACTAGGTCTTCTCCATACACAAGAGTCAGAATTCGAACCCCTGATCAGTTGCTTAAGGTGTCCGAATCCCTTACCACTCGAACCAACCACATGTTGATCAAATTAATTATCTTTAAGCTTGTTAATTAATTTTTTATATTTTACCTTTGATTTTAATTCAAAATTTTGATTTTATTAATTGTTTTCCCTCTTCATTAACACTTTATACTTTTTTCGTAACAAATGATTTATTTTTAATTTGTCTTTCAAATTCTTTCGATATACACTTTGATGCTAAAGCTTTGGTCTTATTAATAAAATGACAACTTATTGAAAAAAAAACGTATTTTTAATACTTAATTACCTTTATAAATGTAAATTAATTCTTTCCTTACAATAATCCCATTTATATCAAAAGTAATATATAATAAAGAAATTTTTTGAATAATAGTTCATCTTATTTTCATTGTATGTCATTTAAAATTCCCCACAATGAACGAATGACTACACTAGTTCCTTGAAAATCAGTTTGTATATAAAACACTAAAGGCTCATTTTAGTCTCTAATAATATTTGAGGTACCATTTTTCGTCCTTAAGGAAAAAACTCACTGAATAGTCCCTGACAATGATAAAAGAGGGACATGAGAGTGCTGATTTATACCGTCCGTATGTTCAGGTGTCTATTAAACTTTTCCATATGACCTGTATTATTACATTTGGTGCGGTGCATCTGGTGCATGTGATGTGTTGCTTGTAACATGTAGGGAGTAATGTATTACACGATAGAAATTGTCAGGGACTAATTGGGTTACTTAATAATAGTTGGAGACATTATTGGATATTCAATGCATAATTGTTCTCACGGTCTATTATGCATGTTTTATCATTCTTGGGGACTATTTAGTTAGTTTTTCTTTTTTCGAGGACGAAGTGTGGTATCTCAAAAATTGTCGGGGGCTTAAATGAGTCTTTACTCTAAATTTTCTTACTTGAGGTTTTTTGGTAATTATGGTCACATATAATATGTATGAAAGAAGTAATGAAAAAAGGTAGTTAAAAAAATATGGAAATGTCATGGGATTCGTATGTGCAAAAACTTTCTCTTTTATATACCCATCCGTTTAATCATTTTTGGTGATTTAAGTTATCTATATAATATGAAATATCAATTTTGCCTTTTACAAAGGATGTAAGTATGTTTGTTTCAAAAAAAAAAGTATTTTTATGTCAAAAAAAGGATGTAAGTATTCTTCAACATCAACCATTATTAGCATTTAAGATTGAGCCCAATTGAGAAAGTGGATTGATTTGTATAATAAGTTTGAGAGTTACTTTGTTTTCCAAAAGGTCTAGACAATTTAGACTCAAACTCCCCAAGTTATATACATAACAATTGTCTTTATTTTGCTCTATGTGAGACGTTATTCTCCAACACTTCCCCTCAAGTCCAACTAGGGGCCCAATTGTGACTTGCGCAACTTGATTTTTTTTTTTTTTTGTTTCTGGGTTTGTACTCATTTTTCTTTTTAACCTCAGAGGCCTCAGGTCCATTTGTTTTTTTTCTTTGTTGCCTAGACTTGTGCCATTTTTTTTTAAGTCAGATGTCTCAATTTTTTTTAATGGACTTTGATACCATATTAGCATTTAAGATTGGATCCAATTGAGAGAGTAAATTGATTTGTATAATAAGTTTGGTAGTTACTTTGCTGTCCAAAAGGTCTAGACAATTTGGACTCAAACTTTCCAACTTATATACATAAAAATTGTCATTATTTTACCCTACGTGAGACTTTATTCTCCAACAACCATATTACGTACCCATTACCTATATAATAATAATTGGGGATAGAATTATACCAAAAAAATAAATAATCGGGGATATAAAAATAGTGAAATGGAACTATGATTTCCATTTTAATTTTAAAATTAAATATCACTAATTTTTCATATATTATTACAATTTATAAAAATGAATTATGAGTTTATCGTTTGATTGGTAATACTAATATTTAACTTTTAATCATGGAGAACTATTAAAATAATATTGGTGCTAGAAGGGGCTAAAGCCCAGGAAGCATATATTTAGTAAGTAAGTATATCGATCGTTTAATGTGAATAAACTAAAAAATCATACGTCTGCAATGACAAAATATTCAACTTATAAAAAGTCGGCAATAGTAGTGGAGTATATTAATTGATCTAAAAAAAATGTACAAATCATTGATTTCTACAATCACCATGCTCATGCATGTATATAAAAGACCGTTGGAATAATAGACGACTCTATTGCAGTTTCTGAACATATAAAATCTTGAAAATGAGGGATAAAGTATAGAACTATAAAATGAAATAAATTATTAATAAAAATGAACTTTAACTAATAGAAATATTTTTTTATTGCTATCGAGAACTACAAGGATAAGAGTTTTATAGATGTGCGATATATTTTACTTCTCGTGAGTCGTGAAGCTTTTTGTTGAACATGAGTTGAAAGTTGCTACGTGGTTGGTTGTTTTCTTTTGTTTGAAGGTGTGCTCCAACTATATGATGAATGGTGTTGTGCTCAAGAGTTTTGATTTTAGTATACGCTAAAGTTGTGTGTATCTGGGGACTCTTTTATGGGAGGTTATTTTGTATCCTCATAGAGTAGTTGTCTAGTTTCTATGTTCTTGCTTCTTTGGTGGATGTTTTTACTTTTTGGTGGAAGCTGAATTGGGTTGTTCTCCAGTGATATACTGATACAGTGGATGTTTGGCTAGTGTAAAGTACATACTGGTCTCGTAGCTTGAGTCAGTATGGTATTTACAGTTGGTTATATTTCCTTCTTCTTTTCTTTATATTTTGTCCTTATATATGAGTTGGAGTATTCCGATCCTTATATTCCTATCAATATATTTTTGCTTATAAAAAAAAAAAAAAGATTATATGATTGTTCCAATTTGGATTCTCTATGAAGGGGACTTGGTTAGTGAGCTAGGACAACAATGTCTCATGACTCATTCCATCTTTCATTAACCTGAAGAAGAAAAAACAGCATACTTTCAGAAGATAACCAATCCAATTGTAAAATATTAATCTATGTGTTGTGCTTCTCATAATATCGAATTAAGGTATATTTGATATTCATTTTTATTTTATGACAAAACTTGATGACTTACCACTCTTATAATTAAACAAAGGATTCAAACCTTAGAAAAACTTAGTAATTGAAAACTTATAAGAGAATAAATATATAAACAAAAAATATAAAACCACAAACAAAATAATCTTACATGAATGAATAAAATATTAAAGCAAAGCTTATAAAGTCTGAATGCATTTTGAATTTAGAAAAAAAAAAAAAAAAAAAGCACTCACATAGAATCGAAAAAGACCACAATGAAAGACGATAAATAAAATCTAAAACGTTAAAAGGTGAAACTTAAACATTTGGCGTAAACCAATAATTAAAGCTTAGATAGATCATAGATATCATGGTTGATAAGTTAACCAAAGGAAAAATGCAGAATACACTTCAAGCATAGGCCGAAGCATCTAAAGCAAGAGGAGAGACATCGTTAATTAGCTAAGGCTGAGAGGTATAAGACTGATGATTATAAGGGCCTGTTTGGTTTGACCATTTCTTGTTTTCATTTTCAATGAAAATAGAAAATGAGCTTGAAAATGCGTTTGGTTGAGTTTAGTGAAAATGTTTTCAGTGAAAACATTTCCTGAATTGGATCCAAATCTGAAAATAAAAAATAGTTGTTTTCAATGTTTTCATTCCCAAATTTTTGAAAATAGGAAATGAAAACAGAAAACAGGAAGTCAAAACAAACACGTTTTCAAATTTTTCAAAATTTGAAAATGAAAACAATTTTCAGAAAATAGAAACAGGAAATGAAAATGCAAACCAAACAGGCCCTAAGTTTTTTGTTTTCTGTCAATTAATTATACTGCGTTCTTATCAGTCTAAAACAGTTTAAAATTTGTTGTTCGCTTTTATTGAATTTTACCAAAATAAGAATGGGGCTGTTGAAATACTAGCATTAGCACACCCTTAGAGAGAAATATAGAGAGGAAGAAGAAAGTACACTAACAATTTTTATTCATATCACTTGTGTTCACTAATCACAACACTAAGTCTATTTATAATGCATACTATGATAGTTATTCCTCATTAACAACCTAACTACCATCTAACTAATTCTATCAATACTAACTAATATACCTAATCTGAATTATTTCCAACATACCCCCTTAATTCAGATTAGCCAAAAATACAGTAAAATACAATATCCTCCAAGATCCCTAATCATATAGCTTTGATACCATGTTGAAACACTAGCACTAGCACACACTTAGAGAGAAATATAGAGAGGAAGAAGAAAGATACACTTGAATGCAAAAAAAATTTATTTACATCACTTGTGTACACTAATCACAACACTAAGTCTATTTATAATGCACACTGTGATAGTTATTCCTCACTAACAACTTAACTACCATCTAACTAATTCTATCAATACTAACTAATATACCTAATCTGAATTATTTTCAACATTATTTCCAACACACCCCCTTAATTCAGATTAGCCAAAAATACAGTAAAACACAATATCCTCCAGGATCCCATTGCAATTGTTCAAAGAATTGAACTGGGTCCATTAGGTCAGAAATTGAACTCATTTTGCAATTTCCTGGACAGTCTTCCATCTCTCCCCCTGTTAGCGTCCATTTCTTCCTCACCAGGGCTAGCAAGAGAAGCAACAGAAGCAGCCTCTCTTCAACCTTCACGATGAACCGCTGTACTAGAAGCACCTTTCCGGCGCTGCACCTTGTGTTCTCATCAGAAGTCGCTGCTCTGACCACCACACGGGAGTTTGGGTCCAGCGGGTCCTTCTCCATTCGATCCACCATCGCACGCAAACCACCAGGAAATCTTACCACTCCGGCGCCATACCGCTGTCGCGACCGATTTGGAGTTGGTTTCACGAAACCATTGCAACACTCCAGAACTTTCTCCGCACACCAGATTCCGCAAAGATTTTAACCGCCGCATATTTCGCATCTCCGGCACTCTTTCCTGTCACCGCTACAAGATCCAAAACCTCCGATGGGAGCTTGGCCACCTTCAACCCAGAAAGTTCAACCTTTTCTGGTTTCTCTGAACCCACATCAGTGGTAGTCTCCTGATTTTCCTTTGCTTCAACACTTCCAGCCGTCTCAACAACATCAGAAACAAGCTTTGCAAGACTCTTGTCTAAGTCGTCCTCCTCTTGAGTAGTGCTTCCCTCTTCATCGGCATCATCACCAAACAAACCAAATTCGGATGCAATCTCCTCAAATTCCTGAACCCTAACGTGTTCTTTCACGAATCCATCGTCGACGAAATCGTCAACCGGAGACCACTGTCCCTTCACTATTTCTGCCACGATGCCTTTGTCGACCACCGTCATCTCAACATTGTTGTTGTCTCTCTTGGATTCAGTCTCAAGCACATCCCTGTACTCTTGATGTTGTTGCCCATTTCTTTCCCTTGATTTTGAAAAATCTTCAATCTTTCTTGAAACTGGATTGTAGTTACTGTTGCTGCTGCTACTCTTGTTGTTGTTCGTTTTTGTCTTTGCCATCACGCATTTACTCTTCTTCACTTTATGAACACCTTCGTAAGCTTTATGCAAGATTTCCCAGGCTTCTTTTGCACTCCTTGTTGTGAAAATTTTTTCAAGATGGACAAAATCCACACATTGATGGATGATAAAGAGAGCTCTAGAATCTCTCTCACAGGCTGCACTGTCAGCCTCATCCTGCACACCATCAACCACCACTTCTAATACATCTTGAAACCTGAAGATCACTTTCATCTTCGCGACCCATTGATCAAAATTCTTGCCATCAAGAATTGGCAAGGAAATCGGAAAATCTTCATCAAACCCAAGCACAGCAGCCATGGACATACCCTCGCAGGTCCCTAATCGTATAGCTCTAGATACCATGTTGAAATACTAGCACTAGCACACACTTAGAGAGTAATATAGAGAGGAAGAAGAAAGTACACTAACAATTTTTATTCATATCAGTTGTATTCACTAATCACAACACTAAATCTATTTATAATGCACACTATGACAGTTATTCCTCACTAACAACCTAACTACCATCTAACTAATTCTATCAATACTAACTAATATACCTAATCTGAATTATTTCCAACAGGGGCGACATTGATTGAGTGAATAGATAATTAAACAACTTGTGAGATCTAGAGATAATAAGAATTCTGCCAAAGATGAAGTTTTGGGGATTATTGACAAAGCAGGGACATGCATGTAGATCAATGACTCTAGAATGTGTTGTTAGCATAGCACACAGACACAATATTAAGTGTTCGTACAACACTTCAATTTTGTGAGAATCTAACCAAATGACAAATAAGTAAATGAATAGAAAAATTCAATATGACACCATAAATTTTAATGTGAAAAACCACACGAAAATTCACGATTAGCTAAAAGCCAAAAATTTACTTCAACATTCAAGCATAGTAGCATACAAGACTCTTTTACCTCCTCCTCTGTGTCCTCTCTATCTTCCACCAAGCAATTAAAATTATGACTATATAACATTCTTAACTTTATAACACCAAAAATAGTAGTTCCTTTGAAAGTACATCCAAGTCCATATACCTCACTTGGAGGTTTCGATTTCCATGTAGGACAGTTCATATTTATCTCATAAAAATAGCAAAAAAGATCATCAAAAATGGTATTTTACAGTCATGCATGATAAAAAAAATATAGATTCAACTGAGTTCATCCTTTATTTCTCTACTTCAATCATGACAATAAGGGGGGAATTTAAAGGCCCTGTAAGGAAGAACTAGAATAAATGAGGACTTTCTCCACCCACCTCAAGTGAGGATGAGGTGGGCACGGGTGGCGCTCCGATGGCAACAGCAATGGCAACGCATTGACTGTAAGGTGGCGGCAACGGATTAATTGGGTCGTGGGTTTGAAGCGAAGAGGAGGAGAAGGACAATGGTGAAGAGGGAAAAGGGATGATGAAGAGAGACGATGACGAGGAAATGTATGAGAGTAGAAAGTAAATAGTGAAAATAACTCGCGCACTTTATGGATTTAGGGTGTGTTTGTATGAGCTTATAAAGAACTTATGAAAATAGTTTATGATAATAAATCTAAGCAAATAATTTATGATCTTTTCATAAGTTCTTTTTAGCTTATTTCCATAAGTTTATCAGAGAAGCCTATGAAAATAAGTTATTTTTAATTTATTTAAAAAAGAGTTTACTGCATAAACGCTTAAATAATCCGTATATCCAAACACACCCTTAGAAGTATAATTTGCTTTACCGACATACTCCCTCCGTCTCATTTTACCTGTCCCATTTGATTATGTATACATTTTAAGAAAATAATTAAATTTACTAATTTTTATAATAAAATGACACTTTTCAATTAAAATACCCATATTTAAATTGTATTATTAGATAGTTGAAATTATTCACCAATCCTGACACTCCTTGATAAAAAAATTCATTAATATAAATTGATTAAGATAAGAGAGATATTTTTGAGAAAAAATAAAATTAGATGGATAGAGTATTTACGGATCACTTGGCCATAGATAAAAGCGATATTTTTAATATCCATTGCCATTACCAACTACTGAGATATTAGCGCAACTTTAGTTTGAATTTTTTATGTCTCAACATACTGAAGGCCAATGGTGAACATTTGTCAGGATGCAGACAATCAGTTTACCAATTAATTAATGGCTTTTGTTACTGACTGATGATCGTGGTCGTTTCGAGCAAAATGGTACCACCCATACCGAAGACTTTACCGACAAACTGATCCACAATAACATCTTTTGGCCCATTATCGATAACAACAGAGTTCTGTTACTTGAAAAACTTTGGATAACATATATATATTTATTTTTATTTTTTACTTATTTTTTATCATCTTTATATACACATTTTTTAATAATACATTAAAATACAAAAGAGACATCATATAATATCCCTTTTTAGATGTTCAAAAAACATTTTTCATAACAATAACCGTCCATAATTCTTGAAGTGTCGGCGGTAAAATGTCATAGGTATCCAACAAAGTTTTTGTAGCAAACTTCCTTCAATATGAGAGAATAAAAATCATGAAACCTGATCTAGAAAATCCAGTATAAAAATAATGGGTACATCAATAAAGCCTTCCTAATACTACTAGGGATTAACACAACATTATTGTCATCACCAACAAAGTGAAAATCAACTCATTAAACTTAACAATGAGGTCATGTAGCCAAAAGAGAAGACAAAATACCAAACAAAATACTCCCTTCGAACCTATATATAAACAAAAAAAAAAATAACTTCATACGTATTAAGAAAATTAATTATATTAGTTTAATTGTATTGATTAGTGTAAAAAATAAGTTATACAGTAGTTACTAAACTATCCTTTCTTGGAAGTGCATAATGTTTTTGGAAGTTGTGTCTTGCGAGTGTGTAAAGCACTTGAAAAAATAAAAAAACAATTAACCAAAGAGCATTTTTGAAACAGTGACATTAAATAGGATTGATTTGTTTGACTTTTGCTTATATTTGAATCCAAAAAATTTAGGTACTTGTTTACTTATATATAAATCATGAGAGAATATATAAAAATAGAGGTTTCAAAATGAACAACTTACTAAAATTTCAAGTAGACCCACGCTGACAAAATGGAAACAGACAATCAAGACTTGAATATTAAAAGTTTAAAACAGGTTTATCAATGGAATAAATTTAGAATTGTTGTTGGAAAGGTAATAACCAACATTACCATATGATAGAGTAAAAAACTGTACTTAAAAATAATGATGTCCTTCATTCAAATTACAATGCTCACTTGTGTTTGATAGGTTACACTCAAGCTCCCCCAGACCATTATCATACAAATTCTACCTCGTTGACCTCAACACTACAATAGGCAAGCTTGGAGCCTTGGAATTCGGAAAGTGAAAATGGTTGTACTTACTCAGCACTCACTACCTCATGGCGGTTATACTAGTCTGCCAAATTTAAATGATTTTGTTTTTGTACAAGGGAGGGCCAAGGCCCAAAAGAGAGACCAAATATCCAAAGAGATTAAGCACATAAAGGGGAAAACGAGAACCCCCCAGAATCAACAAACAGAAACTGGGTGATCCCTTGTGGAGATAAGTCCTGGTTGATAATGATGAGTGAACCTCCAATAACTGGCAATAAGCCATCAAATATGCACAAATGTTCCCTTGTCAAAGAGTATGGATGAGAATTACAGTTAATTAAGTCTTCGCCATTCATATCGCATAAAAGGTTAAAAATTAGAATAATAAATCGTAAATTGGTCAATTATGTTGCCAAAAGTTGTAGAAGGAAATTAGAAGGGAGCATATTCTTTTTATTGTAAGATAACATTAGAATGGCCTGGTTTTTTATCACTTATTTTCTTGTTTTCACATTTTCTCTTTGTGTATAAGTTTGAATATACTCTGTTTTATAAGTAAAAGAAGAATACCGTTTACCTACTCCACTATTAAATAAGGAAAAAGAAATAAAAAAGATGAAGTAAAAATTAACCCCTCAAAATAAAATAAAATAAATTAGTGCAAAAGCATAATAGTTGCATATTGTTTCTATATGTTTATCCTAAAGAGTCAATGATAAAGGAGAACAAAACTCTTGGAAGAATAGTGGAGTCATGAAGGTAATGGTTACGTTGCCATATTAGGACGGCTAAACATCTATTGACCCCTACCTCCACCTTTGATCTCTCTTTATGTATAAATATACAGCAGAAAACAGTCAAAAGTTTTCTATGATTTAAAGCTGTGTTGCAAGTTCTACGACCATCTGTTTTATAATAGGAGGAGCAATATAGCATATATGATATATTTAAAATATTCATAAAGAAAATAATTTACAAATTTACAAATAATATCAAAGCATACATTTTTTAGGTGTCAGACTAATAAAACGTGGTAAGTGCTAAAGAGTGGACGCCTACCCTACCTTTATTTTCCCCTTACTTCATATTATCTATAAAAACGTGTAATTACAAGGTATACCCAAAATAAGTATATGTAACAAGTGAATCTTCAGTTTCCACGTAAAAAAGGTGAATCTTCAGTTCTAGCTGAAGTTTAGAGTACGAATAGAATTATATTTCCATTGTTTAACACATTAAATAAAAAATTTAAAAAAAAACGTAGTGTAAATGATTAAAATCATGTAATAGATATATCGTTGATGTATTAAAAAACATATTTATTGTATTGCTTTTATCCCCAATTCCTTTTCACTTTTTTTTACTATCAACAATTTTGATATACTTTTTTTTTTTATAAACAAAAATATATATTAAAACGAGTACTCTAAAAGTACTTGAACCCGTATATAAAAAAAAAAAAAATCAACTTTAAGTAATATACTGATTCTATTTATACAATAATTAGTATTACAATTACATCTATCAAAACCAAAAACCATTATAGGAGAGCCTGCTAGCAGCCAATTTTTGTCTGAACCTCAAAACAGAAAATGACCCATCCAAAAGAAGACTTATGTAAAGAAACAAGCTTTTAAGCCAAGTTAAAAAATTTATCAACCATTTGCCTCCAATCTTCTTCTCCAACAACTATTAACAGACCATGCAAAACGTGAAGGGGATAGAAATCCCCAAAACGGCATAAAGCACCTTTATGCAACCAAAAAAAAATGAAAAAACCCCTGAACAATTTTGATATACTAGTCTCGTAATTTCACCATTATTTTGCTAAAGATATCATAATGTCCGTAGTCCCTTGAGCATAAGTTTGTTTGTTACAAGTTACAAACTGCCTATGATGAGTACTTCATCTGGTAGCACTGATACGATGATATCATTATAATATCTTGAAATGATTATCATTGTTGCTCATATGGTTAGTTGTTACAAGCAAAAGAAGGCAAACAGATGAAGTTGATCCACAGCACAATTTAAGTTCCTTTTCTTTCTCATGTCAGGGGGTTAACATAAGCTTAAAAAACTATTTAGTAGGTAAAAAAAGTAATATAAAATCTGATAATGTATTCGTTAGATTCTTACGTCCAATCTAAAGTATAAACCATAAAAACACCTCACAGCATTCATTATTATTTTTTTTTAAAAGAAAAGAAAAATGAAAAGAACCCAATAGTAGTAGCTATTAAATTCTCTTATAAATCTTCCTAAAAGTTCTCCATCTATTTGGGGGAAAAAATTTAAAAAATTAAAAACAATTAAAATTTTACCAATACAACATAAAATATGCTAAATTTAAATGTGTAAAACAATTTATATAAAAAGATATAAGATTTCTCAAACATGAACGAATAGCCGTACACAATTGGAAGGTGTTAAAGAAAGAAAAACAGCATATATTCGTAATCTGTTCCAATCCAAATTCAGCAGCGGCGCCACTCCGCACGTTGGATATCTATTTTTCGAAGCCTACGTAAAAAGCTAATATCACTAAAGCCATCATTAATTGCAAATCCTTATAATATACTAGTAATATTAAAAAAAAGGTTCACGAAATCTGTCCCTGTAACAATACCACCCTATATCTCATACGATACGTCGTTTTGTTTGATGGGTCCTTTTTGACCAACAACAGAAGAAGGAAAGAAAAAAAAAATGAATAGCCTTTTTACCGTTTCACTTGATAGCTTACGACCTAAGGCGTCGTCGTTTCTTAGCGTTCGAGGTTGACGACTGTCTCTGCGATCGTTTCAATGGCTCCACCACCGAGTCTCTGTACCTTACCGGCATCTTCCGATTCTCCCTTGTCTTCCGATTCTCTTTTGGTTCCTTAATAACCGCTCCCTCAAACTCGTTCCTTTCACTCGCTTTCAACTCGTCTTCCTCCGAGTTTGACTCGTCTCTTTCGGATAACACTTTCGCCGCTTCGATAAGCAAATCGAGGCAATTACTATCACCAAACGACACCGTTTTGTCTTTATCTTCTTTCGATTCTGATTCCACGTCACCAACTTCATTGTTTTCAACCTTAAAGCTCTGGACTTGGGTCTCCTTAACCTCCGAAACTTCCACACTCTTGTCTCGAATAGCTTCAGCTTCTCCTTCTCCTTCTTCGTTGTTCCCTTGATCAATCACAGAAGATTCGGATTCTCCACTCAGATTTAAATCAATACCAATCCCTTTGTTGTTGCTGTAATTATTGGGAAAAGACCCTGACCTATCATCATCTTCATCTCCGTGACTCGAACAAGGTTCTTCTTTGGAGGGTGGTATCGATGAAATGATGTGCAGAATCTTGAATAGGCACATTTGGGCCTTGGAACAACTGAGGTACTTATAGGAGGAGGAAGCCATTGACGTTGAAAAATGAAACGGTGAGCGCGACGATCAAAGAGTATTTCAGAGAGAGAGAGAGAGAGAAACAAAGCAAACCAAAGTCTATGACTTTGCGTAGCGAGTGACAACTGACAATGATGACACTCAGTAACCAAAAGAAAAGGAAGTGTTTCGATTAATATCTATATATATAAAAATAAATGAGTCTTGTTTACCAAATAATAAATAAAAATAAATGAGTCTTCGTTATCCAGTATCCTAAGAATAAAAAATAAATAAATTTATATAAAAAATAAATAAAATAATTTTTAATATATTAAATGTATTTAATTGACATGTATTATGATTTTTTAGGAGATAATGAATTTTTTATCATGTTAATTAATCATAAATGGTTACATCATAAAAACGTTTGAACTCTTATCGGATCTGAATTAGGTGTAGTCATTACAATCACCCATTCCATCACTATTGGATTGATTTTTCTTACTCTCCACCTTTGATTTATTTTATCCAAAAAAAAATAAGAGAAAACGATATAAATGTAGAGAAAGATAGAAATAGGTAACTACACTAAAATGATTTATAATTGATTTATAGTTTAAAAGATTTTACACTAATAATGTATCAAATTGAATTCTTATTTAAATATAATATTTTTAATATAAAATGAGTTTAATTGTTATACGTTGACAATGCAAAACCGTTTTATAGAAATATTCAATCATAAATTATCACATCAATAAAATCATGGACGTTGCTATGGAACCTTAGAAAATAGAGGGTTTGGGTATCCTCTCTTTAACCAGAATGTATCACCTCAATTAATTGAGTTATGTCAATGTTACATGGAGTTAAGTTCTCATCATCTAATTGGAACACATAGGCAAGGGTACGGTACCAAAGGGGTGTCATAGAACCTTCCTAAAATTATTCGACTCTTATCTTAATTACCTTAAAAGAAATTCATATCATGATTGATAATTGGTTGAAATTATAAAAAAATTTATATTTCTAATGGATAACAATTAAATTCATATAAAATTCCCTATTTATTTTCTAATTATTAGCATTTATCAAATAATATAAGGTGTCGTTAATGAATATCCTAAAAATATTGATTGGTTAAAAATTCAAATAAAAATAATGATTTATTAAAAAATTAAATAGAACACTACTTGAAATATTAGTACATCACTTTTAATGATAACTTTTTTATTTTAATTCCTTAACCTTTTTTCTAATTGGTTAGCATTCTCTACTAAATATTTATGAAGTTTTAAATGTTGTTTTGGGTTCTTATGAATTTATTTTTCTGTGGGTGTGTAAGGTTGTCGGGCTTTAATTGGCGGGTGACGACGTGTCACCGTTCTTGCCATGTCATTCGACACGTAGCTTGATGGGATTACTGATTGAATTGAAGGCGCTGCCCCTGGTGCACCTGCATGCACAAACAAGTTGCTTCCTCTGTCTGCTACCTGTAATGTTAAGCCCCAACCCAGTGCCCCAACCGTTCAGTTTGTAAGTTGGAATAGAACCTTTTGTTTTTCAAGTGTATGGCCTTCAATTATTTTCCTTTTCAATTTTGCGTAAATTCATTTGAAAAAAAACAATTCCGTAGTTAAATTAGTCTATAAATTAAACCCAAAAAAAAACAAAAATTAGCCCATGATGATTCTCAAAAATCACTCCCCTTAATCCATTAGTTTTTTTATCCATTAAAACCTCAGTTGCAAATTCCCAACAAGGGCCATGCAAATTGTTAAGAAGGTCCAACAGAATTAGCAGATCGCCGAATTGCTTACACTTATTGTCGATGTTCGATTTCTGTAATATGTAAGAAAAATATTTTATTTGGAGAAACAAAACTCACTTTGATTATTTTTACATCTCCAAAAAGGAGTAGTCTCTAATTTTCAAGGGATAATCTTATGTACAAAAAAAAACCTCAATTACATACCCTTGTGCAAGAAAAAAAAACTTAATTGCAAATTGTCCTGTCTAACAAGAGAGGGGTGAGAAAGAAAGAATAGTTATTATTAAACTACAACGTCTTCTTTCAACAAACAAGATTTCAAGGGTCCTTTATGATCTAGTGTAGTCAGATAGGACTGAAATGGAGTAACAACATTGGGAGTATATTTAACATTGTTTTAGTGAAAAACTAATATGGATCAATCCGGTTGAAATCCTCTCCGGTTTTCTTATCCATTTTTCAGCTTCATTAATATAATTTTAAGGATATAAACATGATAATATAATATTGGATGGGGTCCAAATATTTTTTATACATCACAAAATTATAATAATGGAACTCAAGAGGATGTTTACTCGGATCAAGAAGGAAGTCTTGGAAAATTGAACAAGTAATCTGTTAAAGACCAGAATCTTCAATACATACAGATATAATGATTAGGCATCTACCAAAACTATCATCTACATATTACTCATTAACTCATTAATCCATCCCACGAGAACGTGCATTAATATTTAACAATACATGAGATGAACACTTTCAGTAGAAATTGCCACTAAATATGGCTCCATATACTAATTGTGGGCATATATAATACACATGACAATCTATGGCCCCAGCTGTTACTATCAACTCTTTTCAAGCAATGACTTCAATGTTGGCCTAGATATGGATGACATGCATGTAAGTTGGGTCGAGATATAATGGTGTATGAATTCAACTCATGGCTTCTGATCAGGAGGTAAACTTACCCCAATGATCATATTAAATGATACATCATTTATGATGTCTGGATTTCATGCTTTTCCACCCATTCAGACAATAAAGTCATCTTTAAGACCTATATATGTTAGTAGTATCAAACTAATTATATTTAGGAAAGCATCTACATAGCAAGAATTTAATTCTTCAGCAAAGCTTTGCTTGTTCTCATATCAAATTATCTAGTTGTTTGATTTTAAAGGAAAGCAAATCTATTATATGTTACTACAACAAATATGCATGATTCACATCATTTATATTAGTTAGTACAACATAAAACGATGACAAAAATATCGCCACATACAGACAGAAAAACAATAGCTACATATATAATCCCTGACAGAAAGTGAGGTAATTACGATCAAAATAATCCCCAATGAGTAGTGTATGTATACAAGTATCCGCCTAATCCAGGAGATTCTATATGATCACTACGTACACCAGTAGTATAAGTATAATTAGGTATAGTAAGAAAAACCCTTACTTTGTGAAAGAGGCTAACAAGTTCCCTAATACAAAGTACATTATACTCCAGTGAATATTATAGTATATATAAATAGCCACAAAAAGATTTCAAATCCAAAAAAATAAACAGTTTGTGGAAGGAAAGCAATTAGAGATAGATGTGAATAGCACAAGGGGAGGAAAAAAGACACTTTCTTCCAAACCTGATTTGAAGAAAACAAACATTTCAAAATCTAGTGCCTCAAGCGTGGACTCTTCCTTCCCATTAACAAAAAGAAAATTCCAATGCTTGTGATCACCAAGCATTACTCCAAGGGAGTGGCAAGCCCTCTACCATACTAACAGTATTCATTGCAAGCTTAGCTACCTTTCTTTCTATGTAATGCCCCCTTTCCACAATCCTATCAAACAACTCACCTCCAGCATTCCATCACAACACATAAACCGCTACAACTTCCACCTTCAATCGAGATCATGCACGTTAGGATTTCCTTTTTTTTTTTTTATAAGTCAAAGTATATTAATAAGAATACAAAAGGTATTCTAACACGTATATATGCATACCATACCAACTCTAATAATAGTAGCAATCAGAATGCATGTTACAAAGCCCATAACCCCAAAACCACCAACAAGAACAGAAACACATAAAACTCCTAAAATCCTTTGAACCGCCGACCCATTAAGCATTTCACACTAACAAAGAGCATCATATCAGTCACAGTGCCCTATAATGTTAGGACTTCCTACCAAGTGGTGCATTATCTGAATCTCCCTCCTCACATCCTCCATATCCTCATCATCTGTCAGCAACTCCACTTTTTGCAATGGACTTGCAAGCTTACTTTTTCCCAGTAGCTCTCAGTTTCTCAAATTGCTAACAGAGCCCGCACCACATTTTCAAATTATGGATGGCAATGGAAACATATGGTTGCTCAGGGTTGTGTCACGAATTTTCAACTTAGGGTACACAGATAGTGTTGGAGCTTACAGTATACTTGGAGCCAGAAAAGAGTTGGGGATAAGAACTATGGTAAAAGGCTCTTAGCCAATCTCCCCAATTCTGATTAGTGAGAAAGATTGACTTTAGATGAAGCTACTTGGGAGGACACTAGCTAGTATTATGCAGCAACATTACCCCAATTTCAACCTTGAAGACAGGGTTTTTGTTCTCAATAGGAGGGGAAATGTTTTGAGGGTAGCAAACGTGAAGGCCAACATGGAAATGGAAGGAACCATTTGTGAAGAGGAAATCTGGCTTAGTAGACAGGTAGGCTTAGAATCAGTTGGTGAAGATGGATAAGCTGCAGAAGATCCACACATTCAAGTGCTGGGTAGAGGTGCAAGGCTGCGGGTAGTTATATATATAGCTCCAAATATAGCGATTTTTTTATCAGTTAAAAAGGAGTATAATGTGGACAAAACTTGTGTGTTCTTTTCTATATATATTTTGTGATAGTTTTCTACATATATTTTGATGAGAATAAAATATGTGTAATATATATATTACACATATTTATGTAACTTTCATCTTGTTTAGGTGATCATGAGAATTTAGTTCTATGTGAGATCTGTTAACTTATTAATTTAATTGAGATGTTGCATTCTAGTTGAATAAAGTGAATTTATCCCAAAATTATGAAAATTACGAGAGAAGGCACCATATTTTTATTGATGTATACATGTTTTCTTCTCATGAAAAAACAATATCAAAATACATGAAGAACTATAACGAAATTTTGTCCCTATATCAGTAACAGATTAATAAACCGAGTGGTTTGTTTTTTTTGGTATATGTCATTATATTCTCTCTCTAATTTTGTCTCCTTTTTCCTCTCTCTGAATTGTTCTTTTCTCAGTAACTCTCTATACTAGCTATTACTTATCATTGATAGCTAGCCTTCTTACTTTGTAAGAAATCCATCATCAATAAAACAGCGCAGACAAGGGTTATTCAAAAATTCTATTAGTTTCCGTTGTTTGTTACATCTGGCTCTTCCTTGATATATGTATAAATCACGTGTTGATGAATACTTCCCAATCAAGATTAATTACATATCAGGAATTTCATATACGGTAAAAATATTGCATTAGATTAAAAATATCCCAAGTGTAGTAGAGAAGAGGACGACCGGATCACTACCTCAGAATCCCCCCTTACATACAACGCACTACTACATTTGTAATGAATTATGTGATATAGAATCCTAGATAAAATAAATCAGCTATCTGATAAACTGTTAAACAAGATAAATAAGCTATATCAGAAATATATCTAAAATAAGCACTTTAATGAGAATCTCTCTAAGAAAATCATAAGCTAACAGTTTAATTAAGCGCTTATTCAATAAGCTCTTTTTCAAATAAGCTAAAAATAACTTATTTTCATAAACTTCTTTGACAAGCTTATGGAAAGAAGCTAAAAAGAGCTTATGGGAAGACCTTAAACTATTTGCATAAGTTTATTTCCATAAGCTATTCTCATAAGCTTTCTATAAGCTCTTCCAAACGCACAAATTCAATTAATCAAACATTTATCAATTAATTATCAAAGGATAGCTCCCTCATCCCTAACTGCACAAAAAAAAAACCTATGCAATATTTCCTAGAGTCCCTGATGGTTGGTTGAGATATGGCTTTTGTGAACAACGTACTCATCTCTCTTTTGGACGAAGTATGGTATTTACATATGGCCTATTTCTTTTGGTTTGTATATTTTCATTGGTTTTGTATATGGGTTTGAATACCCGTTATACTTCTATCAATATAATTTTGCTTATCAAAAAAAAAATTTCTTAAGAAATGGGAAAAATTAATGTACCCCAAATAGTGAATGGCTGGTCTCGATTTGATTTGGCAGCAGCCTAATGGCATTGTAGTAGTGTAGTCAGGTTGAACATGGGTGTAAATAAGTTGGGTTATTTGTGGATTATTTGAATTCGACTGGTTAAATGTTCGATCAAGTTTTATTTAACTAAACAAACAAATTCAAAATTATAGTTAGGCTCGATTATTTAAATGGCCTAGCCGAACTCAAGCTTTATATGCTTGATATCAAGAGCTCACGAATAGCTCGCATGTATGTATTATATAGTGAATTATAATTTTATTTATCACATACTTACATTGATTGTAATGGATTTATGTTTTATGAATGTAAAATTACATCTTATTTCTATTTTATTTTAGGGTTAAATATGTTTTTGGTCCGTGTAAAATAATGAGAATTCGTTTTTAATCCTTCATTTTCAAAAATTCCTTTTTTGGTTCCTTTTCAAAATAGTTCACTTTTGGTCCCTAACGTTATCTCAATTTTCAAAATAGGGACCAAATGTGAACTATTTTGAAAATTGAGGGATGAAAAAAATGATATTTTGAAATTTAGGGACTAAAAAAGAACGTTTTGAAAATGAGGGACTAAAAAAAATTTTCAATATTTTATAGGGATCAAAAACATATTTAAATAGGCGAGAACTATTTATAGATGAGTAAAATTTATTTATAACATTATCCTTTACAAGTTTATTTTTAAATATTTTCTCCTTAATAAAATGTATTTATAATTATATTTTTTATATAACTTTAAATTATTAAATAAATAATTGACAATGATAATTTTAAAAACAAAAATAAGACACTGAGGTGAGAAACCATTTTTTATAATAGTATGGATGAATAATATCAATTCTCTCTATTGTGTTAAGTTTTATTGTTTAGGTAATAAACATTCCAAGAAAAATTGAAATTATCCAAATCAAGTAAAAGACAAAAAAAAAGTAATAATTTTGACTTATTACAATATATATATATATATATATATATATATATATATATATATATATATATATATATATATATATATATTTGTAAATTTATTTTTTATTAGTAAAAATTTAATTAGTTTATGATATGATTATTTAATTTAAAGCCTAAACTATACAATAATTGTATTATATGATTATTTTCTATTCGCATAGAACAATTACGAGTTGTATATCGAGTAAATCCCCAATTTGGTCTCTGAAGAAGAATATTATAAGGGTTAAATATATTTTTTGTCCTTGAAAATAACGAAAATTCATTTTTAGTCCATCATTTTCAAAACGCTATTTTTTGGTCCATCAATTTTCAAAATAGTTCATCTTTGGTCTCTATTTTGAAAATTGAACTAATGTTAGGGAGCAAAAGTGAGCTAGTTTGAAAATTGAGGGACCAAAAAATGATTTTTAAAAAATGAAAGACTAAAAACGAATTTTCGTTATTTTACAGGGACCAAAAACATATTTAACCCTTTATTTTATCTTCTATTATAAAGATCGTTATTAAATATTAAATTAAAAATAAATCAAAGAGAAACTTAATAAAAAAAAATAATCAAGTTTTAAATGAGTTAAACGACTCAAATTCAGACTTCATATTTTTAAACAAATCATGCTTAAACTTTAAATTTGACTAGTTTATTAAATGGGTATTTCTTGAGCACCCCTTTTTTCTCATGAGCCAAGTTTGTGCTTCACGTGCTCGGCTCATTTACATCCCTTGTGTTGACTTATCAGTGTGCAAACGAGTCTAGCCAAGCTGTAAACTTAAAGTTTAGACTTAGGGCGTGTTTGGATAAATAACTTAATTAAGTGTTTACGCAATAAGTTTTTTTTTCAAAAAAGCTAAAAACAGTTTATTTTCATAAGTTTTTCTAACAAGCTTATTGAAATAAGCTAAAAAGAGATTATAGAAATATCATAAACTATTTTCATAATTTAATTGTATAAGTTTATTTTCATAAACTCTTTATAAACTCTTCCAAACGCACCCTTAACTCGTAAAAAGAAAATGGTTGCTTACGTTTGGCTTACTCATTTACACCAGCCAAATTTAAAGTTTGAGCTTTGACTTGCTTAAGAAATTAAAATTTGAGCTTGACTTGTTTAACTCACTTACTATTTGATTATTATCTTTTCTTTATCAAATTTCTCTTTGTGTTATTTTTACATTTAGTAATTTAATATTTAACAAACACCTCTAGAAGATGAACTAAAAAATAATTTTGTATTCATAACCCATTACATAAATAATTCACAACTTCTTATTCTCTAGGTAATAAACACATACATGAGCTTCCGTAAAAATAAAAAATAAAAACACATACATGAGCTATTATTGTCAAGCATATATAATGCTTAAGCTTAGTTCATTAATATTTGAGCCTAACATTAAAGTTGAGCTTATTTGTTTAACTAAATAAACAAGTTTGATCAAATATTAATTTAATAAATCAAGATGGAATAATTCACGAATAATTACTCAGCTCATTTACATTTTTACTCGTCGGTCCACGGTTTCCTTGAATTTCATGGCAAGTCGTGTGTGGAAGAAGAGACGCGAACATTTATTACATGATAGATCCCTATAATTAATAAGACATTTAATTTCATTATTGAAAAAACCTTATGATTTTGGTTAGGAAAATGCTAGAGAATGCTGAGTGGTGGTGCATGACTAATCACTCTTAGTAATGAAATAACATTCTCTATTATAATTTTATTAATCATAGTGACTAATACTGCATTCCTGTAGTATATTTTTAGTTTGAAACTGAGTTTTACATAGTCAATATAAATTCTGTGCCTTCTCTCTGCACCACAGTGATTAGTTCACGCAAGATAAGACACCATGCCGTTTTAGTGCTAAGCTAGTGAGCTGGTAAGGGTAAACGTGAAGGTTGAGAATCTATTAATTACCTAATCATTTGTTTCTAAGAGCATGACGTTGAGATGGTCGAGTTGGTCTAAGGCGCCAGATTAAGGTTCTGGTCCGAAAGGGCGTGGGTTCAAATCCCACTCTCAACAGTATAATACTTTTTGTGCTCTGTATCCTTCGATTGTGTCATTTCCGAAACGAACTTCCAAGCTCAAGGAAATTTGTTGACACAAAATAAAGGCAATTTTGTGGACCAAGTATGCCCAAACGATAACATTTGATTTGATGTCCCCTGAACCCCAACCCAAGTTAATTAGCCATATCCATTCTCAAACAAAAACCATTACCATCGAAAATCCTTAATACTGCTACTATACACTATCATACTCTATTTTCTGAATTAATGTGTGTTGATTTAATTGGAAAAGACTTCAGTCTCTTAAACATGTAGTCCTAAATTCGATTCCTGAATTTATGTGTAAGAAAAAATTATTATTGGAAAAAGTCTATGTTTGTATGTTTGATCATATCTCGAGAGATTAATAATCTCACTTATTGGATGGAAGGATGGAAAACAAAAAAAAAAAAAAAACACTTTTTTTAGAACTTAAAAACTACTAAAATTACTAAAACATTAGAACGTGTGCATGTGAATGGATCTCATTGTGGTGCTTCATTCCCAGTCCTTTTATGAATATCTTTACAACCATCACAATTTTGGTTTTTTTTTGGACCACTCTCAATGATGCTGAATCAGTGTTTTAAAAATCGATTCAATCGGTTAGACGTCGATTGGTGCTCTCTTCGATTTTGTTCGGATTATAGAATTGAGAAAGCAGTCTGATCATGCAAAGTCAACCAAAACCTGGTTTAACCAGCCTAAAATCGGTTAAATCAACGGAAAAATGGTTTTAAAGACCGGTCGGTTCGTTGTTTTAATTTTTTTTAAAGAAATAGAACGTACTTTTGGACTTTAGTCCGATTTGTTTAGGAGGCTCTAGGACTTGAGTGATTAATATTCATTCAATATACATCTTTAGTGAACTATCTTAGTGAATTAAGATATATTATTTCATCAAAATTAATATGCTCCTAATTTAATGTGTATATATACATGTTCAACCATCGGTTGAACTAATTGAATTGATTAAACTTTGAACCGATCTTCTTTCCGATCATCTGATTGGATCGATTTTTAAAACATTGCGTTGAATGCTACGAAGTGGTTTCCATGTCTTGTGTACGAACCACTCTCATTGGTAGTTGTTTTTCGTAATCACTTTTTCTTTTAACTTTTTATCAAAATATTTTTTATTTTGCTCTTTATTACTCAACCTGATTCATATGTAGTAGCTGTGTACTAAATATCACTACTCCAAAGAGTTTCACTGTTTCACATTATTGGGAGTTTAGAAGGTGGATTTTACTTATAACGATGTTACACATATATACTTATAGAGTTTAATGGTGGTACTCTTTCAGTGTAAAATCATTTACACTGACATCCAATTAGATTCCACCACGTTGCTACATTTATTTCACTGAATCAAAAGTTTAAAAATATAAAAAAATATAGTTTTTCTTTCTTTCCATACAACACATTCAACATGAACTAAACTAAGCTTGACAAACTAAAGAAAATGCAAGATAGAAGTTCAGAAATTTGGGTTGCCTCCCAATAAGCGCTTCTTTTACGTCACTAGCTTAACGCCTGATAGTTTCATGGATTCTATAAGTCGATCACCAAAGCAATCCTCTCAAAGTCTCCTCCAAAGGAAGGTTAAAGTCTTTGGCCATTAACCACGCAAGATCTTTTTGAGGATGGATCCTCAAGTTCAACTGCATCATATGGCCTGACTTCTTTCACCACAAAGGGACCTGACCACTTTGATTTCAGCTTTCCAGAGAATAGCCTCAACCTGGAATTTAACAATAACACTTGTTGGCCCGATTTGAATTCTTTCTTCAAAATTTTCTGGTCATGATAAGTCTTGACCTTTTGCTTGTATTGCTTAGAGGATTCATCTAAAACATCCATTCTAAAGCAATCTCCTTTATCACTTGGATGTTTCACAGCTTTAAAGACATTAAAATTCACTTCATCATCTTGAACTCTCACCTTTAAATTGCCATCATCAACATCTATGACAACCTTGGCAGTTTTCATGAAAAGCTTACCTAGTATAAGAGGAATTTCAATATCTTCCTCCATATCCATCACTACAAAATCCGTTGAAAACATGAATTTATCCACTTTTACTAGCACATCCTCTACCACAGCATGAGGGTATTTGATGGATCTGTCGGCTAACTGCAGTGTCATCCGTGTAGGTCGAATTTCTAAATCAACAATCCTTTTCATCATGGAAAGAGGCATAAGATTGATGCTTGCCCCGAGGTCAAGGAGTGCCTTTTCAACAGATAGACTTCCTATAGTGACAGGAAGTGTAAAACTTCCAGGATCCTTTGATTTTTGAGGCAATGATTTCTGAATAATAGCACTGCACCCAGCTTCCAATTCAATGGTTTCTTCATTAGTGAATCTTCTCTTTTTGGTCAAGAGTTCTTTCATAACTTGGCATAAGTAGGTATTTGCTCTAAGGCTTCTGCAAATGGAATATTGATCTGAAGTCTCTTGAAAGTGTCTAGAAACCTTGCAAATTGCTTTTCCTTGTCATTCTTTGTGGGAGCATGTGGGTAAAGAAGATGCTGCACTAGAGGACTCTTTACTCCACTTGTCTCACCTTCTACTTCTTTCATTTTTTTTCTTTCCTTCTCTCTTTTCTTTTTCTCTTTGTTTTTCTCTCTCATTTTCAACTAAATTTTCTTCCTTATTCTTTCTATTTACACTCTCTTTATTTTCTTCCTCAACTTTCTCTTTTTCTTTTACTTTTTCCTCTTCCTCCAACACACTTTCCTCCACGGCCAGATTATCTCCAATACCCTTTCCAATGGTTATACCACTTCTGGTAGTGATTGATTTGCAATGCTCCTTTGGATTAGGTTTGGTGTTTGCTAAGAAAGTACCTCCCCGCTGTTCTGATAGCTGCTTGGCCAACTGCCCTACTTGCATCTCCAAATTCTTGATTGAAGCATTAGTATTCTTTTGGTGGAGATTGACATCTGCATAAACTGATTTAAAGTGTCTTCCAACTTTGAAGTTCTCTCAGAAATTGGTTGTTGTTGGCTAGATTGCTGCTAAAGAGGTCTGGAGGGTCCTGAATCCTGTCTCCACCCTTGATTATTCTGATTGTTGCCTCTGTTATAGCTACGATTCTGATATTGGCCCTGTATGTTTTGATTACCAACATAGTTTGCTTTTTCTTCTTCTGGGCAAAAACTAATAGGATGGTCAATTTCACATAAATCACATCTCTTGGCTTTCTGCTTTGAGTATGAGGATTCCTGCATATTCTTTAACTGCTTTGGTAACTCAGCCATATGCTTTGTCAACTCCTCCAACTGCTGTGTCAGAACTTTATTCTGAGCCAAAATTGCATTATTTGTACCTAGCTCAATCACTCATCTCCTTGCTGGAGGACCTCTGTTATGCTGACTCTGGTGATCATTGGTGGCCATAGCTTCTATAATTTGGATTGCTTCTGCTGCAGGTTTTGACATGAGAGATCCTCCAGCAGTAGCATCCAAAAGCAACTTGGGTTGTTGCTGTAACCCATTTCTGAATATGTGAACTTGTGTCAGCTCGTCAAAGCCATGATTTGGACACCTCCTGAGTAATGACTTGTATCTTTCCCAGGCTTCACACAAGCTTTCATTGCTACCCTGTTGAAACACACGAAATACTTGTTTTAGCATCCATAAGCTTCGATTGAGGGTAGTATCTGGCCATGAATTTTTCTTCTTACTGGTTCCAGTTGGACCTCACTGTTTGTGGTTGATCTAGGAGCCAGTCTTTTGCTTTCCCAATCAAAGAGAAAGGGAACATCCTAAGAAACACTGTTTCTTCTTCTTCCTGTGTGGCTCCAACAGTACCACACAATTCATAAAACTTTATCAAATGTGCATAGGGATCTTCATGGTCCAAACCTGCAAAAGGGTTAGCATAAAGCAATTGAAGCAGACCTGTTTTCATTTCAGCAGATTTGACTCCTTCAGGTGCTCTAGCCATTCTAGTTAGGTTTCTTGGACTCTGATGTGCAAAGTTGCCTGACATTGTTGGTGTGTTGGTTGAGGTTGATGTATTTGATGTACTAGTTGAGGTAGATGCTTCCTCCTGTTGCTGCCTCAGCTTTTCTTGTTGCTTTTTCCTTCTTCTTCTACTATTGAGTTTCCTAGCTGTCCTTTTTATCTCAGGATCAAATAGTAATTGCTCAGCTGGAATCTGTCTTCGCATAAACACAAAAATAGCAACTAAACAAACGGATTAGTAACACAAGAATAAATAAAATAAGGAAGTTCATACACAAAAGTATATATATACAATTCCACTAAGAGCATAAGATATGTCGCGATGCTCTTAATATTCAATCAAATCCCCGGAAACGGCGCCAAATTTTGATAAGACTTTTCAGTGAATAGGCCTTATAGTCGTCCTAATACGGTGTATCAGGGTCGTAGCCTTAGGGATTTGATAATATTAACAAGCCATTCAATTATTCTTATACTAAGGTGAAGTGTAAAGAGAATTTTGATGTGGTTTTAAACTTGCAACATAAACAAAGATTAAAAGGTTTTGATTCAAATTCTTAAAGGCATTGGGATTGAATTTCATCAACTCCGTTTAGCGGTATCTAGTTGATTCCTCGCATTTCCATATCAAATCTAGTATTGATTTATCTTACCAAATCCTTCAACTATACTAATTCCTTACTTAAAGTTGAATTGATCATTTGATATAAATACATGATGATTCCTCAATCAAGTGATTTAATCAAAAGCATTAAGTTCAGGTAAACAAAATTGTAACATTAATCTTATTTCTAGTGACTTAATATTACAGCTGATTCTAACAAGTTCAGATGTAAAACCAGTTTTCCAACCTAGTCAAACATCCAAGATCATGAAATGGTTGATCAAGCCAAACCAAGCATTAAACACATATTAGAAGCTATAAACCAATACAGAGATTAATATGAAAACACTAGAATCTTTTATAGATACATAAATAAGAGTTGATTACATTCAATCCCAATAAGAGAAGAGTTAGCAATCCATTTCCATGGATGCTTTACAAAGATATGAGATTAGGAATTGAAGAACAATCAAGGTTACCACTTTTCCAAGCTTTCCTATAACTAATCTTCACTCCTTTCTAGTTCCCTTCGTGCCTTCTCTTCTCCACCTCTTCAGTTATCAGCATCCCCCAAAATTATGAGAAAGGATCCCTTTTATATCAGCCCAAAAACAGAACATTCGCGGGCTGATTTAAGCTGTCTCGCTGGGCGAGATTCTGGTGGCTGGGCGATCCAAATCTCAAGTTTCCTGCCTTTGAAGAAACCCAGTATCGCTGGGTCATGAAATGGTGGCTGGGCGAGATAGTGTAATTTTCCTGGATTCAATTCTGAGTTTGTCTCGCCCAGCCAGGATCCTGTGGCTGGGCGAGAGCTGCTTTGAATAGCTTCAATCTTCAATTAATTCTTCATTCTTCATCCCATTTGCTTGGATTCTTTGCTCCATTTTCCACTTCAATTCCTATCCTGTTTAACACTTCCAAAAAGGGATGAAAATGTAACAAAATCCTAATTCTAAACATATCAATACCTATTTCAAAACATTATGAAATCTAATCTTTTTGGGGTAGACCATATTCAATTCATTTCAAATAATTCAATAAGTGTCAATCTTTGAAATAAAAAAGTAAGCAAAATTGACACTTATCACAAAGTCATATAACTTGTAACCTTTGTAACCGGATGGATAACCAAGGAATACACAAGGAGTTGCTCTTGGACTGAATTTCAATCGATGTTGAGGCACTGTAGAAGCATAACAGGGGCAGCCAAAGACTCGAATATCATTGTATGCAGGCATGTGCTTATGAAGCAACTCAAAGGGGGTTTGATATTGCAGAATCTTGGAGGGAATTCTATTGATCAAGAATGTTGTTGTAGAAACACAGTCTCCCTAGAACTTGATAGGGACTTTGGACTGAAACATTAGTGATCTTGCTACATTTAGCAAGTGCTGATGTTTCCTCTCGACTACAGAATTTTGTTCTGGTCTATAGGGGCATGCAAACTGATGTTATGTATCAGAACTGAGCAGAAAATTCTTTAGGGCCAATTCTTTAGCATTGTCAGTCCTCACAGTCTTGATAATTCTATCAAACTGAGTTTTGACTAAACTAAAGAATTGTATAATTTTCTGGGTAGCTTCAGCTTTGGAAATCAGTAAATATAACTATGTGAAGCGTGTGCAGTCATCAACTATTGTGAGAAAGTAATGTTTGCTATCATATGTAGGGTGCTTGAAAGGCCCCTAAATGTCACAGTGAGTGAGATCAGATGGATGTGTTAAGAAATTATTATTTGAGACAAAAGACATCCATTTTTGTTTTGCTGAAGGACATGTGGAGCAATTATGCGAATTGAAAGAGGAAGACAACGTAAAAGGAACTTTATTGCTTTCAACTTTCAAGATTTTATCAGAAAGGTGGCCAAGCCTAGCATGCCACAAATTATTATGATGAGAATGAACAACATTACAAGAGTTTGATACATGGATTGAGTCTAAGAGAAGTGATGCAGCACTGTACAGATATAGGCCATGATGGGAACTACCTCTGCCAGTCATCTTCCTTGTGTGTGTGTCCTGAATCACAAATTGATCATTAATAAATGTGATAGAAACATTGGACTGTCGTAGCAGGGCACTAACAGATAGAAGGTTGACATTGAATTCAGGTATGCATAAAACATTAGTAAGGAGTAAATTTGGACCCGCAAAAGCTGTTACTGTACTGTGGTTTTTTTTGGTAAAGTAACATATCTATTAGACAGATGTATGCAAGATTGAAAAAGATTCATATTACATGAAATATGTGTGGATGCACCAGAGTCAATAATCCAAGTATTAAGACTATGTGCAGAATTGATGTCATGAATTGAACAACTCATACAAAGATTGATTTTATCCATTTGATCATAGTCACTGATTGTCGCTTGGGACATTTGAGCCTGCAAGAAGGCTATCATTTGTTGACACTGTTGTGGAGTCATGGAACCTGACTCAGCTGGTGTAGGTGGAGAGGCATCTGAGTCAGTAACTTGGTTGACAGAGTTGTACACATGCTGAGATTTGGATTTCTTGTACCCTGGGGGATATCCATGGAGCTTGAAACATTTCTCTTTGGTGTGACCAAGAAGACCACAATGTGCACACATGGGACGGTCTTTCTTGGCATTGGACTTATTGGATTGCACAGCACAAGCAAGCTCAGCATCAGAGGGAACAATGGAACCTCCAACCTCACACTGTTTCTCTTCTTGGAGTAAGAGGGAGAAAACCCGAGCAATAGAGGGAATGGGGTCCCATAAGAAGAAGAGCGAAGAGGTGAGGAGAAGACAAATTTGCGGAAGAGATTAGAAGAATTCTCTGATACCATATTGAATCAGAGAGTGAGAGAGAGGTGGCGAGAAATCATTCTGATTCTCATTTCAATGAAAAGTAAAAGTTGGTTCATTACAAACTACAGAGACACTATATATAGTGCTCATAATTCCTAACTGATACATAGTTGCTTCTAACAGAAATTGATAACTGCATAACTAGTCCTATCATAGAAATCCACTAATAACTGAAAGTTAACCAAGTTAACAACTAATATAAACTTAATAGCAGAGTCAGCATAAAATTTGAAAGCAAGATAGATTTTATGATATATATTATTAGCATTTGAGATTGAGCGCAACTGAAGGAGTGTATTGATGTGTATAATAAGTTTGAGAATTATTTTGTTGTCCAAAAGGTTTATAAGACAATATGGACTTAAGCTTCCCAACATATATACATTTCAATTGTCTTTATTTTATCCTACGTGAGACTTATTCTCCTACATATATCACTATATTATCAGTTCAAAAGGGCTTACTAGCCAATAGTTATTTTAGTTTCCCATGCAGAGATGATAAAGCCCACTGAAAATTTTGGCAGCAACGAGATATGAAGCACAGAAACCTGAAGGAGGAGTTATTTCCGTGTTCAACATGCGTCAAACACAACACAATATCTCCAATATACTTGAATGTTTTAGTGTTTTCGGCATCAGTGCACATGACTACACGTCCCATGTCTGTGTTAGTGTTTAATTATGGGTTCATTGGCGAAGAGGCTAAGGATTGATGCCAAATACAAAATACTAATGACAGCAATTTTTACAATACTATGGCATTATTCAACTTAGGATGCAAATGCAGTCGTAAAACTTTGGATTGAAATCCGCTGAATATTAAAGGTGGCAATATAATGTAAATAATATTTATGCGAACCACCTTAGCAATGTTATCAATTTACGGGCCAGTGACCTTTTTTTATTCCAATTTCAGCTACATACTGATACACTACAAGGCCCAATAGACCCAACCAGCAAAGTCACAAGTGAAGAGGAGCAGGAACAATTAAGCCACACACGGAAAGAGGCCCATTCGAATGAGACAAAGGCCTATGCACCTTAATGAATTCATCTAAACAAAAGGAAAGAGAGCAACACGTCAGTAGGGAATATTCCAGTTTAGGAGTATTTTATTACCATTATTAGTTGTTACTCTTTACCTGTTATTTACTTTTGAGTTAAATATGTTCTTACTCCCTAAAAATACGAGCGAATTTTGATTTTGATTCATATAAAAAAGTTATATAGTTTTCATTTCTTTAAAGTATGAAATTACTAATTTTGATTTCTGTAAAATGAGAAATTTTTTGTTTTGATCTCCGTAAAGTATTTTTTTTTTTGTTTTCATCCCTCTAAAATTTAATATCTCTGTTTTTAGTTCCTAACATTCATTTTAGGGTAGATAAATATAATTTCTTTTAGGGTTTAAGAAAAATTTTAGGGGAATCATATACTAACATTACCCCACAGAGATCATTAGGTGTCACTTAAGATGATCACATGATTTTCTGTTAGACACATAAGCAGTTAATGGATGCAACATGACATTAGGGACCAAAAATAATGATTTTTGATTTTAGAGGGACAAAAACCAAAAAAAAATTACAGGGATCGAAATCAAAATTGGGGGGACCAAAATTATATTTAACCTTTTACTTTTGCATTCCAGTATTATGTTAGGCCAGGTGTCCTTCGACCTTACATTTTAGGAACAGAAAAGTTGTATGAAACTTATATAAAAAGAGAATGTTAATGAGAAAAAGGTCAAAAAAAAAAATTCAGGAAAAATATCTTCTCCCCCCTTAGCTTCCCTATCATGAGAAGGGATTCAATCTCTCTAATTCATAGCTTATCATTGGTGCTTTCATTCTTGAACAATGCCTAAGTCCTAATCCTCCACACCCGATTTGTCCCAATTGCAGGATGCTATTTCTGCCGTGACTACTACTTTCCAGGAATTTTAAACCACCTAGGATCATAGACATGATTCCTACTTTTCATACCTCACCCTCCACCCTGCCACCACCCCCCACCTTACGACCCACAAATCAAACCACCCAAACTGCACCTCCAGACCTTCGATGGAGTTGACCCGCTAGATTAGATCTTCCAAGCGGAACAGTTCTTTACCCATTATGCGATCGCCATTGACCAACGTTTGCTCTCCACTTGGGAGGAGTTTACTCATGCCTTCGAACTGAGATTCAGACCCTCTGCTTTTGAGAATCATCAACAAGCACTTTTCAAGTTACAACAATCTCACACTGTAGTGTTGTTGCATATCAGAGAGAGTTTGAATGCCTTTGCAATCGGGTAATCGGTCTCTCACCTACTGCGATTTTAGAATGTTTCATTTCCGGGTTACGACCTGAAATTCAACATGAAATTGGCCATTCTCCAACCTACCTCAATCTCTCAAGCAATTGGCTTAGCTAAATTAATTGAATCTAAACTTCATGCTGGCCGAACCACCCCTTCCTACCTCAGAATCTAGACATCTAAAGATACCCCTCCCCTACTATACCCCACACCAGCACCCCTCCTACTAGCCCCCCTTCACAACCTCGAACCTACCCTCTTCCTCGCCCCACACCCACTGAAATGCAAGCTCGCAAAGCCAAGGGCCTTACTAACATTTTCAAGCTACACACTTGCTCATTTCCTTACTAACATTTTGTACAAGTTACAGTTTTAATTTAAAGACCAACTTCTTTGAATTATTCAGAGTATAATTAAAGGCATAGAGAACTGCTAGGGCCTTAGTCATACCTTAAATGGCATCAGAAAATGTATATTTTTTACATCACTATCTATTTTTTTTTTTTTTTTGATATCCCATCACTGTCTATTTTGATATGTTCTTATATTTTCTACTAAGCAACTTTGGCCGCAAGAAACCATACCCATTTATTTATTTGTTTGGAAATTATTGATCACAAGTACAAATGGCAGTAGCCATTTGTTTGTCAAATAAGTTACATAGGATTAGGATTTCACTTTGGATGTCAAAATGAATTTAATAAAAAAAATTATTCTACCGCTTCTCATTTCTCCAAAGCCCCACTTCCGGAAACAAGCTTACAAACATCACGTACATTATATTTTAAAAAGATTTAATTTATATGCATGATTATCGTAAACACCGCCAATTAATCATAAATTATCACATTATCCTAACTACTTTAAAAGTCATTTATATCATAATTTAAAATTGTTTGAAAGTATTAAAAATTTTACACTAATAATACATATCAATTAGCCTGTTTTAAAAATATATTAAAAAAAGCCAGGAAACATTGTGTAAAGTCTCTGTTTTTTTTTTTTACAGGATGTAATGTCTCTGTTTTAATTAATATTCAAGAAACGTATAAAGATTATCGAATAATAAAATTAAGAGTGGCAGTGTGACACCTCACATGCTATTATGACAATAAATGCGTGCTCCACAAAAGTTATCTTTATAATTAATTTTTTTAAAAAATTATATAAATTTTTGTTACCAAAATAAAATTTATAAAAATTTTAAGTGAATAAAATAATATTAATTACCAAGTTTCTCGTGCATTGCTTCAATATTTTTTAAAATTTATACAAAAATAAGAGAACTATATTTAAAAATATATAAAATTTAAAATTATATATATATATAATTAATCTAAGTAGAAAATAAAAATTATAAATAAATTAAAAACATTTTAATCTAAAATTTAAATTCAAATAGAAAATAAAAATTAAGAATGACATATGTATGTCTATGATAAAACTGATTTAATCTTATTGAGTAATAATTATTAATAGGTTTAAAAATACATATTAAAAAGAAATTATTTAAATAAAATAAGTAAATAATATGTTGATTTGGTATTAATAAAAAATTATTAGTAGATTTAAAAATATATTTAAAAAACAATAAATTGGAAAAAATCGCTTAATGCATGTGACACCATATGACTCCTCGTGCAAAAAGATTGTGAATAACGGGTCACGTTTAAGAATGTGTACTCTAATTTAATATATAAGCCTATAGTGCTTGATTAGTAATAATCAATTAGGGGTTGAGATCCTTTTTATTTTCCTTTTTCATTATTATAATTTTAGGAGTATAAAGATGATAATGTGACATTGGGTGGAGTTTAAATATCATCTAGACATCCTAATACTATATTAATGAAAGGGGAAATGGAGAGGATTTCCACCCAACAATTAGTAGATAATTATTAGTAAAAAATCCAGAAATTAATATCAGAAATTAGAAATATTTGTCTTAAAAAGGAAAAAAACTAAATGGAAAAATAATAAGTAAATTTGGTAATTATAGCAATTAATTGACGAAATTGTTATAATTCTAATTATGGTAATTATAAATATTTGTCCTAAAAGGAAAATGGTTAAAAAAAATAAGCAAACAAATTTGATAATTATTCTATGTCACCTATCACAACCATGTTCATATTTTCCATCTAAAATGATGTTCTATTATATGTTTTTTCTTTTATAGTAATTATTATTTCGTTTTTTATCATATATAATGGCCTTAATAATCAATTTTTTCAAATTCATTTGATTTTTCTAATGTAATTAATATTATATTATAAACTAAAAATTGATTACATAAAAAGAGTTCAAATTCTATACACTGACAATGTAAAGCCTTTTTACATATACATCCGATCATAAATTGTCATGTCAACATATTTTTTGACTTTTATTCTAACTACCTTAAAAGTCATTCATATCATGATTGGTGATTGGTTGACAGTGTAAAAAACTTTACACTGTCAGTATATAGTAATTAAACTCATAAAAAAATTGCATGATATATTCCTCATTAAACTTATAGATTATCTAATTATTTTTAATTCTATTTATGTTCTAAAATTATTTCAAGTATTTTCCTTTTCCAAATTTCAAATTATTTCTTATTCATCCGAGTTTCATATTATTTTCTTTTCAAATTATTGTTCATCAATTTGTTTACACATACAGTAATAATAAAGTAGGAAGTCAAGATGGTTGGTTACTTTTCTAAATACAAAGGATTTACTAGGTGTATTGGATTGAGATTTTAGAAGACTATTTTGATATAAAAAAGTCTTGTTGGATTTTAATGGACTATGTAGGAATGTAATGACTTATAAGATTTTTTGCCAAATTGCACTTTTCGTCCCCCAAGTTTTTCATTTTGGCGAAAATAGTCCCCCAATTTTTTTGGGGTGAATTTAATCCTCCTAAAATCCAAATGTTACGAATTTGGTCCCCATATTTTTTTAATTACACTTTTGGTCCTCCATTTTTCCAAAATCCATGATTTTTAGAGACTAAAAATGCAAAAAACCCACAATTTTGAGGGACCAAAGGTGCAATTAAAAAATATGGGGATCAAATTCGCAATATTTAAATTTTTGAAGGACTAAATTTGCCAAAAAATTAATTGGGGTCCATTTTCGCCAAACTGAAAAACATGGAGGATGAAAATTGCAATTTAGCCAAGATTTTTTTAAAGACTTCTATAATCAAGATTTTATTATTTGAATTTTAATGGATTTACATCATAAGAATTTATAAGATTTGGAAGGATGATATGGATTAAGAAGGCTTAAAAGGAACACATAGTGGAAAATTAAATCATAATTTATAGATTAGATTATATTTTTGTAGTGGAGAATAAACTCAAAAACTCTAATTACAATATTACATAAAAAATTCAATTTTATAGGGGAGACGACAATATATTCACAAATTTTTTTGTTCAAATGTTATTGTATTTATATAGTGAAAAAGGAAATTGTAACCTTAAAAAAATAAAATCACTTTATTTTCATTATGTCATAAATACTGTATTCAATACTTTTATTGCTTGTTGTTATTGATATATGTTAGCCATCAAGAGTATATAAATTTGATGTGTCATTACTTGCAAACCAATTCTACTCTATACTTGGGTAGTGTTTGACCCAATGTTTTTTGGGGCTTAAAAGCTACTTTAAATTTAAAGTTAAAAATAAGTGTTTTATTGAGCATGTTTGGGAGAGCTTGAATTATTGGTTTACAATTGAATTATTTTCAGAGTAAATACCCAATCTGGTCCCTAAAATTGTAGAGTCGTATCATATTAGTCCCTCACATTATCAATATTCCAAAATGATCCTTGGAATTGCAAAATGTTAATAAGGTTCGACCCTTCGTTTGGATCTGTTAGCAAATGCATCCTTAACATTATTCACTTAGTTTCAAATGCATCTCTGACATTATCAACTTAATGTCATTATAGTCATTGCAAATACTAACGGAGAGATGAATCTTATTAACTTTATGCAATTCCAGGGATCATTTTGGAATATTGATAATATGGGGAACTAAGTTGATACGACCCTACAATTTTAGGAACTAGATTGAGTATTTACTCATTTTTTTTTCATGTTGGTCCTATTCATCTTTCTCTATTTTTTTGTGTGCACAAAGGTTCCTCTGATCCTTTTCGAGACGTAGAGATCACCGAAGTGGACTTTGCCTCTTACAACAAAGTTTTTTTCATACACACACAACTTGAATCGAATCCTTGACAACATGCTTAAGGAACCCATCTATCTACCGTGTGTGTTGGGTCTTGTTGGTCATCTTTCTTAGTTTTATATTTTCACATTTTGAGTTCTCTTTATCTTTTTTTTGGAGGTAAATTTCTATACATTTTTATTATATATATGTGATTTTTTTTCTAAATTAAAAATGCTAATGATTTAGACTTTACAAACTTTTCTGTAATATTTTTTATTGATTAATATTAATTTATTTTATCTATAATTTTAAATTTTTTAGTTTATTTTTTCTCTTATAAGTTTTCAGTAGGATAAATTAATTTGCAGTGTCTGAACTCTTTGTAAATTTTCAAAAAGGTTCATAGGTTTTAAAAGTTTGTACTTCGGTGAGTAATATAGAAAATTTGTAAATGTATATCTCATACACTTTTTCTAAGCTTTTATTAAAGTTCCAAAAAAATATAAGAACTTATTTCAATTAAATAAAAATATGGAGAACTATTTGAAATCTTCCAAATAATTCAGGGATCTACGGATGACGACTGAACAAGTCACTTAACGGATACTTAACGAAACCTATTGAAAAATGTATGAGAAAATCAATTATAAATTTCATATAAATTTATTTGCCAAATCACAAACTTTTAAAATACAGAGTTCTATTTGTAAATTCCCATAATTTAACCTTTTTAAGAACTTTTGCTAGGTTAATTTTCATTAATTATGTCTCGCAATGAAGAACTGGGCTCCTTGTGCATATGACTCGGGATACGTTTGGATATATAACTTATTTAAGCGTTTATGTAATAAGCTCTTTTTCAAATAAAGTAAAAAGAACTTATTTTTGATAAGCTTCTTTGATAAGTTTATGGAAATAAATTAAAAAGAGCTTATAAAAATAGCTTATGATAATAAACCTAAATAAATAGTTTATTAAAATAGTTTATGATCTTTTTATAAACTCTTTAAAACTTATTTCATAATCTTTTAAAAATAAATGATTTTTAACTTATTTAAAAAAAATTATTATATAAATACTTAAATAAGCAGTAACTATTTTAATAAATTATTTATTATTATAAATAATTTTTATAAACTCTTCCGTATAATATAATAAGTAACCATCTAAAATGTGAATAGCATTGGCGGCCCTACCGCCACACCGCCTCCACTCTGTTTCTGGGTTTCTCTTCTCACCACAGCTATCAGCTTCTGTTGTCGATTTCCTCAGGTTTTCTCTCTACTTCTGCTTATGCTATTATTCTCCCCTCTCTTATCAATAAATCAATTAATTAATGCTTAAAAATGATACTGGGTATTTTTTATGTTTTGGTTGAATTTGAACTAAAAGATACAAGAATGAATGACGGGTCTAATCAAGATTTAAACGGTATCCAATACAATACTCGAGATTTAAATGGATGCTGCAGTGCGTAATTAAGAATTTTAATTTCATTTTTTAGGGTTTCTATTGAAAATTGTTGCTTCAGGTTGTTTCATGTTGTTCGTTATTTAGTTATGGAGTGATTTCTATTGCATATGGTGTAAAACTATAATACTTGATATCTATTGCTGTCTTAACTGATAAGCTTTCAGCTTGCTTTTGTTATAGTAATCAGTAGTCACAATATTTCTTCCTTAATTTGTCTTCTTGAGGGGACTAGGGCAAGAATATTGAATAGTTTATCATTTTTTTGGGGACCATTTTCTTATAGTGAAGTGTTGCTTTAATCTGGAGACACAATGAGATTGGAGAAATGCTGGTTCTGTTCTTCAACCGTATACCCTGGACACGGAATCCAGTTTGTTCGTAATGATGCAAAGGTAAAAAAATAAATTCACTCCTGCATTTTTCCCTCTGAAATTTGTCTCTTAACTATATGCTAGTCCTATAGACCATTTGTCTACATCCTACTAGAGAACTATTAATTATGGAACTGATTACTCTTGTTGGGTCGGTTGAGAGCAAATGATCGATGCAACATCCTTCCATCCAGCTGAATATAATAAATTATTAATTATTAAAGTGTAACTATTATCATTTGAGGTTATATGTATTGTAACCATAATATATTAATGTGAGTTTTATGTATTGTAATTTGTAACCATATTATACTAATGCCAACCAACCAAAATAAAAAGGACACCACCGAAGTGATAAGTAAGTCATAAGATAAAAGGAGTCACCAATGTGGCGTTCTATCCTTGTTGCTTTGGTAATAGACAACATGTTACACTCAATCTGAAAGACAGGCTCTTAGTTACTAGCTACTTTCTGAAGCTGCGGCCTTACCTTAGCTGAGAAGCACAAGTCATCTTCAATAGTTTTGTATCTCGTGCTTGAATTGATTGCTTAGATCACATATCAAGTTCATTGATTTTTGTTATTTCATTTTCATAAGTGACTGGTATGCTGAAGTTTATTTATTTATTTAGTTTTTTTCTAAACTTGCTAAATGATCAAGAGTAGTAAGCGGCTATGTATGGTCATAGCTTCACTTCACAAGACATATTTGCTTCAGGTTTCTGACAACTGTTCTTCTTGCAGATTTTTCGATTTTGTAGATCTAAATGCCACAAAAACTTTAAAATGAAGAGAAACCCTCGGAAAGTAAAATGGACCAAGGCATATAGGCGAGTGCATGGAAAGGATATGACACAGGTAAATGAAATTTCCTTTCCCTTTTGTCTTGATCATATATGTGTGTTATTTACTGTCTTGGTTTCGAGAAGCTTCAGCATAATTGTATGTCGTTTTAGGATTCAACCTTTGAGTTTGAGAGAAAGCGAAACAGGCCTGAGAGATATGACCGGAATCTCGCTGAGAATGTTCTCAAGGCCATTCCAAAGATCGATAAGATCAGAGTCAGCAGGGAGGAGAGACACCATAAGAATAGGTAAATCTTGGATTCCACTTCTATTTATATCAGAAAGCTATACAAGGTGTTTTCGTTTTGTTCTCTGCTAACATTTTGTCAAATCTCCCATTCCCATAGGATGAAAGGCAAGAAGCAGAAGATGCAGATGGAGGCAGCTAGGGAGTTGAAGCAGGACATCAGTTTGGTCAAAGCTCCTTCTGTGCTTCAACAGGATCCGTCACTCACTTTACCAAAGATCGTAGTCAGTGTTTCCCAACAGCAATCAGAGGACAACCGTCCCATGGAAGAGTGATGTCAATGCTGCACTATTTTTTTTTTTTTTTTTTTTCCTTTTCTTCAGTTTGATGTTTGTGGCTGTATTTTGTCTGATAGACCTTGTAAGGCACCAATTACAAGTTGATATGTTGTCGAACAGTAATGTGAGTGATGTGATTTTGAAACAAAAGTTTTGGCCTCCGAGAACATGTTAGTGATGTGTTTGGACAATGATTCTATGAGATAGTGAACTATAAGCCAAAGCAAATCAGGAAGAAGTTGCCTGTACATCTGTCGTGAGTATTCTATCTGATAATCTCGAGTCAAATATATGGTGGGATACTCGATACTAGGAAGTTAAAGCTTCTGGATACATGATACTTGAGAATGCAATCATTTTATAATTGCTCAAATCAAACCGTAGCAATATAAGGGTGGGTAAGTCTAAATGTGCAAATATTGAGGCAAGAGCTGGATGGATCAAATCGTTGTCAGGTATATAAACTGCTTGAATAGAAGTTATGGACCCTTCTTTGGTCGAAGTAATTCTTTCTTGTAAAGAACTCATTTCGGTAGTAAGGATGGGTGGATAATCCACAACAGAAGACATTTGACCTAATAAGGCAAATACTTCAGATCCTGCGTGGACGAAGTAAAAGATATCGTCGATAAATAGAAGTCTGTTTTGTTCATTAATATCTCTGAAAATGTTTTGCCCTAGTTAGGGCAGTTAAATCAACACTTTTGCAGATAATTTTTTCACAATTTTCATGATCACCACTCATTCTGTTTTTTCTTTATTATTTTTATTATTTTCTAATTTCTTCCTCATCATCAAGTATTTGAAACAATTATTTCTCATATATGGTAGCTTGTAGTTTTACTATATTTGATAAATTTTTATTTAGGTTTAATTGCGCTTTTGGTCCCCCAGATATTACGATTGTGCAATTTTAGTCCCTTAGGTTTTAATTGCGTCAATTGGGTACTCCAAGTATCACGATTGTGTAATTTTGGTCCCTCAGGTTTCAATTGCGCCAATTGGATCCTCAGGCATCACGATTATGCAATTTTGGTCTATCAAGTATCACGATATTGCAATTTTTAACGCCGGTAGCCTACATGGACCACGTGAGACTGATTTGACACTTAATGAGTTTAACTTGGCAGCTTATATGGCATTCTTATGTGGCATCATTGACATCTTACACACTTTAATTGTCAAATGCACATCACTAAGTGCCACATAAGCTGTCAAGCTGGTCTCACTAAGTACCAAATCAGTCCGACATGTGCTTTGTAAGCTATTGACGTTAAAAATTGTACAATCGTGATACTCGGGGAATCAAAATTACACAACTGTGATATTTGAGCGACCCAATTGAAACAATTGAAACGTGCGTGATCAAAATTGTACAATGTTGATACTTGGGGGATCCAATTGACGTCATTAGAACCCGATGGAATAAAATTGCACAATCATGATAACCGGAATACCAAAAATGTAATTAAGCCTTTTAGTTATGTATTATAAATTTATTCAAGAATAAATATTTGATACATATCCAATGTTCCGGAAATATATATATAGAGAGAGAGAGAAGAGATGAAGGTGGTGTTCATCGGAGTGAGATCCTCACCCTCACCTAGTAGCAAATTATCTTGCACTATCCGTGCTTACCCGGGACAGAAATTAATTCGTGGACTTCCTAGCATCTCCCATATCAAATTATTATCAATAATAATACACCAACACGGATTAGGTCGAGAGAGAACTAAACAATAAAAGTTGAATTAAATAAAGCTCAGATTCTTTTTGGGGGATTCGTTTGTTTGTGTTTGAGATAGAGTTTTGGTTGTTGGGACACGTGTGTCTCCCTTGGCATCTCCCTCCCTCCACCGATAGTCAGAGGGATAAAAAAACAGAGTAAGTAAGAGAAGAGGCAAGGGCAGATGATGATTTTGGTAGTAAGAGGTGCTTCTTCTTCTTCTTGTTGTTCTTATTCTGATTGTGTTGTTGGCAATGTCAGAAAGCGTACCTTGTTCTCTCTCCGTAGCCGCTACTACGTCTCCGTTCGATGCTCTTCGATAGAGAAATCCATCAGAGCGGCGAAGAGGGTGGTTCTGGTTCGGCACGGGCAGAGCACCTGGAACGCGGAAGGCAGGATCCAAGGCAGCTCCGATTTCTCCGTCCTCACCAAGAAAGGCGAGTCTCAGGCCGATACCTCCCGCCAAATGCTCTTCCACGACCATTTCGATGCCTGCTTCGCCAGGTTCCATTCTTCCTTAATTATTATTATTATTATTATTATTTGCTTCTGTTGTTGTCACGCCAAATAATGGTTGCCACAATTGGTAACGGCACATACTGTCTAGTACTATGTTAGTCGGACGGAATTTGAATAATTGACTAATGGTAGTACCTACATTTTCAATACTTTCTTTTACACACTTGAATGTCACGTGGGACCGTTAAATTACTTAAGTCAGCTCACGACCCTGTGTTCCCCTAACCCGTAATTATAGTCATAGGTAATATTAGAGATATAATTAGTTGAGAGTTAGTTACAAGTTGTTAACTAGTATACCCACCCTTGTTGGCTCATTGTATCAATTTATTCATTCAATCAATACACTTTTTAGATTTTCTCTCAACTTCTTCCATGGGTGTCATGTTTCTTAGCATAAATTCAATTGTGACTTGTGATATTACCGTAGTTACTTTCTTTAATGTATATGTAACCCTATGTATTAGCTTTGTGTGATGTATGGCAGACATGCTTTTTCACACCTAGTAAATTTCAAATTACCTGTTCTCGCTTTGGCTCATGCAATGTTTCTCAACGTGTCATCTGGGATTTGGGGTGGGTGTTTGTTCTAGTCCTTTGGCAAGAGCAAAAAGAACAGCTGAAATCATATGGGGAGCTCGCGAAGAACCCATAATTCCGGAGTACGATCTCAGGGAAATCGATTTGTACTCATTTCAAGTATGGTTCTGCGTTGTATCCTCTATTTCTATGGGGAGAGTAAAACCCTATTTTAGTCCCAAGAAGATACACTCATGATCAATTTACTTCCTTATAGATTAACTTTATCGATTTTGTCCTTCAAAGATTAATATTCCAATATTTTAGTCCCTCAATCAAGTCTAATCTACACATTATGGGCATTACTCCGGTACTCATTTGGATATGGTATATAGGATGAGTTGTCTAACATTTCATTGGGTGCTGATTATACTTAATAAAATTTTAAACATGTATTATGAAATCAGCATTGAATAAATGTTTGACAACTCACCCTGAGTACCATAGCTCCAAGGTACCATAGCTTCAAGGTACCATAGCTACCAAGGTACCATAGCAATTCCAACAACTTATTCACCTTCATTATTTGGACGGAAAGAAAAAAAAAATATTGAAAATTCGAACTTTGAAAGGTCAAGTTGATAAAATTAATCTATAAGGGTCCAAATTGATAAGGCATGTATCTTTTAGGGACTAAAATGGGGCTTTGATGAGCTTTGGCTAGGAGTGACTTATCTTGCTTGCTGGTGCTTTATTTTAGGGTTTGTTGAAGCATGAGGGAAAAGCGAGATTTGGCTCTACTTATCGTCAATGGCAGGTAGATGCTGCGAATTTCATCATTGATGGTCATCATCCCGTGAGAGAGTTGTGGGAACGTGCTAGAAGCTGCTGGACTAAAATATTAGCTCATGATAGCAGGTCTGTTCTTGTGGTTGCTCACAATGCTGTTAATCAAGCTCTTGTTGCTACCGCAATTGGTACCTGTTTCTCCCTCTAAGGAAATTTTGATGATGAAAAGATTGAAATTTCATCAATTGGAATAATGTGCTCTGCTCACCTTTTCTTCCATTCACAACAATTAGGTTTAGGGGCAGAGTATTTCAGAAGTTTAATTCAAAGCAATTGTGGTGTAAGTGTGCTGGATTTCATCCCAAGATCTGAGGGTGGGTCTCCACATATTTGCCTTAACCGCTTAAATCAGGTATATATGGTACATTTACTGGGTTAAAAACTGATATTATCCTTTCATATATTTGCATTCAAAATATATGAAATGAAAAGTCATATCACTGATTAGCTGAGTCTGGACATGAGATTGGCTTTGTTATCCATGTCACACAGCTTCAAATTATAAGCTGATGTGAATATCTGCACTTTCAGATTGTGTTATTTTCTTTGTAAAACAAAAATGGTTTTTTTTTTAACTTTATCACAATATGCAAAACAGTATAGACTGTCCTTTCAAAAGAATTGAACTATTGATGCAGACCCCTGGTTCACCTGTTGCTGGCGGGAAATCTGGAGGTAGAGAAGTAAATAAGCGGATCATACTTGTTTGTCATGGATCTACTCTGAGCAATACAGAGGTATGAAGCAATGGCTAAAATATATTTTTGATCAGATGTAACTTGTCAAAAGGGCCATCGGCGAATGTTCTAAAAGTTTGAGTTTCTTATTTATTCCCATTTATGTGGAAGTTGTATCTGATATCCTGAGGGGTACTCTGTCCTTTGTGAGCTATTTCTTTCCTATTGCCGGTAGCATGATGAAGTGCATTTCTAAAAACCCCAAGTAATAATATTTGAAATCTAAATAATTTATCAAGTGCTTTTAGCCTCTTATGACTCATTCTATCAACCAATGGAAGTTGCAAAAAGCTGAAGGTGTTCAAAGAAATAAAACTGTAAATTTAATCAAGTGATTGTTGCATGTCTAAAACATTTTTAACGTGGTTGGGATTCTTTAATTGCTTTTTTCCTTATTAATTTATCAAAATCATTATTGCTCAAAAATTTGCATTAGGCTGGAAAATTCCTTTAAGGTTTATTTCAACTGCACTTCTTCATGTCAGGTTTCTAAACAAACTACCTTATGTTGAACAGGATGGTTTTTCTTTTGCTGGTGATCAGCCAATGAACATGCTTGGTGTTATACAGGTACTGCATCCCGTCATCAGGAATAAGTAGGAAAAAGTTATTTTATCTGACATTTTGCATATATAACAGTCCCAGAAATCTGCAGAGCTACTTCTTGATTTGAAAGTGAATTCCATAATTAGCTCTCCTATCAAAGCTTGTGTTGAGACAGCCATGGCCATCTCCAAGGTAAGTTGATTGGTACTTTTCAGTTAGTTTAATATTGCTAAATTCATATTTCCTATTTTAATCAATTAATTGCAATCATTTGCATCTGCTTTTGAAAATACTCTAGTTTTGATATATCTGTTGCTATTGCTATTCATTATTGTTCTCCTCTAATTAAACTGTAAGACATGATTTTAGGTACAGGAAGCTGCAGATTGCTTGGGTGCTGACTGTGTGCCACGCTATGTTGAGATGAAGCAGATGGGAAACCTTGATATTGAAACAATCTTTCAGCAATCCAAAATGGCAAGTAACTTAGGGTGCATTTGATTTTTTTCCTACTTTCAGTTTTCATTAATAAAATTGCAAAAAAGTCACTTTGTTTTCATCATGTTTTTCAAAGATTTGTACAAGAAATAGTAAAAACAACATTTTTTTTTTTATTTTCACTGTTTCCTGTACAAATATTTGAAAACATGAAACAAAATGAAAACAAGGTGACATTTTTGCAATTATTAACGAAAATAGAAAATGAAAATAGAAAACAAGAAACAAATCAAATGCACCATTACCGCTTTTAGATGTGCCCGTGTGTGGAAGCATGGATGAGTCATTCATAGATTATTTGATTTTAGGAATGAATACTACTAATTTATGAAGTATTTCACGTACTAAGATAATCTTAACAAAACAATGATTATAAGAATTTGCCAACTTCCAATTGAAGATATAGGTAAAAAAAAAGCTTTACAATATTAAAATGTAGAAGAATATTATGACCATCTAAGTATACTAGGAAGTAGCAAAAGGTTTTACCAGATGTTTGGTACTGACAGTTATTTCTAATTTTGATCTCCATTTTTCTAGTGTTCCTAAATAATTAATAAATAAGGCTTGGTGAACAATTTATGTGTGTGCTATCAGTATGTTCTGTCTAAATTTTCTTTATTTATTGCAGGATATGTCCAATTTTCCGCCTATTCAGCCTGGGTGGTTAAGTAGAATTGAGGATGGATTGAGAACAGAATTATGGGATCAATCTGGAAAAACCTGGCGATCCTTGTTGGATGAAATATCTGATGAATCTAGGACAGAAGAAGTTGTAGTTGTAGTTGGTCATCCTGCAATCCACATAGCACTATTGGGACACTGCCTTAATTTGACGAAAGAATGGTTGGGATCATTTCATCTTGATGTAGGGAGCGCTAGTGTCCTAGACTTCCCTGATGGGCCTAAGGGAAGAGGCATCATCAGGTGCATAAATTATACTGCACATTTGGGGAGATGGTCCGTCCCTATTACAAGATCGGCAGAGGATGGTGAAAGGTTTTAACTGCAAAAGTATGATTCTAAAATTATCTTGAAATGACACCTAGCACCCAATCGTAGAGTTTCAGAGGTTCAATGTGATCATGATTGTTAAAATTTTAAGGCATAATCAGTAAAAATAAAATCTTAGTCTTATGTAGTTTTTTTTTTTGGGTACACAGTCTTATATAGTTTTTACTTAGTATGTTGTGTGCAGATTCATGACTCCAATCATCCAAGATCAATGTGTCACTTCTCCTGTTTTTCTTTTCTAATATTGGTGCTATAGACTGCTTGATGATTGCTGGCTATGTTCCTGGCTAAAACAAATTTGAGAACTGCTGGTAGTTATAAGCAAATAATGGTACACCACAACAAAATTGACAGAATTCAGTCGAGATGCAAAGGTTAGTTGTTGGGCAAGTTAAAGTAGTAATCATCCATGGATCAATATATCATTTGACAAAATCAACTTATTTTGACTAAAATTCTAATAAAAAAACGTATGGTTATGCGTTTTTTTTACAGATTATTAGTGAATGAAATCCTGTTCTATATTTCACTTTTTTATATAATAAATCCAGAAGCATGAAGGAAGGAAAATCCGAACACAATTTATTATAACCTTAACTGAGCTCCTTCAGACTCACCCGTACCCAGCATCTGCGTACCTGATGATTCTGTTTACCCTTATATTTTAAGTTGCTACACGTTGTCAAGTGGAGTAGTAGTAGTAGTAGTAATTTGCTGCACGCTTTATATAATGTAGTGAAGGCATCTAAATGTGCTATTCTTCCCTTTCACAATCAACTGGGTTAGAGTTGCAATTAAGTGGTAAATTCTCTTTCGTGATGTACTCAGGTTAAGAAGATGGAATTGGGCACTCTATAAAATAACAGAAATCTTCCTCCTTTATGCTGCCTGTGACTGTGACAATAGACAATAGACAATAGACATGATGCACATATTGCGCAGATCCTATTATTAGACATGAAAAATCTTCAATTACATGGATACCATTGCCTATTCATTTATAACTTGTAGACTTAGAATTTCGTAAGTCTCTGAGATGACTTCAACTAGAGATTGGCCCCTCTTTTAAGATTACACGCAACTCAAATGCAATGATTAAATATATCATTTGATCCGTGCCATCTGATCTGGTTGTCGATATTGTCGACATTGTCAGCTATGACATCTAGATTTTATTTTATGCTGACAGAAGAATTTGAGGGAAGTAAGATACACCAGAATTAAGTGTCGCTTTCATCAATTGAATTTAATTGAAGTTCCTGTTAACAAGAAAATGACTCTTCACCATCCTTCCAAGAAGCAATACAAAATCTTATCAAAATCTATAGATGATGTTTCTCAATTGTCTTTGTAACAATTATTGATTAATTATTCATGTACATTAGCACATTAGTTTTAATTACCTCATCTTTGGAGGAGAATGACTTGGAAGACTAAATTGTAAATGCTTAAGTAGATGAGGTATCATTTTAGTTTTCCTTATTTCTGATCCGAAACTATATTTAATGAAAATAAAAGATTTAGTCGAGAATTTAGATCCATTGACTTTATCTTCGATTTTTATAGAATCATTTTTCATTCCTATATCTGTTCCATTGAACATTTCAACAAAAGAAAGGCGAGGGCCAAAAGTAGTTGTCATTCCTCCTGAGTTGGTTTTAGGATGACGCCAATAGCCACAACTACTTAATTCAGCCTATTCTCTTGTCCATGGGCCAAAAAAACAGCTTAATCTCTTGTCATGATCACCAATTGCAAGTATCATAAGAAAAAGAACAATGCTACTTATATTTTTTACTATTTGATCATAATTAGTTTCACATTCTTTTATATATACTTACACTCTAATTTGGCATCTTTACTTTAGTGTGAGGTCAGTTGTGCATCAAGCATTATTCAAAAGAAAACTAATTATTCTTACTAACTTTATTAGTTTACAGCCAGCTGATAGTATTGATTTAATTTCCCTGTAGTTTTTTTCCCTCATGTTCCTCTGTCAGAAATCATAGTTAGTACCCAAATCATGTCAGTAATATCCTCCTGACAAGCGTATAACTGAAGAAATGCTTAGTAGTTATTTATTACTAAAGCAGAAAAAGTTCATTTCCTTCTCTTCTGCTGTTAACTTTTACTTTTATATAACATAGACATCAATCATATTGACATATATTTAAATTAGTTTTCTAAGTTAAGATCAAAGGCCACTGGGCAGTTTGTTTGCTACCTGCAACTGAAATCCTCCGCCATAAAGAATGTTGTCCTTAGTAGCAGTGGCTGCAGTTAAGCGTACAGCCATGTAATTAATTAATTGAATTGAATACCATATTTAAAACCTAAGTTCATTTAAATGAATATGTACTCCCTAAAGTCCATGTGACTTAAAATATTAATAATCTAGGATTTTCAGTACTTCAACAACCATAAATGTTAAACCAAACCCAAAATTGGATTATTCAGGGTATTATATTGTGCCGTCCAGGAAACAGCTTTTTCCTCAGATGATTTTTAAAAGACAGTTCTAGGCATTCGGACAAACATAAATTTACAAGTTATTTTTTGTGAATAAAACACGTTATAGTTTTTTTTTTCCACTCTATATTTATGTGTTATTCTTGTATCACAATTGTGATAAGTCAAGCTTATGAGCTTCAGCTCAGATGGAAGAGAGCCAAAATTCTTAGATAGCTAAACTAGGTTCGAGCCTCAGGAATAAACAACTTTCCCCGAGGTTCACTTCCTCCCTACGCTATCCCAGAGATTGTACCACTTTAATTAATTGCTTAGGTCACTAAATGTGATTCAATGAAATGATTAAGTAGTGTCATCTAATCATAGTTCAAACATTTTTGTACAGACATGTGGTACTTCATTTCTCTATCCCAATACAAAATTAATTAAGAAATAAATAAAGATGTTCAGTGATGAAAATAGATGAGATCAGTCATAACTTGGGACTTACAACTTGCAAGAGAGCATTTACAGTATCTTATCATTTCAGGTATATTTCATTGTATTTCAGGATTTGTGAGATGATCTATATTTTAGTTCTGATAATACAAACTTCTTTAAGAGAATACAAATTGTTTTTTTTTTTTTTTTTTTTTTGCTAGTTTAAGATAACAAAAAACTTTCACGACAAATAACCATGAGTATGTCACAGAGAGTGTTGCATGATAGCACTGCTCATATTAATATTGCTTTTGGAAGCATAACACGGTTTGAAGTTTGAAATCCCCGAACGTCGACCCTGATAACAAGTAGAGGAAAAAAAGGCAAATTCATGAGGTAGCTAGCTGGTTTGGTATAAAAATTTCTAGTAGTCCCGCTACTAGGTAACAGCTTGCTTCAAGTTTCATCAAGAAGTTAAGAAAGTTCAAATGAAACTTATTCAACTTTGTCAGTAAAAGATGCCCCCTATAAGCGTTTTGTTGGAGAGAATTTCTTGGTATTACATAAGGCCAAGACACAAGAATTTCCTTTTCAGTTGGGTTCCATCCTGCCCGGCCTTTTGAATTGTCACCCTCACGTTGCGTTTAGTTGTATATCATCCTTTGGGAATCTTAGTGTAACTAATGTTTAGCATCAAAAGAGAAAGAAGAAAACAAGGGGATCCATCTCGTCTTCTAAGCCACTTGAACTAAATTCTCTAGAACAAGGGGGAAAAAGAATAAAGTGAATCGTGTCACATAAAAATTAGTTATTGTTTTGCAACGGTATAGGTTATAAGACAGGTGGGTACGTTATAGACTTATAGTTAGTTAATCATTAACAGGTAGATTTGATTCATCAGTCCCTACTATGGATCTCTAGTCTCTATTACTAGCAAGTAGCAACCACCATGAACTTTCCAAAAATAGAGGTCTAGGATAGGATAAGGTTCTATATGGCCTACTCGTTAAGGAATTAATTTTTGGTAACTGAAGTAAAGGTATACCTTTGCCAGCTCCAGCTAGCTTGGCGGGCAAGCTGAAATGCTTCTGTTACTAATGGACTTGCATTTGCAGTGCACTCAGTAACTATCTAGGAATTTGTCGAGAGTGACATATAATTTGGAAGGAATTTGTTTATTCCGCTTTGTTAGGAAAAGTTAAAAGTTAAATCTGTCCATGAAAAGAAAAGTAAAGTTAGCATGCCTTCTTTATAACTCAGGAAATTCATAAGAAGCATCATGCATTCTCATTCACCTTTTATAGTTTACTTTTTTTCCACCTTTTTTTGTTCAAAAATACCAACTAAAATTCTTGTGCATATGGACACCGACCTTCTCGCTATTTTTTCGGATATGGATTCCGTACCGTTAAATGCATGACTGCATGAGATCCTAACTCTTGATAAAAAAAATTATATTAATATTGTTGCCTACAGAAAAACTAATTAACGATCAATATCTCATGCAGTGGTGCATTTTTTGAGTGGAGGGAATTCATATCCTATTTTTTCCCTCTCTCCCTATAATCTGTTTTATTACACTTTACAGTATGATCGGTAGATGTTGTTACATACAAAGAATGGTTACGTTTGGCATAAGCAAGCTTGAATGTTGATTCATAATAAGAAGGTGGAGCATGCCCCAGGACCAGACCCTCTGAGGTCCATGACCCAAAACAATATGCCACACACTTGTACCTCAACAACAAGTGAAAGTAATGATGCCCCTTGTGCGCTGTTTCATGTTGTTTGTGAGACTGTGACAGATTCCCCCATTCCCTATCCATTCTTCCTCGTTTAATTCCTGTTCTATCTCATTACATAATTTAATCAGAACATAACACCAAGATTTTCTTTCACACCAAGGCTTAGAATATTGTGTTTCGGCTTTTTCAATTTGTACTTCATTTGAGCCATTCAAACTTGAAATGAAATCATGCCAAGTTGTTCCAACTGTCCCCCTTTTTATTTTTTCTCTTTCTCTCTCTCAAACCTTTCATGCAACTTTTATTTATGTCACTACAGACTTCACAAATTCATGATGTTCTGGTTTGGTTGGAGATTAAAGTGAGATTGTGAGGGAGGAGGATGGAAATTGGATCTGTTGACCAAAGCTTTAATAATTCATGGGCGTGTATTATTCAAATTCTTTTCTTTCCCAACTGCAACCACATGATATTTTGTATTAAAGGAAGTAACAAGTAGACCAGAACCAATTTAAATAGTCCCACTCCTTTAAAATGACATTAAATAGTTATTCTGAATTTTATTATTTTTGAAAGTCAATAGATGGGGAAAATTAGAGAAAGCTATTAGATTCTCTGGCTCGTATTAGAGGATATGAAATGGTTTAATTCATTGGAGTTGTTTAATATTTCTTTTTATAGGCATATATCGTCATTTTTTACTTTATACTATTTTAAGTAGTTCTTCACTCCAATGATGCAACTTTAAAAAGTTAAAGTGTTTCTATAAATAACGATTATTTTTATGAGTTGAGATCCTCTCCATTTCATAAAAGAAATAAAAGATTCCATTACTATAGTTTTGGGTGTATAAAACACATAAAAAGCTAATAAATGTCATCCATTTTAGAAATATATGTCTTTATACACACAAAATTATAGTAATGAAACTCTTGATTTATTTTGAGAAATGAAGAGGATCTTTACTCTATTTTTTATAATTAATGATTCTTACAATTGAATGTCATTGTCTTGTCACTAATGTTGCAACGATATTATTGGAGGCATGTGTATTCCAGTTACTTTGATTTTGTCACATTTGTAAGCATTTTATCGTTTTATGTTATTAATCTTGGTGCTGTGAGTTTGTTCTCAGATTTATCCTTTTCAATTTTTAGCGATGTTGAATTTGTGTTGTTTTCGATGTATTTTATCAATTTGAATAAATGAATATCTTTTTTAATCACAAAAAAAAAAAACAATACCATAGGATAAAAAATGATTCTTTTTTCCTAAACAACTCCTGTAGAAGAGGCTCCCTTTTCTTTTCTTTTTCTGAAATAATATATGCCTCATTTTACTCAATTTATGGATGAGTTTGCGTTGGGAGTAGAGTAGGAGTTAGTGGGTCTACAGGCTAACTTTATTTTGTGGGCCAACATTTACTATCACATAATCATGCTTTCCCCACTGCACTTTTCATTTTGTTGGTTATTACAAGAAAGAGGAAAAGTTTTTTTTGGCACCGGAAAGAAAGGAAAGGAACAACAAATATATCCCAGCACATTTTTGCTTCAATGGTCCCGTGAGGAACCCCCAATTTAACAAGGCAAACTAAAAAAACCCCAAATCTTCAATCTTGTTTACCAAACTAGTATAGAAATTAAATGAGCTTGATTTTGATATAGTGTAAAAAAATTTATATTATCAACCAATCACAAACTATTTTATGTATGATTTTTAAAATAATTATGATATGAGTAAAAAAAATGATGTGATAATTTATTTGACAATACAAAATTTGTTTACACACCAATCAAATCCAAATTAAATTTAGGCAGAAATTGAGGGTGAGAGAGATACACTCGCATTGAAAGGTGAAGAGTTTGAATCACACTGGGACAACAACTAGAGGATTTAGACGAAATTAGGGGTGTATTGGATTGAGATTTTAAAAGATTATTTTGGCATAAAAAAGTCTTGTGGATTTTAATGGACTATTTAAGAATGTAATGACTTATAAGATTTTTTTTAAAAACTTTTATAATCAAGATTTTATTGTTTGGATTTTAATGGATTTATATCATAAGAATTTATAAGATTTAAAAGGATTATATGGATTTATAAGATTTGAAAGAAACACATAGTGGAGAATAAAATCATAATTTGTAAATCAGATTCTATTTCTGTAGTGGAGAATAAACACATAAACTTTAATTACAACATTACATAGCAAAATCAATTTTATAGTGGAGAAGACAACATATCCACATGTTTTTATTCACATGTTATTTTATTTATATGGTGAAAAATGAAATTTTGACCTTAAAAAAATAAAATCACTTCATTTTTATAATGTCAAAAATATTGTATTCTATATTTTTATTGTTTGTTGTTATTAATATATGTTAGTTTTGATGTGTCATTATTTGCAAATCAATTCTACTCTATACTTAGGTAGCGTTTGACACAACTTTTTTGAGGTTTAAAAGCTACTTTAAAGTTAAATTTAAAAATAAGTGTTTTAAGAATATGTTTGAGATAGTTTATTTTTTTTGGAAAAAGCTTTTTTTTCCTAAAAAAAGTTGTTTTGAAATTATTCTACTATGTTTGACAAATTAGCTTCAAGTAAAAAAAAAGTTTTTTTTATAGAAAAAAGTGGTTTTCAATAATGCTAAAAATTTTAAGCTTATTTTAAAAAAAAAACTTTTGATTATTTTAAAATCAATCATATTTTCTCATTTTACCCTATATAACTAACTACTAAACAAATATTATTATTCTATACAAACAACTTCATATTTTTTTTTTGTAATTTACTATATAAAAGTATTTTTTACACCATCCAAACAAAATAGATTATCTTAAAATGGTTTTTAACAAATATACCCAAATAAAAACTGATTTTCATTATAATTGATTATTATAATAAATATATAATCTGTTATTCAAGTAAATATCTTAAAATCGCTTTGTTTGGTAATTTATGTTGGTTGAATGACAAACATGGGGGAAGAAAGGGGGAGGGAGGGAAGGTGGAAGGGGGGAGGGAGAGGGGAGAAAGGAGAGAGATAGAGGGAAAGAGAAGAAAGAAATGTGAAGACATAGAATAAAGAAAAATAAGGATTGAGAATCTTGATAAATCCCATGTTTTAGTGTGAGACTTTTTGTTACTAAAAAATAACTAAAAAGTCATACAAAGTCCCACAAAATTTACATTAGAAAACAATCTATCGAAATCAGGAAGTTTTTGAATACCACAAAACTTTTTGTCACTTGCAAAAAGTCTTGATTGAATACCACTAGATTTGGATTCTCTTTTTAAAAATTTTTAATAGTCTTGATTGAATACTATAAGACTTATTTAGATTACTTAAAAGTCTTAATTGAATATCACAAAACATTTTTATCATAAAAAAATCTTTTAAAATCCTTTAAAATCTTAATCCAATAGACCCTAAAACTTTTTGGAATTGAGAAACGCTTACAAATACTTAATAAATAGAATTAATGTAGCTAGACTTTACTCATAATAATTGGCAAAGAAAACTTCTCAAAAATATTAAAATAAGAAAGGAAAGGAAAGCAAAGAAGAAGAAGAAAAAGGTGAGAAATAAAAGGGATTTGTATTTTCAAATTGTGTTTCTCCTTTTCACTTATGTCCGTTTGTTCTTTCCAACCTTGATAACTAACGCATGGACCTAATAATTAACTTAGTGATAACATTTTCCGTTCTTAATAGTCACCAAACCCGAGGTACGCAAATTAAAAGGAAAAACGTGATCGTGTCACAAATAGTGCTGAAATAGGAGAGGATCAACTTTTTTGGTAACCCTTTTTCTTTCCTCTTTTTTCATTTCATTTTTAAATTCCAGTATTATCTGTCAAAACAGATTAAAAAAATCACACCACCGTGGTTTCTGCCTCAATCTTCTAATCTTTTTCTTATTAGATGCACAATAAGATATCATATTATTATAAGATTATAAGATGAGAGAGAGAGTGTGTGTGACATGTTAAAAGGCAATGGACCTGTCAGAAAACCTGCATCCTCTTTATTTACCTTCCTCTGAGTTTCTCCCTTTCAGAAAACCAAGACACTTGAAAACATAAAAACCTCCATGGTTCTTAGAGCTCATGATTTCTTGATACAATCCCAAAAACAAGAAACACCCTTAACCCGTTTCTCCATAAAGTTCTGATCTTTGTCATCTGCAGCTTCTCTCTGCGCAAAAAAAAACAAAAAAAAAAAATGAGAGACATAGTTTCATGTTTCAGCGAGAACGCGGTCAATGTGTCTCAATATTCATCATGTTCTAGCTACTCAAACAACGTTTGCATCTCTCCGAGCGTTGCACCTTCAACCCAAAACTCAGTTTCCAGTGTCTACAAACTAGTCCTCTCCACCCTCAAGCAACTCTTGATCACTGTCACTTGGTGTAAGAGCCAATCCAACCAAGGACTCGGCATAAGCTTTGGTGATGATCATGACCCTGCAGCAGCTGCACCTTTTAGACTCAACACCAATTCAAGGTTTTTCAGGAAGAAAAAAGGTAGCAAATTGCTTGAATCTGATCATGAGTCAAAGATTGAAGTCTTCTGGGACCTTTCAAATGCAAAATATGATGCTGGACCTGAACCTGTTGATGGATTTTATGTAGTGATTATGGTTGATTCAGAAATAGGACTTGTTATTGGTGATATGGGTGCAGAAGCAGTGACCAAGAAGTTCAAAACTAGCACCCATCATCATAATATGGCTAAAGTCTCACTTTTATCACGAAGAGAGCATTGTTCAGGCAACACCCTTTACACAACTAAGGCTCAATTTTGTGACACTGGAACATGGCATGATGTGTTGATCAAATGCAGTGTGGAGAATGAAGGGATGAGTTCACCGGTTCTAGCTGTTTGCATTGATAAGAAGACTGTGATTCGTGTGAAGAGGTTGCAGTGGAATTTTAGGGGTAACCAAACAATCTTTGTTGATGGGTTGCTTGTTGATTTGCTATGGGATGTTCATGATTGGTTCTTCAACCCTGCTTCTGGATATGCAGTGTTCATGTTCAGAACTAGGAGTGGGTTGGATAGCAGATTGTGGTTAGAGGAGAAGACTGCACATAATAATAAAGATAAAGACAGAGTTGAATTCTCCTTGTTGATCTATGCCTGTAAGAGCTCATAAGGGAAACTTGTTCATCTTACTTTTTTTAACCCCATTTTTTTATTTTGTCTATTTTTATTTTTATTTTACTTGCTTTATCTTCTTTTTTTCCCTCTAGCCTTGAAAGGATACATACTCATTCTTTTTTATCATAGGAAAGAGATTGACCACAGTGATTTACGGTTTCAGAAATTTGAGTTATAAGTTATAACTGAAACAATTAGCTATTGTTAGTCTCCTATTTCTGTGCGTTTTTTTCCTTGTGACTCGTGTGGAATTGATTCTTTCGATTCTTTGAATGTTACCAGAAGATTGTCCAAATTATGGATTTTTTTTATATGTATGATCATTATAAAGATTTTTTATATTATGAATCAATCATAAATTATCATCTATATATATATATATATATATATATATATATATATATATATATATATATATATATATATATTTGATTTTTATAATAGTTATTTTACAAATCACAAAAGTATAATTTATGATTTTGATATCAAGGAAAATTTGCTAAAAGGGCAATTGAAGATTTTGATTGTCATGGTAATAATTGAATTGCCAAAGGTTGAGAATATTATATGATTATTATAAGAGTTTAATTGTTATGTATTGTCAGTTTTTTATACTATCAACCAATCAGAAATCATGATATGGGTAACTTTTAAGATAATTTGGATAAGAGTCAAATATTTTAGCTGATGTGTCATTTTATAATTGGTTAATTGTATAAAAAATCTTTACATTGATAATATATACTAATCAAATCATTATTATAAATGAACAATATCATGACCACGTATTCTCCTTTGCTGTTTACAATTTTGGTTGTAACTGTAATCTTTCTTCTAAAAAAACGTTTTTTTAATGATAACCGTCCACCAAGGAAGGCAAGTAACAAGGTATGATTTATTACCATTTGCTTATATATCATTTTTAAATATGAGTTTAATTGCAATATACGGATAGTGTTTTTTATATAGACATTTAATTATAAGTTATCACATTAGTAAGAAAATTGATTTTTATTTTAACTATCTTAAAAATCATTTATATGATGATTGGTAATTGATTGACGATGCATAATAATTAAAATATTTAAATATAATCAAGCCTATAGGAATTTACAGAGCATTATAAGTATGAATTAACTTTAGATGGAAAATAACTAAGTAGGGCCCGGTTTGATCATATCAAAATCATTCAAACCAAGCCTCAACATTTTAAATAACCGGCTTGTCTTAACTGGCGTGGTGGAACCTTTGATTACCTATGATGGTCTATTCCTCTGTCCTCAGATGCCTTGACATGTGTTTATGATTCCCTGGTCCCTCCAATACTCAAAGTTCACTGGCAGAAATGTGTTGTACAAAAAAAAGTGCAAAGATATGTATTAAGTATATGTACCAACAGCATCTTACAATTTTATTTACTTTTCTTTTTGACTGAGTATATAATTATTTCTTACGTAAGAGTATTCTTACATTATTATGCTTTACATGTTAGGATGATGGCAAGGAAAGAGGTATAACATCTTAGAAAAGATGATCTTTACTGCTTTAGGTTTGTTTGGTGGATGTTACTTTCGTCGGTTGTTAAACTCTTACATGCTCTTAAGAAGACCATATATTCTAATTAAGTTAAGTGTGGATTAATCATTTTCATTGCACAGGTAAAGAGAATCATACACATAGTCTTTGCTATTTTTCAAATGTTGAGTTTTTAACCACTCCACTACTCTTAGAAAATCTATGTAAGTTAGGTTTGTTATCACCTTTAAGTTGAAAAGGATCGGCATTACTAAAACCGGTTCTGAGAAGCACATTGCTGGTTTACAATTAAACACTAATCTCCTTATTAGACTAATTCTAACATATAAATTTCAGGGTTATGGTTAATTATGTATCAATTATCTCAAATAATTACTGTGGTTTGGTGCACATTTTTCTCCTTTCAACAAGTAGTTGTAGTAGTTGAGATTTGAATTTGAGCTCTAGTTAGCACCATAATAAAATATAGAGAAGCATTAACAGTGACGTGTACACAATCATTTGGATTGACTGAAATCATCAGGTTTCACGCTGTCTTTTTTTTTTCCTTCACATCCAAATCATAGGTGTCACATTACCTTAAGTAGCAAAATAAGAAAAATAATGACGGATAATTTTCATAAGAAAGCGATAAAAACAATCAACGGATCTCTAGTTCTATCCTCCAAAGATACAGGTATTATTACTCTGGCAGTTTTTTTTTTACTGGATTACTTTGGTAGTTAAATAGTATTTGGTTTGGGAGAAATGAAAGAGAGAGAAGCAAAATCTTTCGTCACTTAATTTTGGCTCTGCTCCAATATTGAAGGATTTGAAAGAGAGAAAAATGAGTTTAAAACATTTTAAATAAATAAACAATAATATCCTTCCTAATATTTTTAAAATCCAAAATTATAATGATATAAAAGTAAATTAGTATTTAAAATCTCTCTCATCCCTTAACAATTAATGAACCAAACAGAGAGAACGTTATTTCACCTCCCCTCCATTAAAATTTCATTGATTCTCTTAACCAAATAAAATATCTAATTAGCATATCTTTCCTCCTTCCCCTTTTTCTATTCTCTGTTAAAATCTCTCTCCTCTTCTACAGAGCATTAAAGAATTTAACATTATTTTAGTCTTTCAATTATTAAAAATGACCTTAATTTAAAAAATTGGCATCGACCAATTTAGTTTCTTGATTATAAAAAAGCTTTAATTTAATCTATACAAAACTGACATTAATTTAGTCTGTCAACTCTAAAAAATAATGTCAATTTAGTTCATCAATCTCAAGATCCGCATACAAAATAATATTTTTTTTATGTTATTATTCATGGTTGAAGGACTAAATTAATGTGTGCAAAATTATTTCGAGAATAAAAAAAAAAAATATTGCTTCAAGAATCAAATGATGATGACACTTATATATTTAGAAGTAAAATATGAGTTTACCAAAAAAAGAGTATAATTCTCCTATACAGAGCATAATCCTCTTAATTTTATAATACTAAATAATGGAAATTAATTTAATTTAAAAACTATTTCTTACGAACACCCATCTGTAATGAATTCTCTTAAGACCTTAGACCTTTGTGCCCCTTCGAGGCAACTGGAGTGTCTTCAACCATCACCACACCAAAAATACGTGCATTTTTTACAACAATAAAATAATAAAAAATGTTTCTTTGTTATTTTTCGAATGTGTTTATATAAAGAAGATACAAATTAATAATGTGGGGTATAAAATATTAATTGTCTTTACAAAGAATCATGTTAGAAAACCTCGGGCAAAATGTAAATGGGAGCAAGTGAAATATGAATACTTTCGATAGAAATGTTCTGATAAGGCTTGATAGAGTGAGATAAGAAAATATGGCCAGGCATTTTGACAAGAGAAATTACTAACCTTCATGTTCAGAAGTTGAGAAGTCATTTAAAAAGGTCTCGTGTCGAAGAGGCTTAAGAAAATAACCAATTATTGATTTTGACAACCAGAAGTTCGACAAGAAGTTGTCAACATTCATATGTCAGAAAGAGAATCGAATGGCAAAAGGTTAGACAAACTATCCAACATATATAAGCTTCTAACACAGAGGAATTCATCAAGGGGAAAGCATGTCAGAAGTAAAGAATAGAGCGAAGAAACATGACATAACTCTTAGCAAAAGATGTCATCCCCAGTTTCATGCATGGCTTATTTGTCGAATGAGTGATCGGCATGTGACGATACTAGAATTTGAATTCAAAAGTCAGAGGCAATTGTTGAAGAACATGGAAGAGCTTGAATCCAAGTTTAAGGAAATTGTCATTATGGCTTAGTGGGCAGTTAACTAGAAGCATGTAAATAAGCATGTGTTTAAATGTGTTAGTGGGACATGTATCACTAGATGAGGAAGTCGGTAGTTACTTTGTTTGCCTATAAATACTAGCAAGAACAATATAAAAGGGGCCAGTTTCTTGATCAAAGTCCTATACATCCTAAGTCAAGTTAACGCTCACGAGTTGACGAATCACATCAAGTATGACTTCCATTTTCATTCAGCCCTTTTAATTTCAATTCAATCCCTCTACTTTTCACGCACTTTCCTCCCCTTTCCCTTGCATTCTCTCCTCCTCCCTCGACTTGTCATTAAATTTTGTGCCTTTAAATGTTTTCTTTAGCCTCCTGCACTTTATTTTTTCCGCTCTTTAATTTTATTGTGCTATTTATGTTTCCTGCACTTTACATGTCCTGCACCTTTTCTATTTTTTGCACTCTTATTTTCACATACTTTAATCTTCTGCATTTTAAATTTTATACACCCTTTACATTTCAGACAAAAAAAAAAACTATTTCTCCGCACTTACTTTTAGCACTTTAATTTTCAAGCATTTTACTTTCTGTCAAGTTAGTTTTTATTTTTGTGGAAGACCACTTCTTTCTGACTAGCGTTTTGAACAATATTACCCTAGAAACTCTCACGGTCACTTGAAATATATTTGTTGGTCCATCATCCAAATTTTTAAGTACCAAATCCCACACCAATAAAATAAAAGATAAAGATAAATATAATTATATGCGACACCAAATATGATAACTCTTTCTGCAATCTCATCAAAAAAAAAAAATTATGGCATGAGTTGTCCAAAATTTTGTCCATGGATAAAGAATCCAAATCTCGGACGTTCCAACAACGGACTCATGTCTACTTTTTCTATTTTTTTTTTCCTTTTTGGATATCTTAGTGCAATTTTAATTTATGTTTGACAAAGTTTATAATTAAAATATAAATTATTTTCCGTAAAAATTAAGAGTTTAATGTTGGTTCAATGTAAGTGTAAAAGTAGTTTACACTTACATCCAATAAAAATTGAACAATTCATCTATTCTAATTTTATTAATCAAAACTTAAAAATGTATTTTTGATACTACCTCCCACCGACTTTCTTCCCTTTCTCTTCCACAAACGTAATTGATCTGTAAATTTCTTGATTGCGTTCCTTCGACTCCGTTTGTCAACCTCCCCCCATGTCGTATTCTGCATAATCAATTAGCTGCCAATTTCGTTTCTCAAGTTTTCTTAATCTCGTTTCTCACTCCCCCATTTCTTTCGTTCCTGCTTTGATTTGGGATCGGAGTAGAAAGAGAGAGATGGAAAATTGAGAAGGCTTCTCTCACTCTTTGACCCTCATATTTGATTTGTGGATGAACTATAAATTCCACATTTTTCATATTTGTCTTCCATAAAGATTCAACTTCTCAATCTGAGTAACATTGTTATTGAGTTCTTCTTAATTTAACTGCCCTTATGCTTAATCCCATGTGAATTGCTCAGTGGAAGACGACTCATTTTTTGGGGCTATTGCCCTCAAATCGACTTGTTTCTTGCTATTGAAGAAACCTGAGGTCAATTTCCAGGTTTGCTTTCCCTCTAAAAAAAACTATATTTTAGTAAAAAAAGATACACTCTGGTGGCTGCGATCAGGACCATGGAGGAGCAAAGTCAGAGCGGCGTTGGCACATTGTGACAGAGGAGACATATCATGGCGACAAAGATAAGATCTAAATGGAATATGACACTGAAAAAAGAAGAGAGTAGTGCAAAGAGGAAGAATGTTCGCCATTTGATTTCTGGAAGAGGAAGACTTGAGTGAGGAAGGGAAGAACGTGGGTGAGAGGAAGTATCAAAAATATAATTAGAGTAGATGAAGAATTAATTTTTGATTAGATGTCGGTGTAAATTAGTTTTACACTGTAATGTACCATCATTAAACTCAAAAATTAAACAAAACAAAACACCCTATAAAGCAAACAAATTAACAAATGTGTTCTCAACCATGCTTAAAATCAAGCACCTTGAAGATGGGTGGGTCTTATTTAGTTTAAATTTTATTAATTTTTTATGCAAACTTGTTATGTTATTCATAAATAAAAATGTAACACGTAATAAAATATTTATTTATTTTGTGAAGTGGAGATAAAAACATGAGGGTTGCATTGAAGCAATTGAACTCATGAAGAATTGTGTTGTACTTGCTTGCCTTTTTTCGTTTCAGTTGTTACCTGCCATTTCTTGTAATCCAACTGGAAGCCAAATTTGATTTGAAATAATTCTTTATTGATATGATATGTATGTTTCTGTATGACTGTATTCCACATCTACAGTAACTACGCGTCAATTCGTGTCCAACCATGGCGGTTCACCAACTCTCATGAGTTGGATTGAGGTTGACAACGTGACCTTTATGGTACGTGTGGATTGATGAGGAATAAAATGGAGTGCAAAGTAATGAAATGTATTTTACTATCATTATTTAGTTTTTGATTAAGATAGAATGGAATTATATAGGATGTTATATTGTTATCCATTCCATTTCGTAATAAACCACATTTTTTCTTTCAAATTAGAGAAAATAGAACAGAATGAAATAATATAAGAATAAAACAATCATCTGATTCACTATCCTTTTTATTTTTTGTCAAATGAAAAGAGAAATTCAGCAAGAATCATGAATCAATTCATTTCTCCATATGCGTGCTTGGTCTTTAGGATCATGGATGCGCGCATATATATATATATATATATATATATATATATATATATATATATTTTTAATTCCAAAATATCCTGAATGTGTCAATAGTGTTGGAATTATTATAATTTTACGAAGGATTTAATTAAAATGTATTGTTAGTATAAATATTTTTTATATTATTAATTAATCATAAATTATTAGATCATCAGAAATATTTAAATCTTATCAGTTATCATAATTACCTTAAAAATCACACATAAAATGATTTATGATTGATTAATAATATAAAAAAATTCACTGATAAAATATCAAAATTAAACTTTTTTGTGGATGAAGCACTTTTTTAGGAGAGTTTCCACTTTAGAGCCATCTTTATCTTATTTCAAAGGGGACTCAAAGTGAAAAGTAAAATAAAGGAAGTTTAAGATAATGAACATGATATTACTTATCCAAACCAAACTCAACCCCATATATCAAATTTAATATATGTGTATTTTATTTTTTCAATATTGATTTTTTATTTTTTGGTTTTTTCCCTAATAATGTTTACTAGTTTGATTTGATGTAATGTTTTACTAATTTTAATGTTCCAAACATAAAAAAAAGATGTTCTAGAACTAGATGATGATGATATTTATTTATTTTAAACATATTTTATGAAATATTATTACATGAATATATCAACAAGTATATACAAGTTGAGTTTAATTGCTATACACTGACAGTATAAAACATTTTTACACAGACATCCAATCATAAGTTATCACATCAGTAAAAAAATTAACTCTCATCCTAACTACCTTAAGAGTCATCCATACCATGATTGGTGATTGGTTGTTTGTGTAAAAATATTTTATACTGTCACTGTATAGCAATTAAACTCATACAAGTTTAAGATTTTGTTTAATTTAGATTGTAATCTTCATTCTTTGATGTAATATAAATATGAAATGAAGTGTTGGTAAAAATCAAATCAATCAATCGATCCAATTCAAATTACATTGAATCGGATTTGATCAGATCGTATTTTTTTTAAGAAAAAAATCTAAATCAAATTGAATTACATATTATTTTAATTTTTGGATCGAGTAATTTTTTTGCTTTAAAACCGACTAGGAACACCCATGGCCACACATTCCCGTTCACCAAAAAAAGTCATACATACCCAAACGTTTTTTTTAATATTTTCTCAGGGTGATGTTGAATTTACAATGACATCATGTCTTAATGCAGCTTTTGTTTTGATTGTTCTTTGTGCACAAATTTTCACACACCTTTTTTCTACTAATAATCATTATTTAAATAATCGATGAATAATATATATATATATATATATATAATAATGAAAAAAATATTAATTAAATTATTAATATTGATAATTAATTAATATTTATAATCAACACATAAAATACATTGTTTATCAATGATTTATACGTATAATTTTGTTTTCATTTTGAGAAAAACTAGCAATATTTTTTTTTATACACTCTTATATATTTTCTTTTATTTTTTTAAGTTATATTTTAAAGAGAGTGTGACAGGTGAACTAAAATAAAGATATTTGAGAGAACATATGAAATGACGAGTTAGATTAAATTAATTTCTTGATCCCTTCAGTTTCAATCAATTTTTTAATAGGTTCTTATATTTAAATAAAATTATAATTAAATTAACACTAATTATAAAAAAAATTATAATTAAATCGCTGAAACTTATACATGTACTTATGCTTGTAGGGATTAATTTAGTTTTTCTTAAGTATAGAAACCTAATTAAAAAACTTTAAATTACCTATTTAATGAGTAAAATGGTATCGATCAAGGATTAATTTAACCCACTGTTATTAGCCTTCTTTTTGTTTTAAGCTTGATCAACTTCAATTTATTTTTTTATTGAAAAAAAGCTCATTTAAAGTGAATTTACCTCTAAAATAAATTTATCTAAAATAAACATGTGGTTGATCCGAGTGATAACGAGTTCGGGTTCCTTAAGCAAGTGGTCAGGAATTCAATCATTGGCTCTTGCATACGGAGAAAACCTAGTTGGTAGAGATCAACCCTTAAATGTCATCCAGTACCTCGAGAGATTAGTCTACGTAGTTACGAGAGTAGGATACTCTAGGAAACAAAAAAAGAATAGATCCATTCACTAACATGTGGTTGGTCTGAGTGGTAAGGGACTCGGACACTTTAAGCAAGTGGTCAGTGGTTTGAATCCTGGCTCTTGTGTATGGAGAAAACCTAGTTGAGAGGGAAGAACTCACATTATGTGCTCAACAGGTTCTCCGACGGAGATTAGTCATCACTTAACTGTAGTGGATACTTCGTACCTATATTATGATTGAAAAAAGGAATAGATCCATTCTTGGATCGTTTAGTGAATTTAATAAACTTAACGTTTCAAACTTATTTTAGATAAATTTTATCATTTTCCTTATGTCCTAACACTTGGTACCGCACCAGCTGTATGTCCACCTATGTAACGTTTGGCCGTTTGGGTACCAAGAGTCCAAGACCATGTCATGATCTCCGCCAAAAGCCCAGTCCATCCCAATTTCTCCCATTCGGCCATTCCAATGGATATTTAACTGAAGTTCTAGTTGACAAGTAGCAGTAGCATTAGCATACACCATTGTCAAAGGTTTCTGAATAATAATGTCCAGACTTTTCAGTAAGGCCGGCCCGGTTCTTCAAAGGTCAGCTGCTTGTAAATAGGTTCGGTTAGATCGATGTTTAAGACCATCTATTTAACTTCTTTTTTGTTTAATAATATGTATATGTCTCCAGTTATCATTTAAAATATAAAGGTTCTAATAATTACAGATAATTTTTTTATCTCATAATTGTTTGCTTCGATCGAATCAAAATTTTAAGGGTTTTTGTTAAGGACATTGATTAAAGAATTTAATAAAATCAAGTTTTTATCGAAAAATTAAACATATGTTTGTTTTGTTTCCAATTCTCTATACTCATTTTATGTTTTTGTTAATAATTACAAAGATATCATCTTATTTTTATTTTATTTTCTGTTTACAAATATTAATATAGGAAACAGTGAAAATTACAATTTGTTCTTTTATTGTTTTTTGTACAAATTTTTTAAAACAGAAAGTATAGTGAAAACAATGTGTCATTTTGTAATTATTAATAAAAAACAGGAAATGAAAAGAAACAAATTAGACTAAATTTGTTTTATTACATCACTTTTCAATGAATAGTTTTTATTTCTTAAAAAATGTCCTTAATGTACTTGTTATTATTCTCCAAATTTGGAATCATACTTGGACTAAATTATTTAATTATATTATATGAATGGTTTTATTTGTACGTTCAATATTCCTAATCTCCCTTCTTGCTAGGATCTCGATATTGAGGTAGTTGATGGAGAATTGTCTTTTACTCATATTCTCAAACAAGCAACTCATACGCGAATTCGTTAGCAAATTAGAGTTTGGATCCGAATTATGGTTTGCACGAAGTTTCTACTCCTCCTAAAGAGACCTAACTAAACTTGTCTATGCTGATTTTAGTGGGATTATTTTACCTCATGTAGTCTCTGATTTGTTGTAATTTTGTTTTGATTTTGGGCACTTGCCCTCTTCCAACAAAAAAAATATCCCTTAACGGTTTAATACCGATTTTATATTATTATCGTGATGAAATTTTCCACCCTTGTCCATGAATTTATTGCTACTGCTGCCTAATTGGCACATGGAATGGGAACCCTGGCAGCAGAAGAATCAACTGGCACCATTAGATTAGCTCAATCATAAGAATGGCAATGGATTTGGATTGTGCTATTCTCTTTCAGGTGGCCAGAGTGAGAGGAAGCTACTCTGAATCTGAATGTGATGAACAGGCTTAAGGGCAACAAGCTTGAGGGTGCTTCTTCGGCAAAGCACCCTCAAGGCTTGGGCTGGAAAGGAGGAAAATATAGAGAAAGGAAGGCCTGCTTTCCCTGCAATTCAGAAGCTACTTTGTGTAGCTATAAAGGAGATGGTGCAGCAAGAGACGGTGCTAGTGAACCATTACAATTACTAATGTCATCTTTTTCCAATTCTTTTCATCAGAAGATAATCATTGAAAGTAAACAGCACAGTTTTTCCTAATTCTCTTTTGCATTTATATTGTAAAACAAGAACTGTGTTTTTGGTGCATTTTTGGTTGATATTTATATACACATCCTTGCTCAGGTTGCGTTTAAATGATACTTTTATAGCTTTATTTGTTTGCAATCAGTCTGATTGGGACATCAAAAGGTGGTTGTGACAGAAATTTTGGTGATCATTTCAGCTTCCATTACTTACTAATAGTGTGTTTGTTTGAGCCTTTGGTAGAACACGACGTGAAAGCTCGCTTTCATAGCTTTCATGTTTTATATCAAAATAATTACTACATGTTTTATATCAAAATAATTACTATCTTACCACTTTGGACGTGAAAACTGCCTCAAACGTGTTATTGAAACACAAAAACAAACATACACTAAGACTATGTTTGGATGGATGAAGCGTAGTGGTAAAAAGACCTCAACTCATTGTTTGGGAGAGTTCCTTAAGTAATGGAGTGGATTGGTTAAGGATATGAATCCAAACCACTCCATACCACTCACATCCTCAAAATTCCCTACCCTCAAATTTGGGGGATTGGGAAGGAATGAAGTGTAAACCACTTCATACATTTTTTAATTTACTTCACTCCATTAATTATCATTGTGACTTCCAAGCAATGGAGTGAGATCTCCCCCGTTCCCTCATTAAAACTTTCAAAGAATGAAGTGATATACTTTTACCTTTCAATTCCATTCCACTCTAAATCACTCCATTATTGATCACTTCACTTCATCTCTTTCAAAACTCCCAAACATAGCCTAACTTTCAATCTGCTTGCCTTGAAATCCTTTAGATAGATGTTTCACGTTCAATACTTTTTTTATCATCCATTCTGGGCAGGACTAACCACCATTAGTCTCTGCCTTGTGCTAGTTACATTCAAGAGATGTTGTAATCAAGTTCAGCGAATATAGATGCATATATCAAATATTATATGTACAAAGTAGTCTAAACTCAGAACTCAGTCCTAACATAAGCTTTGTTAGACATGCATGAAGAAGGCTACTGAACCAATGAAAGAAAGCAAAGAGAAAAAAACACTACCAGTAGATTTTATGGACCATGCCTTGGAGATGACCTTGTCTGCTGCAAAATTATCATTATAATCACTGAGTCAGAGTTAACCAAGCCAATCCATATTTTCCTTATAAAACAAATGGAAGCAAAATAAAAATCTTTGTACATGTCAAAGATCAAGGCACTTACTGCACTGTTTCGCGTGGCATAAGCATTTCAACCCAGCACCACAGTTTCCATTAGGCCTTTTACACTCCTTACAAAGATCTGGTACAGGATCTGGAATGTCAAAAGATATCCTTGTTCCCGATTTATATCCTTCATAATCTCCAAAATCTGAAGAACTTCTATGTACCCAGCTGTAATGAGAGCAGTTCAAATGTTCAGGATGAAAATCCTTATCCACTTTTTGCAGGTCTTCAACAACTAAACATGAATAAGGACTTTTCTCTTGCTCTTGGATCCTAGAAAAAGACGAAGCAGCAGCTCCACATTTATACAAGTCTCTGCAGTTTTGCATAAATGGTGAACTGGGATCTCTTCTGCTTGAGCAGTTGAAGAGAATCAGTGAACTAGGTTCTGGAGGAGAAGGGAAACCAGCTGTGACAGCCAGAGGAGAAACATATTGGAGAGAAGAAGAACAAGACGAGTGAGAAATTGTTAGTAATCTACTGTTATAGTCAACTGAAGAAACTTGGAAAAGGCCAAGAGATGTTCTAAAGTAGAGATTCTTAGATCTGCAGAGGGTGATGCTACCTAATAGAGAAGATATAGAAGAATTTGGATTCAAGAAAGGTGTTTGAGTTCTGATATTCTCACAGTATTTTGTATGATCATGATGGGATGTAGAAGAACCTATTATGACATTGAATATGAGCAAAGAATGAAGAAAATGGAGTTTCTTGAATCGCTTCATGATCATCCCTTTGGCCTTTTCTCTATCAGTGCAAAGAAAACGTTTTCTCAAATTTTTTTACTCCGGTTGGATTTCTTTCGAGATTATACTAGATAGGAAGGCTTAAAGTGAAGAGCTTGAGAAACCACTACTTCTAAATCCATTTCCAAGTTGGCCCCATGGTTGAATTAATGACTTTTCTTTTTGCCTTCTTTTTTCTTTCACTAGAAACTAGAAAAATGTCACATTGCTTTTGGGAATCTTTGGGTTTCAAAGCTCAATTTTTCTTTGTGATTTGCAATGCCTTTTTGACATGGGATAGAACTTTTGTGGTCATCCTTCATAAAGTATTGTTAATTATTTCCAATCTGTCATCAGGCTATGCATGATTCAATTTCTTTTCACCTTTGACAATCATTCCCTGTCCTCCTAAAGTTGTTTTCATGTTTAGGGGGTTTTAGGCAAAGCAAATAAAGTTATTCTCCCACAGTCAATGAAGACCTTGGCCACAGCTGTTTGTTGTAACTCTGAATCGTTCAATTTATCAGTCAAGAAAGCAATCCTAATGGGCTCCATATTGTTCTTGTAAACAATCATTATCCTTTCAAGGGAAAGAAACAAAGTTGAAGTGTGCTTATTTCGATTTTTGGATGTTACACTTGTCCTTGTGTTTGAATTTCTTTTAAGTCTGGAGATTGGAGGCCAAGAAAATGTGCTGATACATATCAGAATGTAGTTGAAATTGAGAGGGAATTAGTATTAGTATTACCAAATACCAACTCCTAGAACATTTCATAAATTATAAGGTAAAGGAGCTTATCAAGTTGAAATTGCATGACAATTGGTAGGAACAACCCATAACAGACTACAGATAGCCAATGCACAATGGCACACATATGCATACACTTTAAAGATGGAAAGTTTAATTGCTTGCATATCTTCCAGGATCATGCTGCTGGTGCTTTGACAAGATTGGATGGGAAATCTAGCACCACAATGTTCTCAACAGCAGGTGAAAATATTTTCGAGAACTCAACATGATTTGGGTGAGCCTGAAATGCATCGAAGTCCTCTTTCCCGTTGAATGTCATCAAGAAGGCATGAGTGAAACCTTGCCTCAGCATATCGTGGGTTTCAATGTCCTTTCCCCTGTTAAGACATATACAAGCATATATGATAGTGTTTACATGAGATTTGTCTGTACTAAAGCTAAATAAAATTAATGGGAATTCGATATGATGTCCACAATAGGCTTAAGTATTTTACAATCTTTAAGTGTGTGTTTGATTATCCATTGGGAAGGACCCAAAGGTGTGTTTGGCCAAAAGCTACTCAACACCAACCAAACGGGTCTTTGGATCCTTCCCAACAAAAAAATCAAACACACCATAGGTTGGTTGTGCTTTTATTTACTATATCATAAAAGTTATTTGTGCTTTTGAAGTCTAGAACTACTTTCTCCTCCAATCTACAAGGTAACCAAACAGATAAATGCACAAATTAAGGTCTTTACTATTGTGTTAAGGGAAAGAACATGATCTATATATCTAGAATATAAACAAATTAGTAAACGCATATACCATTCAAAGGACTTGACATGATCAATCCCTGAGATCATCTCCTCCAACCCTTGGACGAGCTCTGCAACTGCCACACCATCCTTGAACTTAACAATTACATAGTGATTGAACGCCCCCATGGCTACAATAACACTTATGAACCAAAACCAGTTACTAGTAGCCTGATATATATGCACAAAACTTAAAAATAATATGCACAATTTGCCCGTCAACCTTCACAGTCCCTATTTGTCTACTACTGTCAGATCCTCATGAGTCATGACCCATTTCACTCACCGCTCTATTGGTGATAATCAATTACCAAACAAAATTTTAGGAGACAACATACACAGCTTAATTTTAGGAAAGGTACTACTTTGATGCATAGACCCACCAGTGTGCAACTTCTTATCCCTTTCCTATAGCAAGATTTGTCTGCTGCAATTGTCGTTGCACATGAACGACAGACCCTTGGTGTCATTTCTCTCTAGAAGTTTGAGATATGGGTCGGCCTCATCAGACTCGGTCAGAAAACATTATGATAATACCATCTTTTCATGTCCTTGCCATGTGCATCACCAAGGTAAATTATTGAACTTTAATAAATATATATATGCATGGATGACATGATGCTGTGTACTTATCGTTAAGGAATCTTAACTTCACTATCGGATATTTAGATTTAGTGACTTTGAGATTTGATAATTTTGGTGCCTTGAGATATTTTTTGGAGAGAAAAAGATAAAAGAGAAAAATGAGAAAAGATGTGAAAATGTGTCATATGAGAGAAAATGTCTAAAAACATCAACGATACCAAATCTCAAAATCACTAAACCATTTCCAACTACTAGGATCTTTCTTTAGGGGAATATTTTTTTTGATTAACAAGGAAAACTTATTTTAAATGACATATCTTAACACCATATATGAAGAGATGGTTTTCAATATTGAAATGATGGGAGGATAAAAAAAATTAACAAGTGTATAAAAATACAAAAATATGGTATTAATATTAATATCATTTTTTTTGGTAATCGGTATTAATATTAAATTTTATTATACAAATAACAAGACTCAATAAACAATGATGTCTAAGATTTTCATCTACAATTCCTGATTTCTACACGTGCCTTTCACAGGCTATATTATTCAAATATTAATATATTGTTTATGTTTATTTTTTATTTTATTCACTTTATAAAATTGTTTAAACTACACTAATTCTAGTAGACCATGGGATTTCTCACCTTAATTTGTTATTTTTTAATATTTTCATTGAAAAGTCGCCCTCGTAGTATGTAATCAAAATTGGCAAAAAAAATTGTATTACATAAATAAATTAATTTTTGAAAGTTAGGCAGTCGTCCTCATAGTATGCAATTTTTTTAAGAAAAAAATAACGGAGTTATGCCCATCTTTTCTCCCTCCCTCCCTCCGGTTTGAATAGTTCAAGAATTAAACTTTCACAAGTTTTTTTTTTCTACAGCCTATTGCAACTTTATGAAACTTTTTTTAAAGTGAGTTTGGTGGTAAAGTAAATAAATAAAGGTGTACTTACTTTAGATTATTAATTATTAATTGGTTAAAATTTTAATATATTTAAAATTAAATTAAAAATAAATGTACCTTATTTTAATTTTACATATAATTGAAATCACTTTAAAGAATATTTTTTCATATTTTTCTAGCATACCCATGCTAGAAAGTTGGATGTGACATGAATGAGTGGAAGATAAGGTTTGATCTCAAAACATGAAAGTTGTAAAATTAATTGCAAAAATCTTCAACAAGTTATCTAACCCCTTCAACGTTTTAACAAGGTTGATTATACCGTTTCTTTGAATTTTCACTAGTGTTTTTATTTACGAAGTTACACTTCCAGTATTGATAACTAGACAGATTTAGCTGGTTAATGAGATATAATATGTCAAAGAAATGTCATGGATAATATATACTCTAATAAGACCAATGTTGCCTCCCTGATTGGTGTTGGCGGCGTAAACAAGATGATTAACAAAGCCATATATGGAACCACCATCACCTGCACCATCAGCCACCACGTGCACTGCCGCCAGCCTCTCCGTTTGGGACGCATGACCAAGATCGCCGCCGCATGCCTCCCTCACACTGTCTGACCGCACTGCCCAGATCTGTGTCCAAATCGCACACACCACACCCACCATCACGTCCCTGACCGAACCACAAACAGAGAGAGGGATATATAGAGGCTACCCCTCTGATTTCATATCGCCCACGAACAAGGCCTTCATCATGGTTTCTTTCCCCCTCAAAGGTGGACATTAACCCTCAAATCTTAATTAAAAAAAAAGTAAAAAAATATTTTATTTTCTTCTGTTCGAGTTCCACGGATGGGAAGGGTGGGGGATGATGGGAGAAAAATGGGGGATTGGTGGCTGTTGGATGGGGTAGGGGATCATTTTCAAATAATAATTTTTTTTTAAAAACCAGTTGTTTAGGTAAAATTGGCAATCAATCTTAACCTTTCAGTTTTTATAATTTTAAATAAAGGGTGGAAATAAATGGAACATGAATATACCTTTTTTTAAATGGTGCATCATTGATGGCAACCTAAATGCAAGCCACCCAGACCCCATGGCAAGCTCATAATATCTATCAAGTATATTAACTTAGGATCAGGATACTCTCCATTTGATAAAAACAGGAGTGTCTTGTTTGACATTCCACGGCTGTTGATGAGAAATAAATTTGATCAACTGGTTATATTTAGACACATCATAAAATTGAAACACACCATTTCATTAAACCAAAATTCGATCGTGAATTCTCTAGTAACCATTAAATAGAAAGGTAAAAGTTACTTGTCTAATCAGAATGTGTCACCTCAATTAAAAGGAGATAAATGTTAGCAACACACTTTTTAACACTCTCTTTCCAACACACTCTCTCCTATTGATTGAAATTCACGTGGATTCTACAAAATTCGCGTATGAATTTCAACCAATAAGAGAGATTGTGTTGGAAAGAGAATCTTAAAGAGTGTGTTGCTAACACTCCTCAACGAGAGAAATAGTGTTGCCAGCACTCCTCTTAGTCGATATGTCACATGGTTATCATTATCTGACAATTCATCACCGCCAGCCTCTTCACCCAGTCTTCTTTATGAAGATTCTAACCGAGGTTGCATGTCAATTGCAGCAAACTTAAAATGGATTTGCATGATTTGATAAAACCGCGAGAGGTTGCATCATTTTATAAAATGGATTCGAATATTTCATAAAATGGAATTTGGCCTCTGCTGGCCTGGTCTGCAACAGCAAATGGTCAGGAAAATGCAATCTTGTTACCAATGAATGACCTTGTTGTTGATTCTTTTTCGTTGGAATTTTTTTCTTGGTTTTTCCTCTGTCTTGATGCATCTGTTAGTGGCAGTTTTGCTGCAAACTTACCTACTATCGTTTGGCAATCAGCTACTTAGCTGACTAACGGAGTTAGATGGATGCACTGAGCTTAATTGTCCCAAGCCCATTCTTGTCTCAATACAGATGAAGCTTAATTTTTATTTTTATTTTTGAATTCTAACATGCATTTCTTTTAGCATTTCAAGTCATCACTGATGTGCTTGGTATACTGAACTGTAGAACAAAGTAATCTGAATATTTCTATTATCAGTGTTAATCAATATAATCGGTTTCAAATAATTGTGGCTTCCTGCTGGTCCTTGACCATGTAATGGTTATGAATGGATCACTATTTGAACCATCTAATTTGTGTAATATGCAAAATGTTTCAGCTGATTCCACTCAACTTCTTATCAGGTAATCGCAGTAGCCTTACTCTAACAACTACACATCTGAAATATTTACACAAAACTGGATTTTTTTGGAAGTGCAGCAATTTTAGCTGCTTATAGCATCACAAAATTTTGAGTAATTTATTTTAAGTTTTTAAGTGAATTCTTGTATATCAACTTAAATTTATGACATCCACTAAATTTTCATTTCAACGAGAGTTTCTATTATTAGGTTCCTTAACTTCTCTCTCTTCAACATCCCATATTTTCTTTCCCACCTTTACACTATTAAGTACAAAAAAAAAAGATTAAATGTTTTGGAACTCTCTTTAAAAGTTTCTTATCCTTAGATAAAGAATCCATTTTAAATTTATGGAATCCAAAATTACATATAACATATTATAATAATATTTTATTCTTAAGAAACCTCCGAGAAACTCTCACTAAAAATGCTTTTAGTGGAAGCAATTTTTAGCTGCTCATGGAAAGGAGGGAAGCAGATGCAGGAACGTTTTTTTATGGGGTAGAAGCTAGAAGGATTCAGTAGGTAATAAGAAAAGAAGTGGGAACGTCTTATTTGTTTTCCTGAGTGTGTATGCTAGGCTTCGAAGTAAAATTTATTTATGTCTATTTTGATTGAACTCGTTATGGAAAATTTACGGCTTAAATCTTTAATTTGATTGCTGAATTTGTAAGGTCATATTAACTTGATTCGTGATATTTTGAAAATTTCAAAAACAATATTGAAATTATCAAAAATTAATTAATTCAGACCTTTTGACAAGGATCAAGTTAATACGAATTTTATAATTTCATAAATCAAATTATTACAAATATCAAATTAATACGACCTAACTAAATATGCGATTTAGTCCACATTTATTTATATCTATACTTCTTTATTTTACTTCTTTAATACTTCTTCACTCACATCTCAATCCATTGTTAAATTTTCAACACACCGTTCGTCAAAGTCCAAAGTCCAAATATCATGTTTCAGGTGGTCATAGGTGGGACCGGATCAGGCACCGGGGGGACACGAGAGTTCATATGGCCTCACAGAAATTAAGCACGTTCAGACTTCAGTAAAAGTAATTAACTGACGTTACCTTTTCAGTCAAGTACCTGTGGCAATCAGTGAGTAAAGTATTTTGGTCTTTCAAAATGTAATTCACTTATAATTTAGCCTTTGATTTAACTTATATTATAACTTTCTTTTAAAAAAAAGAATAATTCTAAATCTTTACCCTCAATCTTAGTAATAACTTTTACACTTTTTATATTTCTAAGACAGAATATACATTGTTTTTTCATGTAATACTTTCTTTATTTAATAAATATTGTCCAATTTCTCAAGGAATTAGTCTCCGCAACTACGTACGGAGGATACCCTGAAAAACAAAAACAAAGAATTAGTGTGATGATTTTGTAGAATATCGATCACAAAACTCTTAAAACATTTAAACTCATTTTGCCTTATTCTTTTGCTAATTATTGTATGAATTAACCTGAAATTACTTTGAATAATTTATAAATTGAATCACATATCACTATATCAGCAACTAAATATATAAGTAAAGTATATTTAAAATAACTAAAATATCATTCTACCGATTATTAATTAATAGATTTTGTTGCCTATCATAAAAAAAAAAAAACTATTTTGTTGCCAATAGATAATAGTCTCTTTTAGTTGACCTTTTACTCTTGTCAAATGCATAATTTTGTTTGGGATTTAATTAAGAGTTTTATGTTGGTAAATAATTTGTAATCTCGTTGTAAATTTTTATTAAGGCTCATAGTTTATTAGGTCTTTAGAATTATTATATGTAAGGAGCCTTTGCCATAATATTTGTAATACTAAAAGAAAAAGAATAATTTTGGTTTAGTTAGTTTTCATAAACTGTGACACTGTGTAACCTTCCAAGACCAAATTTACAAAACTGAAAGTCATTCGCCGAAAAAATCTAATTAAATTCATCCAAGACTGACTAGTGATATTTTTTTCCTATATTATGTTTTAATGTGTTCCTTACTTTCCTTTATATATATATATATATATATATATATATATATATATATATATTGTTGAGAAAGAAAATGTAAGAAACATTACCTATCACACTAAGAATCGATCGTGGGACTAGAGAGTATTTGAAGAAAGCAAGAAGAGCCAAATGTGATGATGGAGAGAACTTTGAAGCAATTAAAAAAAACCAACTTTTTTCTAATAATTCAGAGTTCACTTGGTGGAACAAATTACCAACATGTTGGTACAAATAATAATGGAATCGGACCCCTTAAACAAGTGATTAAGAGTTGGATATCTGATTCTTGTGTAAAAAAAAAAAAACTTAGTTGTGAGAGGTTAAACCTTTAATACTATTCAATATCCTGTGGGATTAGTCTTCATATTTACGCATCAGATATCGTGAAAAACCTAAAAACATGTTGGTGGAACAAATTAATATCCATTAATTGTGGATTGACTTCACATGTCATCATATGCGGGATTTCAAATTATGAAATTTTTTTCCTTTAACCAAATAATGTCACTGTTATACACAATCTTGATTTGATATTTCTTTTTGTTTTCAGATTTATTTCTTTTGCATAACCCCTTCTTATAATTAAGACTAAGATTTATATTCCACCTTGCAATGCTAATTAATTGGGAGTAATTAAGATATTTTTTATTAAGAATTACTACATAACCGTTTTTTAAGAATTTTTTTACTTGAAAAGTAAAATAATTAGATGACATGAAATAAATATTTAAAGGATTTGGTAGTAAAATATTAATTTTTTTAGTAAAATACAATAATTAATTACCAGATTTGAAAATACAACCAAATAATAAAATATTAAAAAAATTGTAAACAATTAAAATAATTTCTATTAAGAATAATAGAACATGATATACAATTATACCACAATATTTTTTATTAGAAATCTTTGTCTTCAAAAATAAAAAAATTTATATAGAAATAATTAAATGTCATCGGATTTAGTAGTAATAGCAATTAATTTTTTTGGGTAGATAGTAATAGCAATTAATTAGTAGACTTGAAAATACATTAAAAAAATAAAGAGTAAAGGTTCAAATTGGTCCCTGAAAAATTTCGGAGACCCACTTTTAGTCTTTGAACAAAAAATAAGTTAACCATTTAGTCCCTCAAATTTACAAATGCGGGGGGACACTTTAGTCCTTCAGTCCAGTTCCAACGTCCGTTTGCTTGCGTATGTGTTTCATTAACCATCATACCTAACTCATTAGTGATTTTGCATGACCTATGACGAATATCCTTTGTGAAAAACAAATAAAAAGTGAAAAACATGCACAATTTTAAAGCCCAAAGACCTGAAAAGTATGCACTTTTTTCCACTTCTTATTTATTTTTCACGACGGAAATTCGTCATCATAGGTCACACGAAACCACTAACGGATCAAGTAAGATGATTAATGGGACACGTAATCAAGTAAATGGACGTCGGAACTAAATCTAGGGACCAATGTGTCCCGCTTTTATAAATTTGACGGATTAAATAATTAATTTATTTTTTTCAAGAACTAAAAGTGGATTTATGAAATTTTTAGGTATCAATTTGAGTCTTTACTCAAAAAATAAATATTATAAAAATTGCCATTGATGTACGTGAAACCACGTGGCACATCCAAAAGGAGAGTGGCCTCCGGGTTGTAGAGAATGACTTACTCTCAAGAATGAGAAATATAATTTAATGAAAAATATAATTTAATATATAGGGATTGATTTATTTGTTGGATTCATTTTAAATATATGATAGTATAAAAAAAATTTACATTATCATTCAATTATGGATTGTCATATTTTGACTTTGCAATAATTACTTTGTTACATATTTTTTTATAACCATGTTATTGGTATGGAGTATTCACCACCGTTAGTAGTAACCAATTAATCTCTGTTGGGAAATCTGTTAGGTATACAAGGTGAGTTCTTCCCTCCAATCTGGTTTTCTCCATACACAAGAGTTAGGATTCGAATCCCTGATCACCCATTTGCTTAAGGTGTCCGAATCCCTTACCACTCGGGCCGATTAGATTAAATGTTACTGATTACTTTGTTACATATGTTATAATATAGGGTTAAATAAGTTTTTGGTCCCCATAAGATGAGTTAATTTTGGTTTTGATCCCTGTAAAAAAATTTCTTTGGGTTTTGTCCCTCTAAAATTTCAAATCACTATTTTTGGTCCCTACTGTCTTATGACATTCATTAACTACTTATGTGTCTAACAGAATGTCATATGATCATCCCAAGTGACACTCAATTACCTCTGTGTCGTCATGTTAGCATATGATTCACCTCAAATTTTCCTTGAACTCTAAAATAAATGCTAAGGACTAAAAACGAGGATATTAAATTTTAGAGGGATAAAAACTAAAGAAAAACAATTTATAGGGATCAAAAACCAAAATTTGCTCATTTTATAAGGACCACAATTAGTAATTTCATATTTTAGAGGGATGAAAATCAAAGAAAAAATTTTACAGGGACCAAAACCAAAATTCACTCATTTTCTAGGGACTAAAAACATATTTAACTCTATAATGTATAAGTAGTTGACTATATAAAAATCTTTACATTAATGCTATCAAAATTAAACTTTTATTTTTTTATACTTAATTTTTTACTAGGGCATATATCATCTAGAGCTACGTTAGATAAGTTTCAGTAGTTGAGGAATTAATGGTGAAAAATTAATTTAGTATCTCCTACTTTGTAGAAGAATCCCAAAATTTGAGCTAGATTTCATTATTATTAGTCAACTTACTTTTCTCCCTGACGTAATAATTTGTTTTGCCTTTCATCAAAATATTTCCGTAGATATTGCTGTAAAATTATTTTTTGGGTATATTATCACGACTAATAAACTCTATCAACAATATCAATATGTGGTTGGTCCGAGTGATAATAAGCTTGAGTTCTTTAAATAAGTGGTCAGGGGTTCGATCGATTCTTAACTCTTACGTATGGAGAAAACCTAGCTGGAAGAGGATAACCTTAAATGTCGTTCAGGTCTCCCGATAGAGATTAATCACTGTTTACGATGGTAGATACTTCATATCAATAACATGGTTATCCAAAAAAATTCTATCAACAATTATTTTCTCTAGTTTTTAAACTTTAGTCATCCTCTTGGTAAGTTGGCATGATTAATTTGATTCCATGTCCCGGTTTTTATTAATACCTTTTAACTTAAGTTACAAATCTTTTTATCAGAGGCAGGAGTAAATCCTATATACTTTCGCTTACGTATATACCAAAATGATAATATACTTTTACAGTAAGTATAAATTATTAATATAAAATATTGAACAAAAGTATATTAATTTTTTTTTTTCATATTTCATGCCTAATGAATGTTGAATTCTAAAGTGATTTCAATATATTTTGCAAACAAACCCGAGAAGGAGAACTGGAGCAAGGAGTACTCATCCAAACAAATTTTGAACAAGCAGGAATGGGGTTTCGAGGTCGGATATCACTTCTCTAAAGTGAATTTGTTTATAAAATAAACATATAAAATTGTATCCAATCTTAAATTATTTAATTAATGGGTTGAGATTGCGACATAGTCTATCAAATCAATAATGAATAGAGTCTTACTAAATAATTTGAAAATCGAACCGATCAATATATTAACTTGTGGAATTCATTTAGTGAATCTTTAAGAGTTGCATCATTAGAGTGTAGAATTACTTAAAGTGGTATAACGTAAAAAGTGTTAATGTGACACGTGATAAGATTCATAAGAAGTGAAGTTAAAAGCAACTACAATGGATTGCATTATTGGAAATACATCAATAAAAATGCCATATAAATAATATGTTTTTTTATTAAAATTTAACATCACTTAAAAATCTAAATAATTATCTTAAGTTTGATTCTTAAAAATCTTAACCAATTAGTCAGTAGTCCACAGAGTGAGGTCCATTTCACCACCAATGTCGTCCCAATCCATTGCTCTCTTCATAGACGGCGGCGTAATAAGCAAACCCTCTGCCATACTATCTAACAAACCTGGCATATTATACAATGCCTCCTCATCCAAGAATGGTGTTGTTTTTGACTCATCATTAATATTTGTAACAAGATCATGATGATGATGATGATGATGAGTAGTAGTACCCTCCTTCTCTACACTTTGCATGCTGATTTTTAAACAAGATTTCTGTTCCACCAAACAAGGGTCCGCACTATCCATATTCTCACACCTTGTCTCTCCACAAATATTGTAATTTGGAGAGGATGAAGAAGAGGACAGTGATGACAGGAAGGAAAAAGAAGAGGTGTTATTTGGTTTGAAAGCCTCATCAACTGCTTTTGCTGCTGCTGCTCTTATATCTGAAGCTGAACATGACCTTGCAACTGGAAGAAGCAAAGCTGAATCAGGGAAATTGAAAGCTGCTGAGGTGCCTCTAAGTGCTAGGGCAGCCACGTCATGTGCCCTAGCAGCCATTTCAGGGGTAAGGTAAGTCCCTAACCATATCTTTGAAGTCTTGTTTGGTTCCCTAATTTCACACACCCATTTGTTGCCGTTTCTTCTCCGGACACCCCTATACACCGGGTGTCGAGTCTCTCTATACTTTTTTCTCCCTGCTCTCCTCTTGTGAGATGAAGAACTACTCAGCTGCTGCTGTGATGATGAATTTGATGGATTAGGGTTGGGTGGTGTCACTGGTTTGCATGGTGAAACTAGGGTTGAAGAAGAAGATGATGATGGTGAAGAGGAAGGAGGAGATTCATTCTCAAAATTCATTTTGTTTTTATATATCTATGGAGTACTGTATATATGTGTGTTATTAATTTTAAGAGAGATCGATCAAATAAGTTGAAATAACAAAGAGGTTAGTTTGTATTGGCTAATAAAGAAGTAAAAATGAAGAGGGTGTACGTTTGCTACTGCAGGGGGAGTGTGTGATCGATCATATGGCAGTTCAACTGAGTTGCTTAAAAGGAAGATATAAAAAATTTGGGGTATCCCATTATTATTGAGACATACATATGGTAAACGCGATATGGACAGGGAGATAAACACGTAGAAGAAACACGTGCCACACACTGCTGCAATGACTTCTGGCCATGTGATTGATTGCATGGCAGATTGAGCTGAATAAACCTAATTAATGGGGACAAGAGATTCCAGTATGAACGAACAAAATTTCTTACTAAATATGTACCATTGTTATATATTCCGTCATGACTCAATTATAAAATAAAAAAAATATTTATATTTCGTGGATTCAAATATAAGTAAAATTTAATTAATTCAATTTTAGGTTTCAAATATATTTTTGATTAATTTTTTTTTATTTTTTCAAGAACATTGTATATTTTGAAAAATAATTTTTAAAGAGAATAATACACTTAATTATTTTGAATAGTTTAATAATTATAATTAACTTTTACATAAATTAAAATAATTAAACTAAATTAACTAATTTTCTTAATAAACATAAAATTAATTACTTTTGACTATAATTAAATGAAAAGTGGGCATGTAAAGTGTAAAACACCAAAGAATTTGTCTGTGGGACTCTAAGTAGTTGATTGCATAGCTTTCGTCTAGGTCGACATGACATATGTACCAGGAAGTTTGAATTCAACGCTTTCATCGAGGTCGACATGGCATATGTACGAGGAAGTTTGAAGTCAACATTTACAATTAGAGGTGGACACTGATTAAAATGGAAAAATCTGTCGTATATCATATCCGCAAGATTTTATTCTAATGTGATATTAATATAATTATTTAATAGAGGTGATGTATTTTGATTAGACATAGGATATTTAAACTCTTTATTTTTTAAGGGTATCATAACAATGTCAAATTAAAATAGCTTATAATTTGAAGACATTTTGGTCATCTTCCGATAAATAACTTATGTAGGAGTTTATGATATCTTATATGTGAATTTTTTTTGAAAAATACTAGCAATACATTCTTTAAAACCTTTTTTTCAACACACTCTCTCCTATTGGTTGAAATTCATTTGAATCCTACAAAATTCAAATGGGACTCACATGAATTAATGGGACCCACATAAATTTCAACCAATAAGAGAAAGAATCATGAAAAAAGAGTGTGTTGCTAGTACTTCTCTTTTATCAAATGTACTTCATGTTGTTTATTATAGGATTTCACTCCTCTAAAGTGAGAAGGTAAGAGACTATTCACCCTTGGATTATTTAGTGGGTTGAGATCTCTATGTAGTTAATTAAATCAATAGTGGATAACCCCTTACTTTTTCACTTTAGAACTCTATTAACTTTAGATGAGTCAAATCCTTTATTACAACTCCTGTAAGAGTGACTGAGTGACTAAGTGAGTTATCAGTCCTTACATGTTTCTTGAGTTAGACCATCTGCATTGCTGGGCAAATGACAAATGCTTGCCCATTAAGCATCGATGCTTAATAGCATCTACTGATGTAGCCCGTGCTTAATAAGCACCCCCAATTTGAGGGGTGCTTCCACAAGCATCGGTGCTTGTGGAGTGGCACAGGAAATATTTCAGCTGGGCCGTTGGTCCATTTATTTTTTTATTTTTTTTAATATATCAATTTCTCTATAAATATGTGATCAACACTCATTTTTTTTACACAACAAAACCTATCAAATTTCTCTCATTCATTCTCATATAATTTCTCAAAATTTCTTCCCAAATTTTTTGCTTACATATTCTCTCAAAGTTCTATCTCATCCAATTTTTTTTTTACTCACATAATGTCAAATCATCAACTACCAATTTTATTTGTTTTCACACAATGGATCCAAACTAAGCCAATGCCAATTCCTTTTTTAATTACTGGCAAAATTATCAACCTCTCACTAATCCAAATTATCCAAATCCTCCACCTTTGCCAAACCCAAATATGGGCAATTTTCAATTTACTACTCTCCCATTTCCATTTCCCACCATGGATCATGGGACTTCAATGGGTACCACTGGTGGGCAATCCTGTGAAGAAGAATCTCAAACTCCACCATTTTCCACGCAAGTCGGGTTGGATAAGATTACGCTCGGTGAAGAAGAAGATCAACCAACTCAAAAAAAAACAAAGAGCAAGGTTCACCCCGGAGGAAGATAAAGTTCTCATCCACTCATGGCTAAGTGTTTCCAAGGATGCAGTTGTGGGGTTAAACCAAAAAGCAGATTCCTTTTGGTTAAGAATTAGAGATGGTTACAATGAGAATCGCGGCCATTTGCAAGCGAGAGAATTGACACAATTAAAATGTCGATGGCAGAAGGTGAATAGTATTGTTCAAAAATTTGTAGGGTACTACAAACAAGCCTATCAAAGAAAAAAAAAAGTGGTAGCTCTGAGACTGACATCATGGGAGATGAATATCTGATTTATTCTCAAGATGTACGTGAACAGTTCAAGTTAGAGCATGCATGACGGTTGTTGAAAGATGAACCTAAATGGTCAAACTCATCATCATTTGAAGGAGCTAGTAAGGGAACAAAGATTACTGATTCTGGAGCATACTCGTCCTCTACTAATACGGACACACCATAAAGTTGCGAATACAACCTAACTTCACCTAATATGGTTCGTCCAGTTGGGACAAAAGCAGCAAAAGCAGCCAAAAGAAAGGGGAAATCAAAAGCAAATGAAACATCTTCTGCTTATGTCGATATAACTACAACGGATGAGATACAAAAGTCGAAAGTTGCAACTATAGAAGAATGGACATGTGCCAGGCTAGAACGTAACAAGTTGGAGGAGAAAAAATCAAGCATAAATGTGAAAGAGTTGGAGTTGCAGCTGAAAATCAAGAAAAAAGAGCTCGAGATGCAGATGAAGATGAAGGAGAAAGAGATCGATTTACAATTTCTCTTTAGGAACACACCTAGGATAACAAACACACAAGTACGAGATCATGAGAGGTTGTGTAACTTAATTAGAGAAAAATATGGAATTATGTAATGTAATGATATTAGTCAAAGTAGTCGTAAGTTAATGTAATGATGTTGGTTTCAGTTAAAAAAATATATATAATGATGTTGTTTCAGTCAAAAAAAATATTACTAGTCAAACTAACCGTTATTAATCATACTAGCCGTTACTAGTCTCTCAGTATATATTCTTAACATCTAAGAGGATTTTCACACTCCTCAATTGTGCAATTCGGACTCATCTTCTTATCAAATTCTCACAAACCTCTAACTCTCCTGTTATCCTTCAAATGGATTCTAGCGACTCAGATCATGAAGAAATGCTTGAGTGGGAACTCATGGACGATTTCATAAATGACGTCTATGAAGAAAAACGCATGAGGTACGTAATGGAGATGCAACAAGCCATTATGCGAAGACGTAGAAGAACTCACATAGAACGAAGCCGTGAAGAAGGACACAATCGATTGTTCAATGACTACTTCTCTGACAATCCAGTATAGACAGAGGAGCAATTCCGACGAAGATTTAGAATGCGAAGGGATGTCTTCCTTCGCATTGTAGAAGCCCTTCGCAATCATGATGAATATTTTGAAATGAGAGTTGATGCAACTGGAAGAATGGGGCTTTCATCATTGCAGAAATGCACTGTTGCTATTCGTATATTGGCATATGGATCACCTGCTGATAGTGTGGATGATTATGTGCGAATTGGCGAAAACACTGCATTGAAATGCTTAGAAAGGTTTGTACGGGGTGTGTACGAGGTATTTGGGAACGAATACTTAAGAAGGCTTAATAGCAATGACATTGAACGTCTACTGCAAATAGGGGAGGCACGAGGTTTTCCAGGTATGTTAGGTAGTATTGATTTTATGCATTGGGAATGGAAAAATTGTCCGGTAGCATGGAAAGGTCAATTTACTCGTGGTGATCATGGGAAACCCACAATTATGCTCGACGCAGTGGCGTCACAAGACTTATGGATTTGGCATGCATTTTTTGGTGTTGCGGGTTCAAACAACGACATCAACGTTCTAAACCAATCAGATGTGTTCAATGACGTTTTGGGGGGACAAGCCCCCCCGGTGCAATATACGGTAAATAGAGCCCAATATGACATGAGGTACTATCTAGCAGATGGTATTTATCCAGAATGAGCTACATTTGTCAAGAGCATCCCGATGCCGCAAGGAGATAAAAGAAAATTGTTTTCCTAACATCAAGAAGGAGCAAAAAAAGATGTGGAGCGTGGGTTTGGAGTGCTTCAATCTCGGTTTGCGATTGTACGTGGCCCCGTGCGTGCTTGGCACATGGATACATTCAAACATATATTATATACATGCATCATTTTGCATAACATGATTGCAGAAGACGAACGACACACATACAATGGTCATTTTGATTATTCTTATGATCAAACCAAAAATGATGTCTCAACAAATGATGTTCGTAACGGTTATCATCCACATCTTGCATCATACCTACAAAGGCGAAGACTTGTGCGTAATAGGCAAAATCATCACCAACTTCAAGCGAACCTTGTGGAGCATATTTGGGAACGTTTTGGGTGCGATAATCAGCAAAATTGAATTTTGTTTTAATTACGTAATTTCATCATTTTAATGTTTTTAATGTTTGATTTTGTGTTTTCGTCATTTGTAATTTCATCGTTTTAAATTTCATCTTATGTTTTAATTTTTATTACAAATGTAGTAATTTTAATTTTCAAATTTTTATTTAATTAAAAATATTATAAATTAATTCCTTAATATTTATAATTTTATTATTTGATAAATCAAATAATTATGACGTAATAAATAAATTATTGATGAAGTGTAAGATTGTGGGACCACTGGTGGGGTCCATTTAAGAACTTTTTGAAAGTTGTTGGGTTGGAGAGATGAGGTGCTTAAGTTGTAAAAAGTAAAAATGAGTGATATGTAAATGTGGGACCCATTTAAGAATTCCAAAAAGTAAAAAAAAGGGGTGCTGGGATAAAATTGCTCTTAGATCCATTAACATCAATAACGCGCGCAAGTTTTACTTAGAATACTATATGCATTATACCCGCGATCGTAAATTGAAACTTTTGTCTCGATTAAAGGAGAGGGAGAAAAATGAACTTTTTTTTTGGTTCCAAACTCAACATAATTAGGGCATTTGGCTCTCCGGTTGGTCCACCGGGATGTTCCCACAGTTTTTGCCATTTGGACGGGCCATGAGATAAATATCGGTTTGGCAGTGACGGACCTCCGATTTTTTTACACACAGTGTTGGGATGTCTCCCAACCGGATGACTCCGAGAATCGAACTTGAGACCTTTTCTTTAGGGAATAGTCACTTTACCAACTCTCGTAACACCAGTTTGGCAGAGAAAAAAATGAACTTTAATTGATGTTATTTGTACAATAAAATAAGATTTTAATTTTCATCTATTATCAATATAAATTTTTTATAATGTCAATCAATTAAAAATCATCCTATGTGTAACTTTTAAGTTAGTTATTATAAGAGCCAAATATATTTTTTTGGTACATAAAACCAAATATTTTTAATAATGTAGCAATTCATGATTTATTTTTTATAAGAATAATTCATGATTAGTTGATAGTGTAAAAAAAATTTATATATTGCATAACAATTAAATCTTTAAAATAATTTACAAGATTATCTATATTTTACTTATTGCTGAAATAGAAGATCGCTAGAACCCTAAAAAAAAAGAAATAGAAGATAGAAATAGTTAATAGTATATGTTAAAAAAATACATTTTATTTATTGATTTATTATTTAAAAAATAATAATGTAAAGATAATGTAAAAAAGGAGGAAATTTAGGTGTTGTTCCATAGATATAATAGATGCTGTTTTCCATAGATATATTAGGTGTTATTTTTTAATAAGAATAAGACGTGTGTAACAACTTATCAATAAAAATAAAATATATGTAACAGCTAATACACATATCTTATTTCCATTCGAAAATAACATGTAATATATCTATAAAATTACATCTAAGTTTTTTTACACAAAAAATATAATATACCTAAAATTTCACATTAATGTGTGGTCCAATCCGATGAGAAGCTTGTGCGCCTAGACACCGATAAAGACAACGCTTGGTTTGGAGTGAAATTGCGGATGAAGTGTGAAAAGGAAAATGTGGTGCACATTAAAACACTTGATAAGATGGAAAATATAGGACATGTTTTTTGTGAGATACAAAGATACCAAGAGATATCAATCACGGTTGATAGATAGCTGAGTTTTTTAAATATATTATTACGAGTTTAATATATATCATGTATATAAAAAATGCTTTCTTACAAATAAACAAAACCTATTTTGATGATCTTTACATATTGAAAAGGTTATTCTCCGACTATTGTTGGAGGATACTTTTGTGCACACAAAAGTATATATTTATATTGTATGATTTTCTAATTTTAATATTTATTTTACTATTATTTATTAACTAAATATTTTTATATTTGTATAAATTATAATTTATATATATAACGTGTTATAAATTTTTTTTGTATGATTTGTTAATATTTAAATTTTTAAAAAAGTTATGAAAAATTATAAAGCTTATAACATTAATTTTTAAAAGGCAATAATTTGAATAAGATGTAATATCCAATAATGTAGACAATCCCAAAATTAGTATTCGTAATTATAAATATTTTTTAAAAAAATTAAAAAATTAAAAAAAATAATAATTAAGGATTTGTACTTATAGCAATTAATTAACATATCTGGAAATATACTTAAAAAATAAAAAAAATAACAATTTGTTTGATGTAGGTGATGTACCAAGGAGAATAGAGATTAAAAAATTAAAAAATAATAACTCTAATGTTGTATATAGAATTGATTTTGTTGTATAAATTATGTACTCGTGTGAAAATGGACGTGTTTGTAGTTTGTATAGAGAATGTTTGGCACATCCCTTCTATGAGCTTATAGCAGATAAGAAAGTAGTCCCGTTTGGTAAGCGCCTCTGTCACGAGGTTATAACGTTTTTTTCAAACGCTACTTGAAGTAACATTTGAGCTTATAGCTAATAGCGTTTCACTTTTCTTTCCTCTTTTATCCTTATTATCTTAAGGTTTAAATAAGTTTTAGGTCCCTGTAAATATGACGAGATTTGGTTTTAGTCCCTCCAAAAAATTTTCTTTGGAAATAGTCTCTTAACATTTTAAAATTTTGGAAAACGTCCCTGCCGTTAACTTCCCTCTGATAAATGATGACGTGGCAAACGGACTGTCACGTCATCAATGCCACCTGTACCAAAATAATATTTTTTATTCCCAGTGAAAATTATTTAAAAAATTAAATATTATTTAAATATTTTTAATTAATTTTTAAAATCATTTTTAATAAGTATTTTAATCCCTTCAAATTAGACAAGATTTGGTTTTAGTCCCTAAAAAAAAAAATCTTAGGAAGTGATCCCTTAATGTTTTTACAATTTGGTTTTAGTCCCTCTTTGACTCTGACTTACTTAAAATTGACTTACTTAACAATAAAATTGGACATGATAAATAATAAACTTGGACTTGTAACAACGAAACTAAATAAATAATGGACCTATGACATTGCAGATAAACAATACTCATTTAATAATACTCATTTAATAATGGACCTGTTCAAACATAAGCTTGTACTAACATGAAATTCTAGCAAAATATAGTCAAATAAGGGAGCATTTACATCAAAAAAACACATTTACCCACCCATTTACATCAAAATTACAGTATGACCCATCCATCCATCCATTTACATCAAAATACATTATCCTATCTAAGCTCCCCCCAAAAATGGACATTTGACTAGCTGCCTCTCTCTATGGGTCCTAGACTAGTTGAGTCCATCTCTCTCTCTGTTACTAATCATTTCCCTTTTTGTTGTGTTGGTATGCATTGATAATGTTGGACCAGTCCTAGACCAGTTGGGCAACTGTCCTTGCAATCATTGGCACTCCATCATCATTAGCTGGTTGACTAGAGGATGAGCCTTTGGTTGATTTCCTCTTCTGTGATAGTAATAATGTTAACTACAATAACAATATTAGCTAACATACCAGGTTGTAAATATTAGCCAGTCCTATTTGCCTTTGGTGCTAACAATAACAATTTGCAGGTTGTACGTAATAAAACCAGGTTGTTGAACATGCAAGTTGTAATAATTGAGTGTAGGTGGTGTGAGACTAGTTTACCTTGGGTGCTCTTCTTGGTGCAGGTTGTTGAAAATGTGGTTCAACATTCTGAACAGCTTCATGGTCATTTTGTTATTGAGGTGCATGTTCCTCATCATGCTAAACAGGAGATGGTTCACCATCATTTTGTTGCTCTCTCAGCATCCTCAATACCCTTTTTTTTAAGTTTTCATTACCAAAGAAAATTATCAATTTTCAGTGTGTACAAAAATAATATGAAACTTGATTGTAAAAGCATCATTCATACCTTCCTAACTTGACAGCATTGACTGTTATGGCCATATTCTTGACATGTACCACACTTGTTCCTTGTTTGCTGCCTCCTTAATCTTGTTGCATTTTGACTTTCATCTGGTTCTCTCCTCCTCAGTTTTTTGGGCCTCCTTGGTCCTCTTTTGTATTGAGAGGGCGAGATCTCCACATTTTCTGTTTGAGGCCACATGTTCTCACCATTTATGGGGGTAGTTGCAGGTCCGTAGGTCAATTCATATGCCTCACGTTTATAATAACTATACACATAATCTTTTGGGTTATCTCTCTTATAAGTGATGGCAGCTACTGCATGCCTACAAGGTATGCCCACTAAATCCCAAAAATTACATGAACAAGTGTGTGCAACCAAATCTATAATGAACCTATCGACAAAGTTCATGTGTGTGACCTCGAATCTCAGCTCTCCAGTCCAAGTAGGGAACCGGTTCCCACTTTTCTCAATCTCCCTATCTAGTCTCTTCCTAGGCTTAGGCATTACACTCCCATGATGCTTTGAAAGTTTTTCCCTTAATGAGGCAAACCTCCCCATCAAGTACCTCCGTATCCACTCAAACATAATTATGATAGGTTTGATCCTAGCAACTAAAATTGTACTATTAAAGGCCTCACTTAGGTTGTTCATTAACACATCACACTTAGGGTAATAAGAGAAAGCATGTTTACACCATGCTCTGGTAGAAACCTAAAAAAAAAAAAAGAATACCCATACACATAACACATGCAGTTAACAAAATTGTTGACATAACACAAGTTTTCATATACAAGAAGCTTTAAATTTACAAGAGTTTGAACCTGTATGAGCCAATCATATGCTCCTTCATTCAATGCCTTAATCTCCATCATTTTTTTATTCCATGCTTCATAATATGTGGCCTTGGCAGCTGCCATCATCAGGTCTCACAGCAGTGTGCCTCCCCCAAAATTTTTCTTTAGGTTGTTATAGAGATGCCTAAGGCAGAACCGATGTTCCACCCCTTCCAACAGCTCTTCAAATGTGGGAATCAACCCCTATAAAACACATCACTTTAGTAAACTATTTGCAGCAATGAAGGAAGAACAGGAGGACCATTGGCCACAATGAAAAAAATTATAATCCTTCGATCACTAGTTTTTTTGTGTCAAAGCCGCTCAAACAGTTTGCATTGGCTTGAGCCTACTCCTCAGTTTTTTCTCCTTTTGAAATGTGCAGGAAGTGATTGGAAGACAAAACAAGACATACAAGACAATAATGTTTCACTGAGAATTAGTCCCACATATCTCCAAGTACATATGTGAAGAAGGCCAACATTCTATAAATAAAAACCAAATTGTATCTTTTCTAAAATAACTAACATAATTCTGATTTGGCTAAAAAAAACCTATGGTTTTTAAAAAAAATAATATTATAAATTATAATAATATTATAAATTATAATTTTATTTTATTTTTTTATTTTATTTTTTTAAAAAGATAAAAAGATAATATATAATATAATATCATTTAAATATAAATAAATGGGTCGACCTATCAGGCTTAAAAAGCTTTTTACAAGTCTAAGTCTGGCCTATTTAATTATAAAGGTTTTTTGAAAAGCCTAGACCTAACCTTTTTATTAAACAGGTCAGGCCAGGCCAGCCCAGGCCTTAAACAGGCCGTGCCATAGGCTCTTGACGAACGGTCTGACCTATTCCCACCCGTAATTATACGCTTTAAGTAATACACTATTTCGTTAAAATTGTAACACTTGATACCTTTAATTATACAGACAATTGGGTTAAAAATTAACATTTTAAAATTAGATCTGTAAGGTTATAAAATGGTATAGAGTATTACTCTGAGAGCAGTTTAAAATTTCTCCACAGTGACACTATTTTTTTATTGGGAGAATTATAAGATTGTAATTTAAAAATTTAAAAATATTTAAAAATTGGATTTGTTTCATATTTTAAATTAGTTAAGGACTACTTATTGTTTCTTCAAGCATTTTTGTTTCCTTAAACATTTTAAGTACCCTCTTTTGTTCAACCAACAATATGGCAATCTTACCAATAGTGGTTGACCTATGTAGTCAAGCCTTCCACTCGCACGCACTGTGGCTTTAATTCGATTTCTCAGGTTTTCCCTATTAATAGGCAATATATAAATTCCACTACAAATCCTCGTTGAGGTTGATGATCTTCCTTGACGTTGCAAGAATTGTGCTTTCCTTTAATCTAAACTTTTTATCCAAGGAAAAAAAAACAATAGGGGAATTTTTTTTTTTCATTTTATCAAGATATCTCTGCATGCATTAATGTAAGATTGCCACTTTGAACGCTAAGAAGTTCTCTCCATAATTGTTAATGTATGATTATTAAATTGACATTAATTACTTATGATTATTAGAGATTAAGTTATTAATAATAAAAAGTACTATTTACTTTAAAAGATCTAATCGAATTATGACATATAAGCCTTCTTTTTACTTTGGTTACTGTTAATGGAAAGTTCCTGCAATGCCAGCTGGACTAGTGGTGGGCCTCTAAGCGCATATCCAATAAGAGTTACTTAAAAAAACCGTACAAGACATCCAACTATTTACTTATAAAAACAATTATTGCTTATAGAAACATTCTAACTTTTTAACATTGTATGATTGAATTGAAGAATTGCTTAAACTATTAAAAAATAAAGTGAAAATGTGACATAATGAAACCCATAAAAAGATGAGTTAATCAACTCCAATTGCTTACACCATTAGATTTGGAGATGCTCTTTTTTTTTTTTTTTTTGTAACCATATTATAAATATAAAATATCCACCAACATTAACAATGAGATTTAAAGATGTTCTAAATGCTTAGATTAGCTTTAAATAAAAATGTTAATAATTTATTGCTCATTTTTAAAAGTATTTATATTTAGTTTGGTGCCTTTTATTAATACAAAACAAATAATATACAACACAAGTGGTATTTCAACATGTTTGCGTTTTTGTTATATCAAACGGGGGAGAGCACAATTTTTAATCTTGTGCATTAGTCATTCGTCATAAAAAGATAAAAACACAATTATCCCGTGACCTAACCATTTTTGATGTACTGCTCTATTTGTGTTGTTCCTCAATAGCATCTAAGGCACTCCAAGAAGCAAACAATTTTTTCATGTAAAGTCAACCATTTATCCAAATAGACATGTATATAATAATAAATCAAGTAACAAAGGCTCTATTTTTGTTCCTAACTAAATAAATTTAATGTCGTTCTTTGAAGCTAATAGGGTCTAAATTGCTAACAATGACCGCTAATTTTGATCGTAGAAGTTGTATTTTAATCACTAAAGTGTTGAAAAGATTTCAATTTAGACCCCAAAAAATGAATATATAAAGGAAAACCACAAATCCCCTTATGACCATGTAAAGCCCTCATCAAGAGCCAAAAACCTGTCCCTCTTGATCAAAGTAACCAAACCATAAGCCTCCATAAAACACCCAATTACATAAAATAAAATAAAAAAAATCACGAACAAAACCTCACTCAATTTTCACTCATAAGAAACCAGAAACCACCTGAAAGACCAATTCCCAACAATCAAAATCACTCACAAGTTACGTCAAACACCCAGCCCTTGGACATAACCAGCAAACCCACACCAAGACAAATTCAGCAACCCCACAAGCTTTACCTCTAACTAATCCACCAACCAAACTCAAATCAATATCATACCAAAGCAATCAAGAACCATTAGCTGAAAACAACCATAGCAAAATTACCAAACACATATACATCAAAATCATAATTGAATCACAAACTAGAAAGTCAGATAACAAAACCCAGAAAATCAAACAAACCTAGATGCACGCCTCCATCTTTGCTCCAAACCATATCCACAACTCCACTCGAAAATCATTGGAGCCCCAATTTCCTAATCCAACAGGGCAACAAAGATCGTGAGCCTGACCCTTCAGGCTACAAACCACTGCCTTAGGAAACCCGTATTAGCACATCCCGTGGATCAAAATCCAAATCTCTTCTTCTAACCAAAAACACTAGTTGTCCTTCAACCCTCCATCATCCTAGCAACACCATCGAAACTATTGCCTTAAGACAAGAGCAAGTCCCAAATATGCCACAACATCTATGAAATAAATTGAAGCAGTAGCTATTCTTCATGTTGAGCGAAGTTTTGTCAGTTACATGATATCTAGCTACATGCACTCAGAATACTCCAGCTTTTGTTCCATGAAACTAAGACCTTGTCCCTTGCTCTTAAGATGAGAAATACGTTTCCGGTGCCCACGACCTTGTTTGTGTTGTTCCCATTCATGTGATCCTCTAAGCACCCTATCTCCGCAGGCCTGTCAATAGGAAGGTCATCAGAAAACAGAATATGAATAAGCAAAACAATGAAGATGTTATTTTTGTCATACGAAAGGGGCTGAAGTCCCATGCTAGTTGTATTCTCAAACATAGCAGACCTTGCATATGTATTGAGTCCAGAGGTCCCTTTGGGTTATTTTCATCCCAGTGCCATTAGACATCCCAAAGGAGGATGACAAGCTTTCATTCTCACTCAGGAAAGATCTAACTATCTTCATGGCAGATTCAGCCACTTGGCCAGTCCATACGTCATCTGATTTGCCTAAAACATAAAATAACCAAATCAATATAATCCAGGATACTTCAAAGAATTATTTGAGGTCAATAAACACAAAAAAATACAGGAACAAGACTAACGCAGCATACTTGATATTGATTCCGTTGAATCAACGAAGTGTATGTTCCAACCAAACAATGTTTCCAGTCGGCTGAGCATCCTCTTCTGCCATGAACAAAGCTTTGATATCAATCTCAGACTTCAAATGTCTGTACTAAGTCAACTCAATATAAAAGGGTATAGAAATTTTCATAAATGAATCATTTGATATTAGATCCGCTATATTATTTTCTCTTCTCTTCAAGTTAAAATGATCCTTTAGCTACGATATGCTACATTATAGAAGAGACAAAAAAAACTTTAAATGCCCCCCAAAAAAAACTAATATCAATCTGTAAAATTGTGAAACAAAATCTTTCATAGCTAAAAAAAACCTTCGTATATGACAAACTTATGCCATGTGAAACAAATGCTCTTCAAAAAGAAAAGGAATTTCAAACTTTCATATCAGAATTCATATGAAGCATCTATGGGTAGCTTTCAATTTTACAAGTAATGAGATTAATCAGACTTAATTACATATCTAGCCAAAAGAAATGCTCTCTGTCAAGAATGCTTGTTTGAGGAAATCACATAACGAAAGCCAAATTATTTTTTACCTGACGGCGAACAAGTCTCCGGGTATTAACTTTTACTTTTTCAATTGCTTCTTCCAAAAGAATTATGGATCTAGTATCAGGGGAAGATTTCAGCCACTCCCTTAGATTACCAGCAAACAAAGCCTCACCCTTTTCTGTGCTGGACCCCTCAGTCAATTCCTTCTCTATTTTATAGATATCTTCAACAACACAAGTTCTAAGAAGAGGCGCAAATTCACGGACACCAATGGCCTGCCGCAAACCTCTAGTATACTCTGCGTTCAAATTGTAAATGTCATAGACTTCATTCAGTAATCCAGCATCCATCATGCAATCTACCCTCTGCTCTACATATCTGTCTAGTACAGGGAGAGATGCATCTACACATATAAAACAGCAATCATATCTTAAGTTATCAACTTGACCCCAGTTCTGCCCTGCCACAAGCAAGAACAATATTATTTAAGAGAAAATAAAAAGGAATCAGAAGACATACTGCAATAAAACACATGAGCAATTGAACATCCTTCCTATATTTCTGTAGTTTGTCGGTAAGTAATCCATTTGAAATCAAAATCAATCATCCAATAGAAGGATAACAAAATAGGTAAAGTGAAGGACAGTGATTAGTGAATTATGGAAGCAATCAATTCAAAATACCATATATGGAGGCAAAACATGATCCGTCAAAGCATAGATGGACTAAGGGAAAATAGGAAACATTAAATTCGAATTTGAAATCAATCAATGGATGTCAAAGAAGATAACAATTAACAAACCTCGGCTGCCTTTCCTTGAAAAACTTTGCTAGGAAGAACACCAGTGCGAGCATACAAACTAATATATTGATTTATCTGAAACCAAAAAGAAACACATGTCTAGCCGTGTCAGCCAGAGTTAGGAAATTTATAGAAATTTTTCAGAACTGAACTGAACGGGTGTATTGCTTCTAACCGGAGCTTTAAAATTTCCCCTTAAAATTATAAGAATTGCAATAAAAAAAAATTATGCAAGCATTGTACATAACGTAAACAGAAAACCATCAAATGTTTTTGCATATGTAGCTGTAACTGTTTAAATAAGATGGCCCTTTGCATATGTCTCGAGAAGAAAAAAATAATGAAATTATGCTCTGACCTTTCTGTGGTTGTTTGGATGGATTCTATTTGCTGCAACTGGATCAATATCTTTAAGCAGGTCATAACCATCTTTTGAAGTGTCATTTTCAGCAATAAAACTGCTATCAGACGCCGTGATACCTACAAAATTAAAATTAAAATAGATGTTGGAATTAGAATATAATTAAGTGCTCCAAGTCCCAAGTAGCTTAGGTTCATTGTACAAAAATAGAATAGGTGCAATGCACCTTAGGGAATGATGTTAGCTTAATTATCTTCCTTGTAAATTGTATTTAGCTTACTTCCTATGTACATTTGATATCTATAAATAGATTGTTCAGCTGAGTGGAAAACTCACTCAAGCACATTCAGAAATATTGAGCCTTATTATTTTTCACATGATATCAAAGCCTATCCTAGATCTATTAAAGAGCCGCCCACCATATTATCCACGTACCAAGCCTAGTAGTGCTGGGCGTGAGGGGGTGTATTGGGAAAAACATAAGTACCACATTGACTAGAGCTAGCTTTTGGGGTTGAGTTAGGCCCAAATCTAATATGGTATCAGAGCTCCCAATCTAGGGGGCTCTGCTTCCGCCTTTTTTTTTGGTTGCCTTCATTGCAACCCTTTACTTTAAACTCTGTTCCTGGCACCTTATTGTGCCATCTGACCCCTATTGACCGTCGTTGACCGCCACGGCTCAGCCTGAAACTCCACCAGAAGGTTCGCCTCCCAAAGACCGGCCAAAACCTAGAAAATCGCCGCCAGAAACCCCTTCACGCGCCACCGCACGCACTCCTCACCTCAGGCACATGTTGTCCACGTGCCGCCTTCTGGACCTCGGTTCGCAACATCTCTTGCACAGAACTGATCGCCGGAGCCTCCTGGACCTGTTTCTGGGGTTATTTTCTGGATCCGACTCCCTGTTTTTGGATCTCTGTTGAACCTTTGCCTCTGTTCTGTGTTTTTTGGATCAGTTGGACCCTGTTGTTCGGTGTTTTTTCCGGTTCTGATGTCAAACAGTGAATGTGAAAGGTTAGTGAGTCCAATCTACCGGAAGGAGATAGAAAGGAGGAAAGCTTTCTGTGATAGTTTTGAAAAACCACCAGGTACTTGTACTATGGCGTAATCAGGTAAGCTTCCACTTTCATTTGGATATAGTGTCTCAAAAATTGCTCTAGCCTCTTCTGGATATTAGATTCAGGAGCCACAGACCATATGACACCCTGTTCTAGCCACTTCTCCACATATTTCCCTTCTCCAAGCAACAAGAAAATCGCCACTCAGATGGTACACTTTTAACTGTAGCTGGCATTGGAGACATCCAAATAAACCATTCTATGACCTTAAAAAATGTCTTCCCTATTCCAAAGTTATCCATGAATCTTGTCTCTATACAGAAACTGACAAAAGATTTATCCTGTAGTGTGATTTTTCACAGCGATTGTTGTTTATTTCAAAACAAGAAGTCGGGGAGAACGATTGGATGTGCTAGAGAAGGGAATTGCCTTTACTACTTGTTTCCGTCTCTGTTTACTAAGGTAGATATTGAGAGTCTTCATTGTGATGTGTGTGGACTTGCTAAACACAAGCTCCTACTTTTCCCATTAAGCAACAAAAGAAGTACTTCTCCTTTCTATCTTATTCATACAGATGTTTGGGGTCCCTCTCCTATTCCAAATGTGACTGGTGCTAGATGGTTTGTGACTTTTATAGATGATTGTACTCGGGTTACTTGGATTTTCTTAATCAAAAACAAGTCTGACGTAAGTACTGTTTTCCCAAAGTTTTTCTACATGATTAAAAATCAATTTGGTGTGAACATTAAAAGCCTTAGGTCTGACAATGGAGAAGAGTACTTCAATCATGTTCTTACTTCATTCTGTCAAAAGGAGGGAATTGTCCATGAGTCTTCTTGTGTCAAAACACCAGAACAAAATGGGATTGCAGAAAGGAAAAATGGACATCTTTTAAACCAAACCCGAGCACTGTTTTTCACCAAAATGTTCACAAAAAATTTTGGGGGTAAGCCGTTCTCACAGCCACATATCTTATTAATCTATTGCCGTCTAGAGTCTTAGGGTTCAAGAGTCCTATGGATGTTCTTTCTTCCTTCTATCCAAATTTGTCAGCAACTAGTAATCTGAAACCTCGAGTCTTTGGGTGTGTTTCATTTGTTCATGTTCATAGTCAAGAAAGGGGAAAACTTGATCCCAGAGCTCTAAAGTGTGTTTTTGTTGGGTATTCCTCCACTCAGAAGGAATATAAGTGTTATCATCCTCCATCTTAAAAATTGTTCGTGTCCCGAGATGTCACTTTTCATGAAGGGCAAGCCTATTTTCCCCAACCTTATCTTCAGGGGGAGAGTCTTAGGGAAGATAAGGGATTCATTTGGAAGCACTTGATTTTCCTATCCTTGAGTCAAATACACATGTCCCTCAACCCTCTCCTGAGTCAAATACACATATGTCGCAACCTACTGCTGAAGTAAAGCCTGAATCAGAGCAAATATCTCCAATTGTTGAACCTGGTCCTGAAATTGATGTGAGGCATGGGAAGGCTTTCCAAAGAAGGTTAAAGGTCATTCCTGAATCAACGCACGTTCAAGATCCCAACTCGACTCCTTCGAATGAGGTAATTAATTTTTCTCCCACATTGCAGGATGAAATGAAAGCTCAAACAACAGATGATGACATTGACCTCCCAATAACCATTAGAAAAGGAACCAGAAAATGCACCAAACAACCATTATACCCTCTTTCAAACTACCTCTCATTTAAAAAATTCTCACCTACCCATAGAGCCTTCCTTACAAACCTAAACACTACTTCCATACCCACTACCGTTTCTGAGGCATTATCCGATGAAAAATGGAAGCAAGGCATGAATATAGAGATGGAGGCATTGAAGAAGAATAAAACTTGGGAGTTAGTGACTTTATCAGAAGGAAAGAAGCCAGTTGGATGCAAATGGATGTACATAGTAAAATATAAGGCTGATGGATCAATTGAATGATACAAAGCCAGGTTGGTTGCCAAAGGGTTCACACAAACTTATGGGATCGACTATTCAGAGACATTTTCAGGTTAATTTTGTCCATTGTTGCCAATTACGGTTGGGAATTACAACAATTCGATGTCAAGAATGCTTTCTTACACGGGGAACTTGAGGAGGAGATTTATATGCAGGTACCACCGGGGTATGATAAAAATATAGCTGCCAATACAGTTTGCAGGTTGAAAAAGGCATTATATGGCCTAAAACAATCACCCCGGGCATGGTTTGGAAGATTCACTAAGGTTATGACAATTTTGGGGTACAAGCAAAGTCAAGGAGATCATACCTTGTTCATCAAATACTCGGCACTAGGGGGTGTAACAGTGTTGTTAGTATATGTGGATGACATCATAGTGACCGGAGATGACTGGAAGGAACAACGAGTGTTGAGTCAGTGCCTAGCAAAGGAGTTTGAGATAAAAACTCTTGGAAAACTAAAATATTTTTTGGGGCTCTAAGTGGCTCACTCTAGAAAAGGTATTTTCATATCTCAACAGAAATATATCACTGATTTACACAAAGAGACTGGCAAGACAGCATGTAAACCTGTGAGCACACCCACAGATCCAAGTCTAAAATTGGGAAATGCAGAAGAGGATGCGGCTGTAGATAAGGAGATGTATCAGCGTCTGGTTGGGAAGTTAATTTATTTGTCTCACACAAGACCAGACATTGCTTATGCTGTAAGTCTGGTTAGTCAATTTATGCACAGTCCAAAAGAAGTCCATTTGCAGGCAGCTCATAGAATTTTGCAATATCTCAAGGGAACTCTAGAAAGAGGAATTTTATTCAAAAGGAATAGGAGTATGACTCTTGAGGCATATACTGATGCTGACTACGCAGGGTCAATTACTGATAGGAGATCCACTACTGGATATTGTACATTCCTCGGAGGAAATCTAGTGACTTGGAGGAGTAAAAAACAGAATGTGGTGGCACGATCTAGTGCTGAAGCTGAGTTTCGGGCAATGGCACAAGGTATTTGTGAGTTACTTTGGCTCAAAATTATCCTAGAAGACTTGAAGATTAAATTGGAAGGACCTATGAAGCTCTATTGTGATAACAAATCTGCAATTAACATTGCCCACAATGCTGTTCAGCACGATCGAACTAAACACATTAAGGTGGATAGACATTTTATCAAGGAAAAACTTGATTGTGGTTTGATTTGTACCCCGTATTTACCATCACAGGAACAACTTGCGGATATTCTAACTATAGGATTGAGCAGCTTGGCCTTTGAAAGAATTGTATCCAAGCTGGGAATAGAAAACACCTATTCACCAGCTTGAGGGGGAGTGTTGGAATTAGAATATAATTAAGTGCTCCAAGTCCCAAGTAGCTTAGGTTCATTGTACAAAAATAGAATAGGTGCAATGCACCTTAGGGAATGATGTTAGCTTAATTATCTTCCTTGTAAATTGTATTTAGCAATTACTTCCTATGTACGTTTGATATCTATAAATAGATTGTTCAGCTGAGCGGAAAACTCACTCAAGCACATTCAAAAATATTGAGTCTTATTATTTTTCACAATAGATGTCAAGTATTATACAAACTGTGCAGAAAAATATTTTAGAGCACTGAATAGCAATTTACCTGGTGGGTCGTCCAAACAGCTTTCATTCATATCTTCTACCAAATCATCTAGAAGAAATGGACTGACAAGAGCCTAAAGAAGATAACAAGCAAGGGTGTAAAATAAGAAATACAATGTAGAACTCATCAGCTTGCATAAGTACACAAGTGTTATTTGAATAAACCCTCGAATCACCCTCACTACTTTACTTGATAATTGCAAAACCCATGGCCAGATGTTATCTTGCAAGTGTTTACTGGCTGACAATAACATTACAACATATAAAAGATGCAACATGTACAACAGCATACATGCAATCATATAATTCTTGCTATCGAGTGCCCTCAAGGCATTGATAAATTAAGTGTAAAACTTTTCAATGTAGTAAATATCACTTTCCCATGAAAACCTGTCTTTTTTTTATTCTTTAAGTAGTGTGCAGCGGTTAGCATTCTCCTAATTCAATAACTAAAATTAAATGTTTTTCATCACAATAATAAAATTGGATGAGATGGAAAGGGCTCATTGACTAAATAGAGTACATTTATTGTGCATTATAAGAAATTTCAATGAAAAAAGGAAGTTTTATTTTGATAGATATGTAACTGTCAATCAATTAATTTAAGGTAGTTAAGATAAAAGTCAAACAACTTTTCAAATAGTTAAAATAGTTAAGATAAGAGTGAAACATTTTTAACAATTTATGATTAGTTGACTAACGAATTAAATCCAAAAAGAAAAGTAAAGGCATGAGACATAGAGAATTCATGTATCCCAACCTGGATATAGTAATTTGTACCCCCAACTATAACAGGCAAGTTATTGCGAGCCAATATGTCTTCGAGGATCTGAAAATTAAATAAATTAATTAAAATATAAAAATATAAAAAAGCATGACTCTCCATATGGTTGTTTGAAAGTTAGAAAGTGGAGTCAGAAAGAGCAGGATTTGGATCCTCTAACAGAGCGGGAAAGTTATGATAACTTTGATAAAGATGAAATAAAAAATGAATAAAGAGAGATAGAGAGAAATGTAGGTGGCATTCCGTCCTAAAGTTAGAGGATCCAACTCCGAAAGAGCATTAGGTTACAGGAATAGCAGAATCCCGAAACGCTTTAGCTGTGAATTCGACGTTTGGGCTTACGGTACCCAAGAGATGATGCGGCACTCCTGCAGCAACGATTGAACGAGACTTCAGAAACCAAAAGAGAAGAGAATTGAGGTGTGGTAGTGATAGTACCGTTGTGATGAGAGAGTGGGAGTTTGTTGGTGAGAACATCGAGACCACGGTAGACCTGCATGGAATCAGCGTTGATGATTTCGATTGGGAAGTGGGAGGCCAAATCGACGGCCAGCTTCGATTTCCCGGAACCGGTGGGTCCCGTTATGACCACCACCTTCGGCTTCTTCCCTCGTCTTTCGCCATCGCTAGGGTTTGAGCCCATTCCCTCTACGTTCTCTCCCGCCGCTAACGTATGCATACGGAGGGACTTGTATTATACCGGGGGTTTCGAAAGGTTCATTCGGATATGAATCAAATATTTTAATTTATCTAAAAAAATTTATTATTAATTGTGTAAAAAAATTTTACATTAATCATATATATTAATTAAATCTTATTTCTAATACATCATCAAATTTAAAAAAAAAATAATATTCCCAAAATATCCTCAACTATCTTTATATATCCCATAACTTATATTCTGGAATATACCCCTACTCTCTTCTTCATTTTTCCCTCTTTTCCTTCTTCATCCCATTCATTGAATAACTTCTTTTTGATAAGTTGATAGGTTATATTTTTTCTTTTTCATTCTTTCGCTATGAATTGTTTTCCCCTTTACAAAACTTCATATCCTTCTTTCATTCTGGATTTCCCGTATCTAGGTACGTAAATTTCTGCAAATGCATCGTTTTGGAATTTAATTTTTGTAATACTGCTCTTTTGTATATCGGAATTTAAAATTTGGACCTTTGTTCAGATTTCTAACCTTCCGGAAATGAATTTCTGGAAGCTTTCTTTTATATTTTCGGAAATAAATTTTCTGAAATCACTTTCTAGCATACTGGAAATTAAATTCTGAAATTTTAAAAGAAAGCTTTCGCAAATTAATGTTTGGTTTGTTTGTTTGTTTGTTTTATTATTCCCCTTATTTGTGTTTGTGTTCCCCACGTGCAGAAATTGAGGAGAAGACGAAGATGAACTCGCGAATGTTGCAAAAGAAAATGTAGAAGCATAATGAGCACGACGAAGAGGAGAGAAAAGGAATGATGCGCGTATGGAGGAACTGGAAATGGAATAGAAGAGGAAATGGAAGATCAAGCGAACCAAAAATGGTGTATGGAAAATATGAAGATGAAATAATAAAAGAGGGGAGGGAAGGAGGTTAAATGGTATTTTAGGGACACTAAATTTTTAAAAATGATTTTGGTGGTGTATTAGAAATATTTATGGTGTCAATACCTTGTTTTGTATAAGCCCGAATCGAGAGTTGAAGTGGGTTTTGCCTCCGAACCAATTTTTTCTCTCCCAAAATTTTTTTTCATACACAAAATAGGATTCATCTAGACCTGATAGCATACTTAACCCAATGTGCCGACCTTGTTGGTTTTGCTGATCCTATTATATGTTCTCATTTTCGTTTACTTTATAAACTCAGAAGTAACTTTCAGTCCAATCATACAGCATAATTTATCAAATAAACCAAACAAATTAGAAAAATTACTATGGTTATGAGAAAATAAATAAAATAGAGATGATACATATATAGTGAAATTGGAGAGTATAATTTAGGCAAAATTACTCTTTTGGTTCCTTAAGTTAATTATTTTGTTCAATTTGGTCATTTAACTATTTTTGTAACAAATTAGCCCCTTATTTTTATCAACGTTAATAACGTTGGCTCAAACATTAGTTTTCTTCCAACATTGTTACAAACATTTTTCTACATGTCCGTTAAGGTCCAACTTGACATTGATCTAGCAAAAAATAAGTCGTTTTGGTGAACCACGTGGCATTTTCTTCTCCAAACTGAAATTGGGTTTTATGGAAAACCTAAGCTTCCTTAAATTAAACCTGAAATTTAAAATCATGATGCGAAGCACCATTGTTCCAACACTATCTTTCTTGACTTTTCTCTCCAAACCCTCACCCTATCTAATATCATGATCTGAAGCAACATCGTTCGAGCATCAATTTGATGGCTGACCCTGGTTTGGGGTGTTGAGTCTCCAAATGTCTGATGTGCATTTACCATAGTTTTGATGAGATTAAAACAGTTATTCAATGATTTAATTGAACCCGTCTGTGGTGTTTAACTCGTCTACTTAGTTTGCAGATTAAAACATTAAGTGTCTATATAAACTGTTCACTCGTCTGAACTTGGATAAGTTCACCCGTCTGAACTAACTTAAGTTCACACGTCTGAACTAGCTAAGGTTCACTCGTCTAAACTAAGATAAAGTTCACTCGTCTGAACTAGCTAAGGTTCACTCGTCTGAACAATGGAAAGTTCACTCGTCTGAACTAGGAGAAGTTCACTCGTCTAATGATATCTTCACCAGTCTGTTGACCAGCGTTGAAGAAATCCCTTCAACCCGTCTGATGAAGAAATCAACCGTCTGATCAAAGGAAGACTCACCCGTCTAAAAGACTTTGCAACTGACGTCATCTATTTGCTAAAAAGTCAACCCGTCTGATGGAGTTACTCACCCGTTTGGTGACTAACGTTAAAGAATACATTGGATGAAAGCTGTCTCGTATCTGAAAATGAACTTCAACAAAGTGCTATGCCTGAACACAACTGCATCTTACACGAAAAGGGAAAGTCTTCCCTCTCTTGGCAAAAAGCAAGTATAAATACCTGCTAAGACCAAAGGTGCATCAGAAGTCTTCACCATTCTGATGAGAGAGAACAAGCAAAGTTCTCAAGGCCTTAATGGCTGATCAGAATGGCTCTTTGCATTTATTGAAGATCTGCAAGAAGCCAAGCCTTCAAACATTGTGTCTAACGGCTTTAAAATCTTGAAGCCTATTTAATGAAGAAGACTTTGAAGATTCAAGTAGAGAAGGCAACGAACAAAGCAATCAAAGAGCATTTACTCTGAGCATTTATATTTTCATTCTTTCATTATTTATTCTTCAATCATTTGAAGTTATTACGCAGTCTTTTAGAACTTCACATTTAATACACTCGTCTGAGTGCTTGTGAAAGACTTGCAAATTGTAATTTACTTTACAACTTCTCTCAAACAATACCTGTCTGAGCCTGGAGAGGCTAGGTGTGCAAACAATACTCGTCTGAGCCTGGAGAGGCTAGGTGTGCAAACAATACTTGTCTGGAGCCTGAAGAGGCTAGGTGTGAAAATAATACTTGTCTATCCTGTAACCTAAATCAGTTATAGTGAAGAAAACTTGGTGCTGTCAAGGACTGGACGTAGCCTCATTTGTTAAGGGGTGAACCAGGATAAAACCTGCTGAGTGATCTCTCTCTTTCCCTTATCTTTAGTTTGATTATTTATCTTAACTATCATCTAACTAAAGGGGTTTATAATTGGGTCTATCAAACCTTTTTCATCTTGCATGATTGTGTGTTTTCTGTGAAAACCTTCAGACGAGTTATTAATCTGATTGACTTATCTGAGTTTACTCGTCTATTATAACCCGTCTGTGCTTGCGAAAAAGTTTTATAATTCCGCTTAAATTTGACAAACACCATTCAACCCCCTTCTGGTATTTGTACCTGTATATTTCATAGGGGAGACAAGAAGTTTCTAGTGGGCTATGAGGGTGAGTTATTGTTGGTGGATAAGTTAAACTGAAAATAATAATAAGAAGAAGAATGCAGAGATTTTAGAATCTAACCTTACAAAATGGAAGATTCTTGAGCTCAGGTTTTGCAAGAAACCCCTAATTTTTGTGCGAGTGTTTTAGTTAGGGGTGTGTTGGTGCGAAAAACTAAATCGAACCAGGATGAACACAATCAGCGCCATGGATGAACACAGGGAGGTGCGAACAACCAAGTAGGAATGTTTTGATTAGTGTTTCTGTTGAGGTTTCTGTGACTGCCATGGATAAACACAGAGAGGGAGAAACATGGAGAGAGGGATGAAACTTAATTTTGGAAGGAAGAAATGTCACATGGCATGGTCAAAACGACGTCGTTTTGATGAGGTAAGCGCCACGTTGGACACTTAATGGACTTGCCTGCACCTAACAGAGTTGGAAAGAGTTACGTTTGGGCCAACATTGTTAACGTTGGTAAACATAAGGGACTAGTTTGTTAAAAAAAAAGTTAATGGACCAAATTGAACAAAACAATTAACTTAAGAGACCAAAAAATTAATTTTGCCTATAATTTATTTAATTAAAAATATAGTAATAGACTTATCCATTTCTCGTCTTTTCTCCCATATTTCATATTTTAATAATGTTTATTTTTCTATTTATATATATGTGTATATATTTTGCAAATTATCATGATAAATTTTATTTTTTTATTTATTCCTTAACCAATATCTTAATAGAGTATTGTGAATAAATTAATTCAGCAACTGTAATAATATGTAACAACATCTTATATGTAACAACATGAATTTTAGAGTTTTATTCATCTATTTTTTAAAATTTAATTTTAATTATATTTTTTTGCATAATAAATAAATAAAATTTTTATTGTATAATCAATATCCTAATGCACAAAATGCAGCAAAGCACTACAGATCAGCAAAGGAATCAACTGCATTGATGAATTTAGTATCTTTATTTATATATAAAAGAAGAGTAGTGTTTGGGGCAATTTTGTAAAAACACTTGGGAGACTTCAGGGCAAATGGGGCAAATTAGTTATTTCTTATCTGTTTTTAATTAAAATTAAAATTTTCTTAAATTTGTTACAAGTTCCACCTCCTCATTTGTCATCCCCGCTTCAATATTTTCGACCAATTACAACGTCGTTTGAGTGGAATGCCTCAAGAGAGCTAAGGGTTTGGATGGAAAATCCCTTGGGTAAGTCTTCTCCCTTCTTCTTCTTCTCCTCCCTTGAGAGATTGAATTTCACATTCTTCTCCATTTCTTTCTCATGGCAGTGTCTGGAGGAGAGCTAAGCAGGAGATCTACTTTCCAATACCTAGGGCTATGAGCACCTTTGAGGTAAGGGCTTCAACCTTATTTGAAATTGGAATTTGGGTTGTTGGATGATTGTTTTGGGAGGGATTTTTCTTTCTTTTTTTGGGTGTCTTAGATGATTGTATATATGGATCTTTGGCTGAGTGTGGTTGTGTTGGATTACCCTCTTTTTATATGTTTTTTATTTTTGCGGTTGAAATGATACTCGTGTCTGGGCTGCAATATTATTATTGTTGAATTGTATTAAAGCAAACTTTATTCATGTCCATACAATGGATGACTCTATTGGTTATATATGCTGGAAGGACCATTGGTGGTAGACGTGCATATGGTCAAACAATGGATGAGTGATGATTTTTTTTTATATTTTCTAATGTATGTAATATAAAATATTTTCTGAAATTGATCTAAAAAATTATCATAGCAGTAGTTTCCAACATTCATTTTTATTCTTTTATTTTCAATTGTTCAGATAATCATCTGAATTGGATGTGCTCAGTTAACCTTACGAGGCAAAAAGTAGACACCAGGGAAAAGGATCACTGGCTTTCAGGTTGGTTATCTATGCCATTTTCTTTTTCTGGTAATTTGTAATATTCCTTTTTTTGTCACGCTATTCAAAATTATTGAATAGTGATTATTATCCTTATATCATTTGGGGTACAAACTAATAGTAGATAAATTCGTGAATATACAGAGGCAAGTAATTTTTTCCCCTCACGGTGGAACATATTTCTGTTATTTGATTGCAATTTGAGGAATGATGACTTTGAGTTTTTTTTCTTTAATTGATTAAGGATTTTGGTGGGTTTTGTTGTTTTGGTGTTTATGATGAGTTGGAGCTATAAGGGTTTTAATGTTTTATAGTAAATTATGAATTGTGACTCTTGTGGTTTGGTTTGATGGTTGTGAATGGTGATTTTTTGACTTTGGTTTGATGGTGAGTTGCTCTGTATGAATTGTTTGATTGTAAACCTTTTAAGTTCTTTTGCTTATATGTCTCTTGGGCTCTGTCAGAATGCTAAAAGATATAATGGCCCTTTTAGCTTTCGGTTGCTTATATGTCTTAAAGTAAGAGAGCCATCTACTCTTCATAGTTACAGTACTGATGCACTGTTTGATAAAGTCCTAATTTAAGGTCAAAGGGACTTTATTAGTTTATTGTCACTACCAACCAATTTATAATTGACGTGGCTAGAACCTTACCTTCTCACTCAGTAAGATTTAACCAATTTATACTACTGCTAAGGCCAGCAGTATATCTAAATATCTGATGGTCAAAGACTGGAAGTTCTGAGAGGATTGTCATCATCAAAACCTCAAAGCCTTCTATTCTCAAACTAAGGAATGCAGGGGCTTGCTACACCATTTCTGGGAAACAAACTTGCTCATGGCACTGAAGTTGAAAATGGAAGTGATACTGATGGGTGTCAATAGTCAGTACATCTCAAACACATTCAGAATTGCCTCTCCATTGGTTGTTGATGAAGCTATGCTTGAAAAAGTGCTTGGGAATGCACTTTCAACATGTAGCTCTGAATGTATTACATGTTAATGAGTTGCCTTGGATTTGATATCATTGTGAAGAATGTTACATAAACAAATCTTAAATGTAAATTAGATTTGATAATATACACAAGTGGGAGTAATGCCTGATTTGTTGATATTATATGCAGCCTCCAAGATGTGATGGTAGAGAAGCTTCAAAACATGTTGCATCCCCTGGGGTCTCTGTTGGGCTGGTTTGGACTGCTTTTTGTGAAGTTCAGTTTGTGGAGGCAGCAGCAATGGTAAGAAAGGTGAACTGCATCCCACTGGATAACTTGGTGATGTAATCAAAGAAGTAGCTCGGATTGCACTGACATGGATAAGCAATCAGATCTAATTAACTTTTAATTCTCCCTTCATCTTCATTGGTTTACTACATTAAGCTTTATCTTCGTTTCTTATGATCTGTGTTGGGGGTGGAGGCTCAACTAAGTAATTTGGCTTTGATAACTCAAGTAATTGATCCAAAACTTCATCAACATTCAGGTATTTCCTTGCATCTGTCCTGCTGTATTTCTATATATGGTCAAGCAAGGCATATAATTTTATTGTTTTAAGACACCATAATAAAAGATACAAAATGGGAATATAGCCTTAGGGCTACTGGTGATGTATATTTTGATCAAAGCAGACATGTTCAAAGAATAAATGGAAGATAACAGTTAGTATTTAAGTTCAAAGATAACTACAGGAATTGATGAGAATTTGTCCATATCATAAAATAAGAGAAAAGGTATACCTTGAGGTATTATTTGGTGCCAGGACAATGACAAATGCCTCAGGAATCATCAGCTGATAAAATAACACCAAACAATAAGTTCAAACTTGGGGGATGCCTCTGTCGGTGAAGCTTGTATTTGTCTTAGATTATTTGTTGGTTTGGAGCATGAACTGGGGAACTCGTGACAGAGTAACGATTTGCAGTTGAAGACCTACAATATTGTTGAAATTGTGACTTTGGTCTTTTGCCTCCATTATTGGCTTTTCCATTAACTCATCCTGTTATTATGTCAACATTAAATTAGTGAGATATTATTGAATATGAGAAGTAAAAATAAAACAAATAGAAGTGCTTGATGGAATCGGTAATTAGCGTTTGAAATCATGGTGAATAGCATGGCAAGAAGTTTACTATATTTGGGATAGTTGGCATGTTAAAACTGTAAGTTCAATCTACCAGTTTTGAGTAATACTCAAAATTGTTTTTTTTTTTTTTTTACTTTTCATCATTAAAAATGTTGCCTTTTACCTTTGCTCTGGATATTATGAACTCTACGGTATGGCCTTCTACTTTGTGCAATATTTGTTTTGCCTTTTGTGTTTCAAGTTTCCGCTACAACAGTGATTATGAATTACTACATCCATTTCTGCATTGGTTTGTGGTTTTCTTTGATAGATGTTCTTCCTCCTGCACGTCTATAACTGATTGATGGTGTCATTTAATAGGAAATTATAACAATACTTTGTAAAATCTAATAACTATTATAAATAAATAGATCATATGGAAGGCTCTGGTCATATACAAAATGGAAAATTTAAATTTATATTACGTGCTTTGTTATAGAAATCATTAGGTACTTTGTTGGCTTTCTTGAGCTTGCGCATATGGCATGCTCCACTTGATATCATTTGCTGCGTTGCGATCTGTGGTGGTTAGAGTAGTGGTTGGGTCACAGTTTTGAGGTTAAGGGCAAGGATAAGGAGTGGAAGAGAGAGTGTTGGTGAGATGAAGAAGAAGATGAGAAGCTTTTTGGAGATGGGTGAAAATTTCTAGCAGTGGACGAAAGAGGGAACGTTCCTTTGATGCAGAGAGGGCACCGGAACATATTAATGAAGCTAAGGGAGTAAGTTTTGTTCTCATAAGTTTGTTTGGTTTTATGACATTTAGATTGGTTGTCTAAATGTATTTTCCATAAGAAGTTTCTTTCTTGATTTTTGATATATCCATCTTATAATCAGTTTGTTACTGTGTGCAGATGTTATGGGATTGTTGCCCGGTGTGTCAACTGAGAAGGGCATATGAAAAGGATAGAAAGGTGACAAAGTTGGTTGTGAATTGTGATTGAGCTTTCTGATTCCTTTCTTTTTCAACTCCGTTTTTCACTAATTAATGTATTTTTTAGTAGAAGTTAGTTGTTGCAACTTCTTAAAGGAGAAATTATAATGATTTGGAGAGCCAGTAGTGGAGATAATTGCAGTCAAGTTGGAATTAGGGTATGCTATTTTGTTTATCTGCGAACAAACTATGGAAGGTGACAAGAAAATCCCTACTACTTATGTATCTCCCTAACTATAAGGATTTATTGTTAATGCGTAGCACCTTTAGCCTTAGACATGGATATTTATGGAGCTGTTATGTACGTTCTTTAGGAAATGGATTATCAACAAGGGTGAGAATTGGAATCCTTACTTTCCTAACACGCCTCAATCTAAATATGAAATAGATGAAAACCCATTTCCATTTATGTGCCAATTTTCTTCACCTCTAGCTATTGACGGTTAGAGGCAGCTAAAATTTCAATACATTATTGAATGATGCACTTAGTTCACATAATGCTTATACACAGTTGTTAAATTTGTTTCTCATATTTTTACAAGTGACTCAATTTAAATTTGTCACATGGGTTCTATTTTTCACATGAGTTGATGTTCGGAGATGTAAAGTTTTTTTACTTTTTTAGCTTGGTTATGGGCTAATAAAGTTCTTTTTTGTGTGGGTGTTTTGCTCTGCTATGATAGCAATTTAGCTTTGAAGGAGGAATTATATAAATGCTGGGCTCATAATTCGTGGAAGAGTTTATTGTAATGATTTTTCAGTAAACTTTTGTTATGTACTAAAAATAGTCACATTAATTTGTCAATGTAACTTAAGGTCTTTGTCTAGAATATGTGATGTTTATAAAATACAACATACATATTGTTGAACATTGAAATTATTATTATCCATGTATTGGTCCAACAATTATAATATTAATTAGTTTATTAGACTTAATATGACTTTTCCAAAATTAGTATTTCATCTACTTTACTATAATCTTCCAATTGTTACTATTATGACTCTTCCAAATATTAAACTAAATGTGTTATGTTGTTTTGTCAGTTTTATAACATGCATAAAAACGAAGTGATTAGTGAGTAGTGACCAAGAAATGATTACTGATAGGGGCCTATTGATTCTGACTTGAGAATGTTTATACATTTGTCTCATGATTCCTCTTGATCGCTACATAGCAAGAGGATGTGTAAAGTTTTGCAAAGCTAATGACTTCAAAGGAGGGGCGCTAATGAATTAGCCATGATCTATGTCAAAGTAGTTCCGAAGTAGTGAATTTTACGATTGTTAACTTTATCAATTGTTATTCTTTTGGTGTATATATATCTCAGGAAAAAAGAGTCAATTTTTTAATAAACAATTTTTTATGGTGAATTCTCCGATATCTCAAAGGTAACTTTATCCTATATAGGTGGTCCAATTAGATGGTGAGAACCATTTGACTTGACTCACTAACATGACTCATTTAATTGAGATAGTGCATTCTGGTTGGACAGGATAATTTTTACCCCAAAATTATGGGGTACCGGAAAATGCACCATTTTTTTATACTACTTATTTATAATCCAATATCAATAAACTTTTTACTTTTTTAATCTATTTTAGTCTGCGTCATTTACTACATGAATATTTATTTATTCTTCTTTTAATTTGTTATTTTAAAGATTGAAGTATGAATATTTTGTAAAATATTATTCCTCATACATAATATACTGGTGCAATCAATCAACAACCTTTAAAATAAATAGTGCTATTAATAATTTATCTTGCTCCAGTTTGAACCTAAAGTTATTTTGATGCATAATTTTCAAATTTAAACGTTTAGAAGACCCCAACACAAAACACTCATGCCATGGATTTTCACTTCAAATGGTACACAAATTTAATTTTTTATTTTCTAAAATTAAAACGAACAGTCCAAACAGAATAGTGTAAACAAATATAATACGCCCGTGCATCGCACGGGTACAAGATCTAGTATATCACTATATTCATTGCTTATTACTATACGCACAAGTTGTTTTGCTGCAGGCCTAAAATCTAGGTTTAGAACCACTTGTTATTTATATGTTAATTAGCATAGTATAATTATGATATCAATAAATTAGTATTTATTTTTTCAATCAATAAAATATAATGTAATTATATTTCAAAACACAAATAGCTATTACAATTAGCAGTTGAATTAAGTGTTTAAACAATTTATTTTGAATGAAAATTTTACGTACGGGTCCTAAATACTAGTATTACTTATCAGTTGTATTATTTGTACAACAAATTGGGACACCAAAATCCGACAACAAAATTCGTGGTTAATGTAGTTCAAAAACGTGATTAATGAAGTGTTGAGTTTGGTTAATGAATATATAAGATGTTGCAATTCACTAACCATCTACTGAACTTCATTAATCACGGTTTTGAACGTTATTAATCACGATTTTCAGGTGGTCAAATAAACATGTAATAATACACCTAAAAAATGTGGTTAATGACGCTCAAAACGTGATTAATAAAGTTCAGTGGATGGTTAATGAATTGCGACATTTTGTTTATCCATTAACTAAACTCAACACTTCATTAACCACGTTTTTTAACTGCATTAACCACGAATTTTGTTTCGAATTTTGGTGTCCCAGTTTGTTGTACAAATAACATTTCTCTTACTTATTGTGCAAGCAATCTCATTCTATAAAGTTTAAGCCACACAAGTATGTATATATTGTAGAGTAAATACTTAATTTGGTCCCTGAAATTATAGGATCGTATTAACTTAGTCTCTTACATTATCAATATTTCAAAATGATCCCTGAAATTGCAGAAAGTTAATCAGATTTGTCCTTCCATTGGTATTTGCATGGACTATAATAACATTAAGTTGGTAATGTCAGGGATAAATTTGAAACTAAGTGAATAATGTTAGGGATGCATTTGCCACATTTTGTAATTTCAAGGATCATTTTAAAATATTGATAATATGGGGAATTAAGTTGATACGAACTTATAATTTCAGGGACTAAATTAGATATTTACTCGGATAGCCTTTAATTGAGTATTGGAGTGTCTCGTACTATAACACTCCTTCGGTCCTTCCTGCCACTGCGGTTGCCATCTAAGGAAAACCGCTGCATCAACCCGTATATTTGATCCGGTCGCTGAACGGTTATGGCCCAAAAAGGCAGCAGGCTCAAGCTAAGAGAAACAAACTTATGGCCGAGTGACTTAGAGACTATGAAGTACCTTGGGGTCTTTTATGCATGTACTGAACGTAATCATCTAGAAGGCGATGTAAGGATCTTATTGGTACTGCACTTATAATTCTTTATGATGAGTCAGAGAGGTTTAGCTTGTTGGAGCCTGTTTGATAAAATTAACTGTTAGCGGATAAGTTAGCTGATAACGGATAGCGGATGAGGTAGCTGAAAGTGGATAGCGGATAAGATAGCTTATTTTCTGTAGAAGTGTTTGATAAAACTAGCGGTTGAACTAGCTAAAAAATATAAAAGGACATAAAAGAACATCTTCATTAATGATTTTAGATAAAAGAGAGAGTAGAGGATAAAATTAGAATTAAATTAAGATAATAAGTATAAAAGTAAAAAAAAAATGAAATGCTATAAGCTATAAGCTCAAATGTTATTTCAAATAGCGTCTGAAAAAAACGCTATAAGCTCGTGACAGAGGTGTTTGCCAAACAGGGCTACTTTCTCATCCGCTCTAAGCTAAACAAGCTCTTGGTTACTAGATTGCTATATATGTAGCCTGATGGAATAAATGTAATACAAGAAGAAAAATGAAAAAAGTTAGTTATTTTTATATTTAAGAGGTCACTCCCCTCATATAGGAGCTCTCTCCCCTTTTCCTTAACTTTTAGCTTTTCTAAAACCATTATAGCGGTGCTTTCATTGCCATAGACTCACCTACCCACCTTCCGTATGACTTAAGCCCATGAGGAGAGCCCAACCCAAAAGAATAGTCCATTAGGTGGGAGAGCCTCATAGCTTAAGTACCACATTGAGCTTTCATATTTACTCAATGTGGGACTCATAACATTGCAACCCTCTATAAGAGCCGACGTTCACGACGGTTTCACTCTATCGGCACTGACTTGGTGGTAGTCCTTTCTCCTTTGGCGGCTTCACTCATCTATCAGTATTCGGTATTTTACCTTAATCCAGCCGATAGGTAGCCCTTTTCGTAGCCCAACTCTCAATGAAAGAACCAATTGTTATGACTTAAGCCTATGAGGAGAGCCCAACTCAAAAGACTAGTCCATTAGGTAGGAGAGCTTCATGATTTAAGAACCACATTGAGCTTCCATATTTACTTAACGTGGGACTCATAACATGAACTCAATCTCTACTCGACACTAGGAGTTACAATTGTAAAAAAATCCCTCCCAATAAAAAAGTCATAACTAGATAGAAAGAAAAATCATGTGTCAAACATTACGGAATTTAATCATGGAATTCAATTTATAAAGGAGAAACACATAAAAGTTCCTTTTAACATGTGCAGTGTAAAAGATAAGTTTAATTAAGTTCAAATTTCAACGTGTAGCGGTGTATAAAAAATGGTGTGTACTAGGACAACTCTTTCAGCATTTGAAATAGTAAACTTTTTGTATTGCTGTCATAAATCACCTAATTTGAATGGAAGGATTAGTATTCAATTTGCATTTAATGACAGAATCTGCACATCTCATTAATAAAAATGACAAGAACTTTTGTAATATGGAGAATTTAGGCGTCTAATGCACACTTTTGCCAGACATTACTTCCTAATTAAGTCAGCAAAATACAATGAAATCACAAAAGTTACAGCACACTGAATCCAAAGGGTTACTATTATTAGCATATCAGTGCAGGGTATCTACGTTTTTGCTTAGCTCCTCCAGCTTCTTCATTCTCAGTTTCTCACTATCAGTCACCAGCTAATCCAAAGTTCACACAATACCAAGGAAAAAGACATGTTAGGAACCAAAAATTATAAATTTTGAGTACAAACACTCAAATCAACAACAAAATTCTAACCTCCATTAGTTTTGTAACAAGTTGAGATTTTTCCTTGTTTTTCTCGTTGAAAGCTTCAAGGGCTTCCCTGTATTCTCTCTCCTGGCCCCAACAAAGATTCAGAAAAAAATAAAGAAGAAATAAAACAAAGAAATTCAAGTTAAGATATTTTTATTTTTATTTTCTGGGATAATGATGGAAAAGAAACTTAGGTGAGGAATTTGAAATCTCCATTGAACCTACTCTATCATTTTCTACGTGGACACTTGAACACAATTATTATGAATTATCACCTTAACCACTAAAGTAGTCACGTCCACTTGCCCCCAGATGATGAGACAATATGGGGTCAAGAAAGCAAATAAGTTTAATTGATTAAATTCTATGCAGTGCTTGTATCAAAAGCTGTGTAAGTAATAAACATGGGTATCACTTTGTCTCCTACAACAAATCCTATGACTTCTTTGAAGTAAAGAATTTAGAAATGACAAAAGCAAACAACAATTAGCAAACAGTTAGAAAATCCACCTTTCTTTGGCAGGTTTGGCCCAGTGGCTTTAACTCTTTGTTAACACTGTCTATCTTCTTTCGAACTATTCCAACTTCCTTCTTCATCGGATCTGTGAGACCCTCAAGCTCCTAGAACATGATATTTAGTTTTTCAACAAATTGCTATTAACAGTGATGGAAAGAAAAATTATTGCATTTAAAACATGTAACTAATGTATGTTTTTGTTAAAGAACCAGGCTAAACAACAAGTAGAATGCACACATCAATTGCCTTTCTATTTCTGCTTATCCTCAGTCCCTTGCTCAAACGTTTAAGAGGAAACAAGAACATAATTTTCTGACCAAACTAACATGCACATCAAACTAGTATGGATTCTATACCTTCTTCCCATATCATAAGTTTATAATATATCCGTTAGTATATAATATATCATATATGTGCATAAATCAAAAACCAAGTAAAGCATGAATGCTTAGAGTAAACCATATATAAAATCAAAGGAAGAGGTATCATTTCACTTACTTCTCTAATCTCAGCCAAGCGCTTAGTTTCCTCCTCCACTCGACCCAGATAAGCATGGACCTTATCCCTCAACTCCATTTTTTTCCTTTCGATTTCTTCTTCCTTTGCTCTGAACATTGCAAGAGCTGATCTTGACATCTCCTCTTCCTTATCATCCCTTATTGGGCTCTGGTTGGAGCTAATCATCCCCGAGTTCCTCACTCGCTGCACATCCGGTTGCTGTTGCTGCTCATATGACTGTTTTGGTGTTGCCATTGCTGCACCACAAACCAAGATGCTATTTTCTTCTCCCTTGCCAGTTCTCTCCTGATTTATCTGTTCTTTTTCTCTTTTCTTCAGAATGATAGCACTCTTTCCCCTGCCTTAGGTGCTTATAAAACAAGACTCACTTTTAAGGGTATGAGACCGAGTAGCTTATTTTATTTACTATAGAATAAGCCCAAATGACAGTTAACAAACTATAGATTATATAGTTAACAGTGAATTTATATTGGCTGAACAAAACTTCCTTATTGTTTTTTCTGCCACGTTTACTCAAAAGCCAACTTGATTATGGCACCATCAAAGTTATAGTATTGGATTTGAAGGGTGTTATACGCCAGGGGTATAAATGTTAAGTCTTTGCCTACACTTTTCCGTTTTATTTATTCTCTGAAAAGTGAAAACTTAGTGAAGAATCTTGATAAGCCTACTTTGGTTAGGTAGCTATTTTCTTAAGTTGGTATATTGGCAAATTCTGCTAACTACAGCTTCTCACCAAGGCATCAATAGTTTAAGTATGGACCAGGACTTTTTTCGAAGATATATATAGTTATATACCTGCCAACCCACCATAATCCATCGAAGCAGATCCTCCTTTTACCATTTAAATGAAACTTCCTTATTTATTTTTAGTTAGAATACTTATATAGGTAAATTAGTTTGAAAGTTTCTAAGGAGTATTGGTAATTGTGTAAGGTGCTTTCTTGAAGATAGAAAGGTGCTTGGAGCAGAAGTTTTGGTTGTGGACAGAAAGGGCTCACCTACATAAAGCATGAATGTGGGAGAGCCTTAGGAAACAAGACAGAGTAGGAGAATTGGGAGCAGCTAGTTGCCTTTATGAAAAATTATTACCCATATGGCTGACCGGGCCAAAAATGCATTCTAGAACAGAAAGTCAGATACCCTCACAGCTTGGCACTATAAGAAAGTACTTCCAGCTTGTGTTCCAAATAATTGGTATCTCTCATAGAAAGCATTATCATCAAATCTTAATGCATTTTTAAGGTAATATTTTACTATATGTGATCGCCCTTTTATTCTTGAGTTAACATAAAATATATATCCCAGATTGTTTAGAATTTACTCGACAAATGCACATAACCTTAATGATTTAAGTAGGGACAAGTACAACACATGCGAATGCATGAAAGAGTTCATGCTGAAGACTTTCCAGACTGAAATATGATCCCTGATTATTAATTGGTATTCTTCTGTAGATTAGTGAAATCTTTCTCTGAGCTAATCATACACTTGGATATGTTTCTTGAATCCACCAAGAGAATCTTCTTTCTTATGTATACTCAGAAAAGCATAAAAGCCAATCTAGCTCTGTCAGCTCAGGTGTGTCCATTCAAAGATCTGCACATTTTTTGTTGATTGTGGGCATTTGAATATTATATGGTCCTTCCAGCCCGCCCGCCCACCCACCCAACCAAAAAATTATAGTTTCCAGCTGGGTAGGTGGCGCACTCTTGGTTGTGGGTGTTGAATCTGTTGAGTTGTCCATGAGGTTCTAATCATCTGAATCTTGATTCAACAGCATTGTAAGCATATGTGAACTTACTGCTGCGACTTAGAGGGCAGTATCAACTGGTGGTGGTAGGTGATGTTAGGCTTTGAGTTGCTCAGGTTTACTCGTCAATAAGTTTAACATATCATATTTCAACTGGATTGTAACAGTAAAAGTTTTGCCTTGCTTGATGATAATAAGAATCCTTTTGATGCTTGTGCTCACCCTCTTTTAGACATGATGATCGAATAAATACCACGAGGAAATGAGGCGAATTTAAAAAATTGTTTGACATCACAAAAACTAGTTCGTGCTTTTATCTCCTTTGTGTCCATACCCAAAACAAACATCTTTCCTTTAACCACAAAGTGCTTTCTCTAATCTTCCAAATATCAAGGTTTCCGACTTTCTCATCTTGTAGCCTAAAATTTACAGAAAACTGATAGGTGAATTGGGTCCAATTAAAGTAAGCAATCCGCCAATAATTTCAAGAGACTACTTACAGAAGGTAGGTTGTGGACGAAAAATTTGACCCAGAAAAAAATTATGGAACAAAAATGGCTTAGTTCCCTCTAAGTTGGTAAAATAATCCATGAATTCATGACTATCCCATCCATCTACAGGTAAATCCAATAAAATCCATTCATTTATTATAATGATTTTAATGAACTGAATAAATCAAACCAACAGAATTTCTGAAATTATGTTGGATATCACAAGTATATCAATCTTTTCCTTGTTGGGGTTTTAATAAATATACTACATAAATAATTGATTTTTTAATCATCTATTATAATACAATATAAAATCTATCCAATCCCACCATTTACCGCTCATGTTTCCCTGCAAGAAGTCCTGGGACTCTGAACCCCTTCCACCTTTTTGGAAACTATCAACAAATGTACTTTCAGATCATTTATTCCTGATCATAAAATCTCTTTTTTACCAATAAAACAACATCAACACATTAAAAATATAAATAAACATATAATAGATATAACCCACTAAACTCAATCAGGAAAGCTCTACTACTGTCCCAAACCTCTCTCTCTCTATTCCTATTTCAATCTTTTCTCCTCCATCAAAACCCATCTATGGAAAAAAAAATTATTCATTTATGTTGATTCGATGGTAATTTTTAGGGTGATGGCGACGAGGTAACCAATAGGAGGGATGATAGGTGGAGGTATATCTTCAATGTAGGCACGTGGGGTGTTCTTGAACAAAGATGATGCAGATAGTGAGGCTTGATTTTGTCAGCAGTGCTTGGTGTGGACGGAGTAGGCAGGTGGTGGGTTATTCACAGTGCCTTTTCAATTGGTTTTATATAAATTTTTTATTTTATTGTTTTGATAATTGAGTTTTCTGTGTCCCATTTATTATATGTTTTATTTATATTGTAATGTGTTGGCATTGCTTTATTGGTTGGTGACCGGCTTATTATTGCCCATAGCACATAAAGTTTTGAAACCAAAACATAAAAGTACAACTATTCGCCAGAAAATTCCACTGGTCTATCTACCATGCCAAAGGGCAAATCGAAATGTTTAACAAAGTAATGGAAAAACTGTTGAGCATGTACAGTGCGTGCAAAGAAAGTACAAGACTAAAGTAGAAGATAAAGTTAACACAGAACAAGTGTTAAACCAGAATCCAAAACCAACAATTTGAATCATTAATTGATTATGCCAAACAAACAAAGAACCATTTTTCTTCAAGTTATAAACCTCCAATGATGCTCAAAGTCTGCAACTAAGCAATTTTATTAAGAGAACAAGCATAAATGCAAAGAAAAAGACCCGTCCATATTGAGGAAGTTCTGCTAGGTTTGTGCAGCAAAAACACCCACATCCTCCTCAATCAAAAATTACCATGTCATTCTTTCTTTCCTATTCCATGCGACATGTTATAGACCCCTCGCCCCTGTACAAAAAGCATAAAACAGTGTTCATAAGATATCGCTCGAAACGAATGGAGTTAGATGCACATTGATAACTTCAATATGACGAAGTCAACAAACATATGAAGAATTCGGATTTGAACAGACTTACAATCATATAAATTGAAGATGCTGCCAAAGCAAGTGGTATTGCAACAGAGGTAATCTTATCATATGGTCCTTTCAAGTGTGTGTACCTATGGACATTCTGGAAATATTTTTGCTTCTCAAAAAGCTTCTCTCGTGGTCGGAAGGGTGATTCCGACATCCTGCACAATGTGGTCCACAATTATGTCATAATTGCTTATTCCGAACTACATAAGAAGGGGGGAACGAAAGAAGATAATGTTTGATCTCATTACAAATCAGGCATGGAACAAGTAGGGATGAAACAAAGATGAAAAAGAACACTACAATAAATATATTACGAAGCACTATACTACTGACCTCCTTAATGACCCAATCATGATTCATATCAACTAAAGCGGGCACTTTTAGTGGGTGAACAATATCATACAATAACTTATACTAATCCAAGATAAAAGATTTTAATATATAATATAACTAACATATCCAACATATCATATTAAAACAGCTTGACATATACTTTGTAGAAGCTGCCTTTCATATTCTAGTAAGTAGCTAACAAGTTCTTGTTATATTCGCCTCTCCACCCCAAGTTCTCTTGCCTAAGAGGTTGTTTCAATTGAAATTTCATAAATAATACACACCCTAATTAGCATATTTCATACCTACCCGCTGGCTGCTGCGTACTGATGGATATCCTTTTAGAAGGAAAAGGTAAATGTTCCTTTCTCATACACAGCATTGTCTATTGTAAACTGTAGCTAGTGTATGTGTTAACGATTCACCAATTATCTATCTAAGTAAGGATTATGATCAATGCCATAATAAAATAAACAGAATTAACACCTCCAAGTGCATGCTACTAGCTTGGAACAGAGGTATGACCTAACCTAATACCATTTTGCACCCACTGAACCAAAATTGCGGACAACTACAGATGAATCCATTATTCAACAGAGCACTAAATGAGGAATGCACCCCCCAAAAAAATAAACCAGATCATGATCAAATTGACAAAAAAAAATGAAAATAACCACAAATGATTTAGATATAAGCCAATAAACCAAATTGATAAATTGTTGTTAAAAAACAAATCAGTATCACCAATAAGTTACAGTAATTGAGCAATAATAAGCAACGCTCCAGACAAGGGAATTTGGAATATTTGACGAGATTTTTATAATATTATTGAAAAGAAAAATTGCAAGAACGAGTTCAGGGAGAAGTGCGTGTTAGAAATGATGCAGTGTGATTGAGGAACCGGGAATGGGAGCTTACTCTGAATGAAGGCGATGGGTGTCGTTATGGATTGAGATTTGAGCCAGAGAAAGCGGAGAACAAAAGTGTTTTGACATGCTAGTTCTAGGGTCTCTCCATTGATGAAGATGAATAACTATATATATGGGCTCTGATTATGCTTCCATTGACCCAAACCGAAACCGGGATGATCGTTACTTTGGCTTTTCTTAATCAAAAACAAAAATAATATTTTATTTATAATAAATTATTAAATAAAATTCATAGCAAATCAATATTTAGCAATTTTTTTAGGCATATCAGTACTTAAACACGGAAAATAAAATCAACGCAATAACCGTCATGACCACTTAAAAAAGTCATATGTATTTATTTTCTAATCCTAATCGTTTAAATAAGATTCGATAATCAAAATTCGTTTTTTCATTTCTCATAATAACAAAGGATTCTTAATTGAGTTATATATAGAGAGAGAAAGTTTAATTGCTATGCATTGTTAGTGTAAAGTTTTTACATTGTGAATCAATCAGAAATCAAGGTATGAGTGAATTTTAAGTTATTAGGATAAGAGTTAAACATTTTAACTTATGTGATATAAAATTTTTTACACTAACAGTGTATACCAATTAAATCTATATATATATATATATATATATATATATATATATATATATATATATATGTATATTTGTCTGTATCATGATAATCAATTTATATTTTTACTATATCTATTATTTAATTATAGTTATCTTAATTTTTTTACTTTAATTTTAGTATTACGATAGATGATAAAAAAATTAGTGTTGTGCATAGTAGTGTTCGCGGATTGGATTGAATCGATTTTGAGGTAAAAAGTCAACCCATCCAAAGATGAAGACAACATACGGTTTGGATTGAATCGGTTTGCTTCCTATAAAAAAAAAATCCGATCCAATCAAATGCGATTTTGGATTGGATTGGATAACTATATAAATTCCAATAAATCTAGTATTTGACATTCTAACAAAAATATTAAAGAAAATGAAAGTGTTCGTTCATTAAAGTATGAAAAACAATGCTTAAGTACTAGTCATACTATAATTTCAAAATTGATAGTAAATGTATATAGTAGGTCAGTTTGGATTGGATTGAATAGATTTTCATTAGGGGATCCGAAATCCGATCCAATTCAATGGGGAAAAAATGTGGTTTTACGATTTATCGATTTTTTCAATTTTCGGTTAGGCAATACACCAATAATTTCAAGGGACTATTTACAGAAGCTAGGTTGTGGACGGAAAATTTGACCCAGAAAAAAATTATGGAACAAAAACGACTTCGTTCCCTCTAAGTTGGTAAAATAATCCATGAATTCATGACCATCCAATCCATCTACATGTAAATCCAATAAAATCCATTCGTTTATTATAATGATTTTAATGAATTGAATAAATTAAATCAATGTAATTTCTGAAATTATGTTGGATATCACAAGTATGTCAATCTTTTCTTTGTTGGGGTTTTGATGCAAACCAAGGATGGTAAACTTTGAAGAGAAGAATCAAGCCAATTATGGAATAAGAAGAACCAAATTGAAATTTGTTGAAAACTTTATTTGGGTTGGTGATGATCTCTCTGTCTTGTGTTGGCCGTATCTTGTGATCCAGATATTCGATGAATGAGTTCTTTGATGCGTTGGAAAGTTGAGATAATTATCTACAACTCGTATCAAGCTTTTTGATCAAATTCGGCTTCTACCATGATGAAAATCGGGATACAAGTTTAGGACGAAATTTTGCACGGAATTTTTCTTGTATTTTGGGCTTTCTTTGTATTGAGCTTGTGTTTTATGCAAGATAGACTCCTTATGCTGAAATAGGCATTATTTCGGTAAAGATTAGAATTAGCCGTCACCTCCTTAGAATAAAAATTCTATAAATAGGACTTGTATTAGCTCATTTCATAACTTTGAAAAAAATTAGAATTTATCCTAATTGGATATTGTGTGAGTTGAGCATTAGCTCCTCCTCTTGGACGCCTGTTTTTTTTCTAGGCATAAGTTACAACGCCCAGGCAGGGCCCACCGAAAGAGTGGGCATCGACTTGGAGTATCGTGCGTGCGTGACGCAGACGAAACGAGATAGAACAAAAAAAACGCAGACGCATCAGGCGCACTATAGCTAATACTGCGCCGGCAACGCCGCCTGAGTCAACTCGTAGATCACACCCGATCTGACTCGCCGCAGCCACATTCACCCATTCAATATTGATTTTATACACATACATAGAGAGATGGAGAGAGAGAGAGAGAGAGAGGACTAACCAGCCTTCCAAGCAGCCAGGGTTGGATGAACTGCGTTGAGGAGGATATGGCGGAGGATAGCCTTGTGCAGGATACTGTTGCGGCGGAGGATAAGCGTCCTTTCCATAACCCTCTTGCGGATAACCTATTTCAGATTCACCAACTCAAATTTTCCCCAAAATTTATAATAAAAAAAAATAACAAACAGCATAGATAGATCCTTTTTAAAAAAATAAATAAACAGAGATCCTTGACAAGCCCGTAAGGCATAGATTCAAGAAAATGGAAGCCACAAACATGGACATGCAGAGTTTAAATCTAATGGGCGACGTCAAATAATAACTACCTAAAATTGAAATACAAAAAGAGCAGTTGCTATATATATATATATATATATAGAGAGAGAGAGAGAGAGAGAGAGGCGGAATGGGACGGACCTTGGGGAGGAGGAACCCCGACGGGCGGTTGCTTCTGGTTGTAGTAACTCATCGCTGTGGGCGGAGATGAGAGGAGAGGGAGGTGTGAGTCTGGTGGGTGAGAAGTTTATTTTGCGAAGATATTTATTTAAGTGAAGGTGGGATGGATGTCCTGTGATTTGTGAACCTTTGACTACGAGGTTGTAACCGAGGACAACTTTTCTTTCTTATTTTATTTTTTATGAGTTTATTTTCTATACATCCAAGATGTATAATTATTTATATCATGTTGAATGATCTGATTTTTAAGGTAATTATAATAAAAGTTACATATTTTATAAATGTAAAATATTTTTATATTGAAAATATATACTAATAAAAATCATTTTTTATTATGTGTACTCATAAATATTTCAAGGATACTAGTTAATGAATATGTAATATTTTTTATTATAACATACTTTTATTATTTTAAAATTGAGTAATTCTTCATTTTTTTAAAAATATTTTTTAATATTTTAGGCTTAATTAGTTTTTTTTATCTTTTGTCTTATTTTTAGGATTCATTTTGGTCCTTAAACTTTAAAAAAGTTCATTTTAGTCTCTTATATTACGAACATTGTCCAAAGTAATCCTTTTCATCATACTCTTAACTAGCATCGTTAGCCTTTCTTCTACGTGATTGATGTGACATTATCATTATGTCAATAATATTGTTTAGGCAAAATAGTTTGATTTGTCCTATACGTTTATTTAAATTTTTATACTGGTCCCATAAGTTTTATTTTTTTCAAATTGGTCCTCCATGTTATATCCACATTAATCTTTTCCGTTAATTTCGACCTAACGCCGTCAGATTTGACCTGACGTGACTATGATAGTAGTGCAACATATAACACCATAATTTTCACGCTTTCTAAGACCAGTAAACTATATAAATGAGTTTATATTTTTATCTGGGTTTTAGAAAATGATTTTGGGAAAACTAAAATCATATTCATGCTCCAAATAATCGTAGGAGCCTACGGTTAAATTTTGGGCCGAAAACTCAAAAGGAGTCCGATCTATATTTTTCGGATGATATTGTTTTTCTACTATCAAGATCTCTTTTTGACTAATGGTCAGGACCATTAGTCTGAGAATTCAATCCTTTATCTTTTTGCCAAAATGTGTCCTGACGTCCAAAAATATAAATAATATTTTATATTCGGGCCGATAATCGATCGGGGAGACGATTCGAGCTGTCTTAGGGTTTTTCGAGAACCTTGAGCCGATAATTTTCATACCAGGGTTATGTTAAATTATTTGGGGACTCCTAGCAATGTCGTGAGGATTTTCAAAATGTCGGGACGTGAATTGATCAAATTGCCCTTGGTTAGTTTTTACTAATTACTTTTTATTACATTTTACCTATTTTTTTTTATGTCTTAAGTTGAATTCATTAAATACACTATCCTCACACTCTCACCCCCCATTTCCTGCGAGAAACACAACAGCCCCAACAGCCCCATTCTTCTTCCTCCTCTTCTTTCTTCCTTTTCTTCACCATTTCTCCATTTTTGAAGCTTAGAAAAGCTTGATTTTGTGAAGCATCTTCACTCATTTTTGAAGGAGATTATCAAAGGAGTGATCGGCAGCTAGCTGAGCCAGTTGTTAGATTGATTGGGTGTTCACAGCTTACCTTGGGACTACAAGAGGTAAGGGGACAAACCTGAGGAATTCCATTTCTGATAGCTATGTGCTGCATCGGTGTTTGTGTTGTAATTAAATATTTTGTATCTGATTGTTGGTTGATTGTTTGATTTAATGCTGATGATTTGACTGTGCATGACATAACTACTGATATATGTGGATACATGCTATAATTGTTAAATAATTGTATGGATGTATCGTGTGCCCTGCTGTGGGATTTAAGGCGTTAGAGGACCTAATATTGATTAGGATCCGACATCGTGTAACTTAAAAGCTTTAAAAGTTTGAAATGTAGAATTGAGAAAATAAATATGTTTTATTGTTTCTCACTTTAATTTAAGAGCAAATAATTAATTATATCTTTTGAAATAAAATATAATGAACAACTGCTTTTAGGGAAAATTAACTTAAAAGAACAAAGTTGTGAAAATGTGGTTTTAATAATGAAAAGCAATGTTTTTAAATTAAATAGGGCATTAGAAACCTTCATTAGTCTTTAGATTAATAAAGTTAACCGTTTAAGCAAAAGAGTTTTAATAAACGTGAGTTTCAAATAAATTGGTTTTATCTAAGGAAAAAGGTTTTTACAAGCTTTGTTTTTAAGGTTTGTATTTTTACCGAAAAACGACGACAGAAAAAGAAATTGTCTTTGGACTACGTTTTGTTTTGTGGAAAATCGATCCCGAGGACTTTGTGTAAGTGTCGGAGATTTCGGTTTTTGGTTTTTGAGTTTTCAAGAAAAGTGGTTTTAAAGCTTAGAAACTAGAAACCGAGACGTCGGGGTTCTAGGATTCTGCCGAAACACGTGGATCAAGGATCCGTGTTAGTTGTGATCCTGTCGGCTTAGGGACGATCTTTGTGGTCCTGTAAGCTTGAGGATGTTTTTATGAACTTGAATCCAAAATTCTAAACTGGTGCATCAGTTAGGGATATTTGGATTTGAGTGGTTTTGAACTAGATGTCCTATCTTGAGAAAATGTTTTTGAGGCTTAAAAGAGTCTAAGACATTATGGTGGTTATTAGCGTTGATGCTACAACGAGGAAATATTGACACGACAAAGATCAATTAACGTTAAATAAAACAAAGGGTATCTCTTAGCCAGTAGAAGAATCTAACCAGCAAGTTTTATTTAACGTTTTAATTGATGTTTTGGGTTACAAACGTGATATCGGTTTGAGGGTGTCACAGAAAACAAAGAGAGTGAGAAAAAAATTGAGAGAAAAGAAGAATGTCTCTTTGTAAAACAAGGTGAGGGGAAAGGAAGTAGTCCAAAAAATTAGTGTTGTGCATAGTAGTGTTCGCGGATTGGATTGAATCGATTTTGAGATAAAAAACCATCTCATCCAAAGATGAAAACAACATACGATTTGGATTGAATCGGTTTGTTTCCTTAAAAAAATCCGATCAAATCAAATGCGATTTTGGATTGGATTGGATAACTATATAAATTCCAATAAATCTATTATTTGACAATTCTAACAAAAATATTAAAGAAAATGAGGGTGTTCGTTTATAAAAGTATGAAAAACAATGCTTAAGTATGAGTAATACTATAATTTTAAAATTGAAAGTAAATGTATATAGTAGGTCGGTTTGGATTGGATTGAATAATCGATGAATTCATGACCATCCAATCCATCAACATGTAAATCCAATAAAATCCATTCATTTATTACAATGATTTTAATGAATTGAAAAAATTAAACCAAGGTAATTTCTAAAATTATGTTGGATATCACAAGTATATCAATCTTTTCTTTGTTGGGGTTTTAATAAATATACTACATAAATAATTGATTTTTTTATTCATCTATTATAATAAAATATAAAATCTATCCAATCCCACCATTTACCGCTCATTTTCCTTCCTAGGAGTCGTGGGACTCCAAACCCCAAGAGGAACTATTCCACCTTTTTGGGGACTATCAACATATGTACTTTCAAATCATCAATTCTTGATCATAAAATCTTTGTTTTTAGCAAAACCAGTAAAACAACATCAACAAATTAAAAATATAAACAAGCATATAATAGATCGAGCCCACAAAACTCAATCAGCAAAGCTCTACTACTGTCCCAAACCTCTCTCTCTATTCCTATTTCTATCTTTTCTCCTCCATCAAACCCCACCTATGGAAAAAAAAATTATTCATTTATGTTGATTCGATGGTAACTTTCAGGGTGATGGCGATGAGGTAACCAACAGGAGGGAGGATAGGTGGAGGTATATCTTCAATGGAGGCACATGGGGTGTTCTTGAACAAAGATGATGCAGATAGTGAGGCTTGATTTTGGCAGCAGTGCTTGGTGTGGACGGAGTAGGCAGGTGGTGGGTTATTCACAGTGCCTCTTTAGGGGGTTTTCAATATAAATTTTTTTTTATTGTTTTGATAATTGATTTTTCTGAGTCCCATTTATTATATGTTTTATTGATATTATAATGTGTTGGCATTGCTTTATTGGTTGGTGGCTGGCTTATTGTTGCCCATAGCACATCAAAGTTTTGAAACCAAAACATAAAAGTACAAATATTCGCCAGACTATTCCACTGGTTTATCTACCATGCCAAAATGCAAATCTAAATGTTTAACAAAGTAATGGAAAAACTATTGAGCATGTACAGTGCGTGTAATGAAAGTATAAGACTAAAGTAGAAGATAAAGTTAACACAGTACAAGTGTTAGACCAGAATCTGAAACCTGCAAATTGAATCATTAATTGATTATGCCAAACAAACAAAGAACCATTTTCCTTCAAGTTATAAACCTCCAATGGTGCTCAAAGTCTACAACTAAGCAATTTTATTAAGAGAACAAGCATCAATGCAAAGAAAAAGACTGGTCCATATTGAGGAAGTTCTTTTAGGTTTGTGCAGCAAAAACACCCACATCCTCCTCAATCAGAAATTTCCATGTCATTCTTTCTTTCCTATTCCATGTGACATGTTATAGACCCCTCGACCCTGTACAAAAAGCATAAAACAATGTTCATAAGATATAGCTCGAAACGAATGGAGTTAGATTCACATTGATAACTTCAATCTGACAAAGTCAACAAACATATGAAGAATTCGGATTTGAACAGACTTACAATCATATAAATTGAAGATGCTGCCAAAGCAAGTGGTATTGCAACAGAGGTAATCTTATCATATGGTCCTTTCAAGTGTGTGTACCTATGGACATTCTGGAAATATTTTTGCTTCTCAAAAAGCTTCTCTCGTGGTCGGAAGGGTGATTCCGACATCCTGCACAATGTGGTCCACAATTATGTCATAAATGCTTATTCTGAACTACATAAGAAGGGGAGAATGAAAGAAGATAATGTTTGATCTCATTACAAATCAGGCATGGAACAAGTAGGGATGAAACAAAGATGAAAAAGAACACTACAATAAATATATTATGAAGCACTATACTACTGACCTCCCTAATGACCCAATCATGATTCATATCAACTAAAGTGAGCACTTTTAGTGGGTGAACAATATATCATACAATAACTTATACTAATCCAGGATAAAAGATTTTAATATATAATATAACCAACATATCCAACATATCATATTAAAACAGCTTTACATATACTTTGTAGAAGCAGACTTTCATATTCCAGTAAGTAGCTAACAAGTTCTTGTTATATTCTCCTCTCCACCCCAAGGTCTCTTGCTGAAGAGGTTGTTTCGTTTGAAATTTCATAAATAATACACACCCTAATCTGCATATTTTATACCTACCTGCTGGTTGCTGTATACTCATAAATATCCTTTTAGAAGGAAAAGGTAAATGTTCCTTTCTCATACACAACATTGTCTATTGTAAACTGTATCTAGTGCATGTGTTAACGATTCACCAATTATCTATCTAACCAAGGATTATAATCAATGCCAAAATAAAATAAATAGAATTAACACCTCCAAGTGCATGCTACTAGCTTGGAACATGGGTATGAACTAACCTAATACCATTTCATACCCACTAAACCAAAATTGCAAACAACTACAGATGAATCCATAATTCATAATTCAACAGAACACTAAATGAGGAATGCACCCCCAAAAAAAAATCAGATCATGATCAAACTTGACAAAAAAAATGAAAATAACCACCAATCATTTAGATATAAGCGAATAAACCAAATTGATAAATTGTTGTTAAAAAACAAATCCTATCACCGATAAGATACAATAATTGAGCAATAATAAGCAACGCTCCAAACATGGGAATTTGGAATATTTGACGAGATTTTTTATAATATTATTGAAAAGAAAAATTGCAAGAACGGGATTTGGGAGAAGTGTGTGGTAGAAATAATGCAGTGCGATTGAGGAATCGGGAATGGGAGCTTACTTTGAATGAAGGTGATGGGTGTTGTTATGAATTGAGATTTGAGCCAGAGAAAGCGGAGAACAAAAGCGTTTTGATATGTTAGTTCTAGGGTCTCTCCATTGATGAAGATGAATAACTTTATATATGGGCTCCGATTATGCTTCCATTGACCCGAACTGAATCGAGATGATCGTTACTTTGGCTTTTCTTAGTCAAAAACAAAAATAATATTTTATTTTTAATAAATTATTAAATACTTATTAATTAACTTTTTACAATTAATTAATATTAAAAATTCATAGGAAATCAATAATTAGCAATTTTTTGAGGCATATCAGTACTTAAACACGAAAATTAAAATCAACGCAATAACCGTCATGTCCACTTAAAAAAGTCATATGTATTTATTTTCTAATCCTAATCGTTTAAATAAGATTCGATAATCAAAATTCATTTTTTCATTTATCATAATAACAAAGGATTCTTACTTGAGTTATATATGATCAATTTCCGATTAGCTTTTGGAGAAAATTGAAATTAAACTCTTTGCTGTCAATAGTAGGCCAGGTCTGAAACCAAATTTGTGGGGAGTTTGTGCAAACAGCCTTTTTCCACAGGTTATTGCAGTATCTAATCAGCATATCTCAATCTCTATCACTTGGAATCAACAGGAAATTTTCATCTCGGGAATTTTTGCTTGTACTGCTTATGTTTTGCGAAGGAAGCTATGGCAGGAATTAGCATGCTTACAACAGAATTATGATGGTCCTTGATGTTTCTTAGGAGATTTTAATGTTGTTCTTGGCTCTCGTGAAAAGTTTGGGGGTTCTGCTTCATTGAAAATTTCTTGTGAAGAGTTTCAGCCTTAGTCAGATAGTTGTAAGTTAACTCATTTAACAACTAAAGGTGCTGAATTTACACGGTCCAATGGTAGAAGGGCTAGAGCTTATATTGCTTTAAGATTGGATCGAGCAATTTGTAATGATTCTTGGTTAGAATTTTGGAAGCAAATTGCTTGTTGTACTTTAACTCGCTGCAAGTCAGATCATCATCCAATTCTTGTAAGTCTCTCTAAAGAAGTTGTTTCACATCCATCATCTTTTAAGTTCTTCAAAATGTGAATTGATCATGCTGATTGTAAAAGAGTTATTTCGAAGGTGTGGAGCAAATCAGTCTATGGTTGTCCTATGTTTACTCTTAATCAAAATTTAAAAGACCTGAAAATTGCTCTAAGAGTTTGGAATAAGGAGGTTTTTGGTAATGTGCATAAAAATGTGGAAAATGCTTTGACTTTGGTTGATCAAATTCAAAATCAAATTAGTATTTTTGGTCTGGATGATAGTCTATATGATTCAAAAAAGAAAGCTCAAGAAAACTTACAAAAAGCATTGCATTTTGAGGAGCAGTTTTGGAAAGACAAATCTAGAGTTAACTGGCATATTAACGGAGACAGAAACCCGAGTTATTTTCACAAAATAACTAAGATAAGAAATTCATCTAAACAAATGAATTTGCTGTGGAAAGAAGACATTATCCTGGATAAAGCTGCTGATATAGAGGATCATGTTCTACATTATTATACTCAGTTGTTTGCTTTTAAGAATTCTTGGGTGAAAAATGATTTGGTCAGTAAGGTCATTCCTTCTTTGGTCTCAGTTGAAGACAACAGTATGTTAACCAACCAGCCTTCTTTTGATGAGGTGAAATCAGCCGTTTTCTCATTGAATGACAATGGAGCACCTGGCCCTGATGGATTTGGCAGATGTTTCTTTCAAAGTTACTGGGATATAGTTGGTTTGGATGTATTTAATGCAGTCAGTCAGTTTTTTATACAAGGATGGATCTTACCCAATATTAATTCAAATTTAGTGGTTTTGATTCCTAAATTGGCAGGGGCAGATAGGATTGAAAATTATAGGCCTATATCTTTGGCCAATTTTCAGTTCAAGATTGTAACTAAAGAGCTAGCATATAGGCTAGCTAATGTGGCACCGAAAATTATTTCAGAGAATCAAAGAGGCTTTGTCAAAGGAAGACAGATTTCGGATTGTATCTGTATAGCATCTGAGCCATAAGTATGCTTGAGAACAAGTCTTTTGGGGGGAATATAGCTATCAAACTTGATATTCGTAAAGCATTTGATACCATTGATTGGAATTTTCTGCTGCAAGTACTTCAAGCTTTTGGATTTGATCCTATATTTTGTAATTGGGTGAATGTGATCCTACATTCAGCAAAATTATCCTTTATGGCGAATGGCAAGCCTGTTTGTTTATTTAATTGTAAAGGGGGTATGAGACAAGGTGATCCCTTATCTCTCTTTTGTTTTGTCTAGCTGAAGATGTCTTGAGTAGGGGGTATATCTTATTTGTTGCAGAATGGACATTTATCTACTATGTCAAGTCCAAGGGGTTTCAAATTCCAAGCCATGTATTATATGCTGATGATGTTTTAATTTTATGCAAAGGGACTAGATCTGGACTACTTAATTTGATGAAGCTACTTAATTCTTATGGCGATGCTTCAGGCCAAGTAATAAATCCTGAAAAAAGCAGATTCTATCTAGGTACTATTCCATCTAATCGAGTAGCACATATCTCAGCTACACTTGGTTTTGCTGCTGGAAGGCTTCCTTTTGTATATCTTGGAGTTCCATTGTTTAAAGGAAAGCCAAGGAAATGTCACTTGCAGCCGATTGCAGATAGAGTTAAAATTAAATCTTCTTGGAAAGGCTCCTTATTGTCCATTATAGGGAGAGCTCAACTGGTAACATCTATCATTCAAAGTATGCTTTTTTATAACTTTCATATCTATGAATGGCCTGTTTCCTTATTAAAAACCATAGACAATTGGATTAGCAATTTCATTTGGTCTGGAGATATTTTTACTCGTGAATTGGTTACAGTGGCTTGGCACAAAGTTTGCAATGATATAGTAGCGGGTGGCTTGGGAATTAAATCTGTTAGATCTAATAATAAAGCAGCTATTCTCAAGCTATGTTGGGAGACGATTTCATCAAGTTCACAGTGGGGAAAACTTTTCAGAGCTCGATTTTATAAGAAAAGAACTCTTCTAGCTTATCATATAAGGTCTTCAATATGGCCTGGTTTGAAAAATTATATTCATATATTCATACAGTTTTGGATAATGTGGTTTGGTAGCTTGGAAATGGGAAGGATATCTCTTTTTGGACTGATAAATGGCTTTCTAAGCCAATTGTTGATATATTGAATATCCCTGAGTCTGTGTATAGTTCTTTAAAAGCTATTGTGCATGCTTTCATCTCTAATGCCTTATGGTCTATCCCGGCTGCTTTAGTAACTAAATGCCATGAATTGGTTAATGAGATTTATGGAGTAATAATCCCTATGTGCAGCTGTGAGGATCAGCTAGTTTGGCAGACAACAATCTCAGGTAATTTATCTCTAAAAGAAGCATTCATTTCTTTGTTTCCAACAAAACAGCCTTTACCTTGGGGAAAAATACTATGGAATAACCACATCCCTCCATCTAGGACTTTTCTGCTATGGAGATTAATTCATGGTAAAATGCCTACAGATGAGAATCTCAGGCTAAGAGGTTGTAATATAGTATCCATGTGTAGCCTTTGTGGAAGGGATTCTGAAACATCAGATCATTTGTTTTTTACTTGTCCATTTGCACGAGATATCTGGAACTGGTTATGCAGTATAATAAAGTGCACGATTGATTTATCTACAATTCTTACTGCTATTGATATTTGTTTTAAGGATTGGAGTCCTCAGGTTAGAGATGTCATTATTGCAGTAATATCAAACGTCATCTGGGTCATATGGTTTTGCAGAAACAAAGTCAGGTATGACTGCAAGATTTTCAGTTTCAAGAATGCTATTAATATGATTTCAGTTGCAGTTTCACTAAGTGGAACCCTCTCTTCTGGGCATATGTCTCAGTCTATGGAGGAATTTATGATACTCAAAGCCTTCAATGTGTCAGGGCATGCAAGAAAGGCTCATGTTATTAAGCCAATTATTTGGAATCCACCCTTATGCACTTGGATAAAATGTAATACAGATGGGGCAACTAGAGGTTCTCCTGGTATTGCTGTAGCGGGTGTAATTTTCAGAGATAGCTCAGCTGCCATTTTAGGTTGTTTCGCGGCAAATTTTGGAGTTACTTATTCTAATAATGCTGAATTGAATGCTACAATTATAGCTATTAAGTTGGCTTATAGTAAGGGTTGGCTCAAGCTATGGCTTGAGTGTGATTCTATGTTAGTGATCAGTGCATTTAAAGATCCTAGTCTTGTTCCTTGGAAACTTAGAACTTGATGGCTCAATTGCATCTTCTTGACAAAGAAAATGGTATTCTATGTTTCTCATATTTGTCGGGAAGGAAATTCTTGTGCTGATAAATTAGCAGCTCATGGTCTTGTTATCCAGGATTGTTTTTTGGTGGGATTTAATACCTAACTTTGTTAGGACAGATTTTATTAGAAACAGATTGTTATTACCTTTTTATAGGTTTTCTTAGACATTCTTTCATATGTCAGTTCAATGCCCCCCATGCTATCTTGTATTCTTTTTCATATTTTTTAATAAATTCTTGGTGTGCTGCAGATGATTGGTAGTGTTTGGGGTGCCAACCTGGTTGGGATGCCTTACATTACAATGAAGCTAGTGCATGCCATTTTTTATTAAAAAAAAATTGTTATGCATTGTTAGTGTAAAGTTTTTTACACTGTGAATCAATCAGAAATCATGATAAGATTGACTTTTAAGTTATTAGGATAAGAGTCAAACATTTTAACTTATGTGAGATTAGTTCATAGCATAAAAAAAATTTACATTGATAGTGTATACCTATTAAATCCAAACATATATATATATATATATATATATATGAGGAGGGATTAAGTTACTCCAAGAGTAACTTTAAGAGAGTTACTCTCAATCTCATCCATCCATTTATTCTAATCCAATGGTTCTATATTAATTCATTAAAGAAGACACATGACCTTTGTTGGATTAGAATAAATGGATGGATGAGATTGAGGGTAACTCTCTTAAAGTTACTCTTAGAGTAACTTGATCCCTCCTATATATATATATATATATATATATATATATATATATATATATATATATATATATAGATATATATATATATATACTATATCTATTATTTAATTATAGTTATCTTAATTTTTTTACTTTAATTTTAGTATTACATAGATGATAAAAAAATTAGAGTTGTGCATTGTAGTGTTCGCGGATTAGATTGTATCGATTTTGAGGTAAAAAGTTATTCCATCCAAAGATGAAAACAACATATGATTTGGATTAAATTAGTTTGCTTCCTTAAAAAAATCTGATCCAATCAAATGCGACTTTAGATTGGATAACTATACAAATTCCAATACATCTAGCATTTGACAATTCTAACAAAAATATTAAAGAAAATAAGGGTGTTCGTTCATAAAAGTATGAAAAACAACGCTTAAATATGAGTAGTACTATAATTTCAAAATTGATAGTAAATGTATGTAGTAGGTCAGTTTGGATTGGATTGAATAGGTTTTCATTAGGGGATCTAAAATCCGATCCATTTCAATGAAAAAAATGCGATTTTACGATTTATCGACTTTTTCGGTTTTCGGCTAGGCAATCTGCCAATAATTTCAAGAGACTACTTACAGAAGCTAGGTTGTGGACGAAAAATTGACCCCAAAAAAAAAATTTATGGAACAAAAATGGCTTAGTTCCCTCTAAGTTGGTAAAATAATCCATGAATTCATGACTATCCCATCCATCTACATGTAAATCCATTCATTTATTATAATGATTTTAATGAATTGAATAAATTAAACCAACATAATTTCTGAAATTATGTAGGATATCACAAGTATATCAATCATTTCCTTGTTGGGGTTTTAATAAATATACTACACAAATAACTGACTTTTTATTCATCTATTATAATACAATATAAAATCTAACCAATCCCACCATTTACCGCTCATGTTTCCCTCCCAGAAGTCATGGGACTCCGAACCCCAAGTTGAACCATTCCACCTTTTTGGGGACTATCAACAAATGTACTTTCAGATCATCTATTCCTGATCATAAAATCGCTTTTTTTAGCAAAACCAACAAAAGTGTTATTGCAACAGAGGTAATCTTATGGTCCTTTCAAATGTGTGTACCTATGGACATTCTGGAAATATTTTTGCTTCTCAAGAAGCTTCTCTTGTAGTCTGAAGGGTGATTTCGACATCCTACACAATATGGTCCACAATTATGTCAAAAATGCTTTTTCTGAACTACATAAGAAGGGGAAAACGAAAGAAGATAATGTTTGATCTCATTACTATCAGGCATGGAACAAGTAGGGATGAAACAAAGATGAAAAAGAACACTACAATAAATATATTATGAAGCACTATACTACTAACCTCCCTAGTGACCCAATCATGATTCATATCAACTAAAGCGGGCACTTTAGTGGGTGAACAATATATCACATAATAATTTATAGTAATCTTGGATAACAGATTTTAATATATAATATAACCAACATATCCAACATATCATATTAAAACAGCTTTACATATACTTTGTAGAAACAGACTTTCATATTCCAGTAAGTAGCTAACAAGTTCTTGTTATATTCTCCTCTCCACCCCAAGGTCTCTTGCCTAAGAGGTTGTTTCGTTTGAAATTTCATAAATAATACGCACCCTAATCTGCATATTTCATACCTACCTCCTGGCTGTTGCGTAATGATGGATATCCTTTTAGAAGGAAAAGGTAATTATTCCTTTCTCATACACAACATTGTCTATTGTAAACTGTAGCTAGTGCATGTGTTAACGATTCACCAATTATCTATCTAAGCAAGGATTATGATCAATGCCAAAATAAAATAAACAGAATTAACACCTCCAAGTGCATGCTACTAGCTTGGAACAGATGTATGACCTAACCTAATACCATTTTGCACCCACTAAACCAATATTGCAGACAACTACAGATGAATTCATAATTCAACAGAACACTAAATGAGAAATGCACCCCCAAAAAAAATCAGATCATGATCAAATTGACAAAAAAAAATGAAAATAACCACCAATGATTTAGATATAAGCAAATAAACCAATTTGATAAATTGTTGTTAAAAAACAAATCAGTATCACCGATTAGATACAATAATTGAGCAATAATAAGCAACGCTCCAGACACGAGAATTTGGAATATTTGACGAGATTTTTTTATAATATTATTGAAAAGAAAAATTGCAAGAACGAGATCCGGAAGAAGTGCATGGTAGAAATGATGCAGTGCGATTGAGGAACCGAGAATGGGAGCATACTTTGAATGAAGGCGATGGGTGTCGTCATGAATTGAGATTTGAGCCAGAGAAAGCGGAGAACAAAATCGTTTTGATATGCTAGTTCTTGGGTCTCTCCATTGATGAAGATGAATAACTTTATATATGAGCTCCGATTATGCTTCTATTGACCCGAACCGAATCGGGATGATCGCTACTTTGGCTTTTATTAGTCAAAAAAATATATTTTATTTTTAATAAATTATTAAATACTTATTAATTTACTTTTAACAATTAATTAATATTAAAAATTCATAAAATAAAATTCATAGCAAATCAATATTTAGCAATTTTTTGAGGCATATCAGTACTTAAACATGGAAAATAAAATCAACGCAATAAACGTCATGACCACTTAAAAAAGTCATATGTTTTTATTTTCTAATCCTAATCGTTTAAATAAGATTCGATAATCAAAATTCGTTTTTTCATTTCTCATAATAACAAAGGATTCTTACTTGAGTTGTATATAGAGAGAAAGAGTTTAATTGCTATGCATTGTTAGTATAATGTTTTTTATGGTGTGAATCAATCAGAAATCATGATATGAATGACTTTTAAGTTATTAGAGTAAGAGTCAGACATTTTAATTTATGTGAGATTAGTTGACAGTATAAAAAAATTGTGATCTAAAGCAAAAAAACCGTTGTTCTTTCAATAGACAACGGTTATTGAACTGTGATAGTCTAAGGCATTGCCTTTATTTTAGGCAACGGTTTTGTAAACTTTATACAACAACAACTAAAAACCGTTGCCTTTATGTGTAATATAGACAACGGTTTTGCATTTCACTTTGGCAATGATAGTAAACCGTTGCTACCATAGACAACGAGGTAAATTGTTGCCTGTGGGTATATAGAATACGCATATAAACCGTTGTTATTGAGTTTAAACAACGGTTTTTTATTTTTGCCAATGGTTTAACTATTATGTTTAGACAATGGTTTTTTTAATTAGGCAACGAGGTTAGCCTTTGGATATGTGCATATAGAGTACGCATATAACACAGTTGGAGTTGAGTTTAAACAACGGTTTTATAATTTTGGCAACGGTTTAACTATTATGTTTAAACAATGGTTTTATTAATTAGGCAATGATTTTAATATACTGTATAGGCAACGGTTTTTCTTATTATACAACGGTTTTATTATTATGTTTAGACAACGTTTTTTTTTCAAATAGACAACGGTTTTTCGTATTATACAATAGATTTACTATGATGTTTAGACCACGTTTTTTTTTTTTTAATTAGGCAATCGTTTTACTATGATGTATAGGCAACCGTTTTTCTTATTACAGTTTTATTTATTAGGCAATGATTTTAATTTTAGGTATAAACAACGATTTTTCTTATTACACAATGAAATTTCTTATTAAACAATGATTGTATCTTCATACATAAAAAACTCGGAGTCAAAAACAATATATATAAAAAACTTAAATTCATGATCAAAACTATAAATATACCAATCAACACATTCAATAGTATTTGAATAACTATGAAACGAAACGGTCATCTCAAAAAAGACAGAAAGTCATCAATTATCCATCACTAGCTAATTTCCAACATGTCATTGTAATCTAAGACATAAAGTCATGATATATTTATCAACTATCAAGATATGCATCTTCATCTTCTTCCATATCCACTAAGTTGTTATCCAATGGATTTTGATTTGCGAGACCAATATTTGGTTGCAATCAAATTATAAGAACAATAAGTTAATAAGCCTTTAAATACTCATGAGTGATATGACTATATTTTCAATACTGGAAGCAAGAAATCGAAGATCGTTGTATGGATTTCATCGAAGTCTAATATTTGTCCATGTATTTCAATCAATGAAATGAAGCCATAAAAGGGGATAACAGTTTTTTTTAAAGCAAATGGCGTGCAAAAAGAATCACCTAAATCTATAATTAGGAAGACCAAATCTATCACGAAAAAAAGTCTTCCCTAATAAAATTACAAATAAGATTCCACCAAGTATAGCTTAGAAGAAACACCAATTGTTCCCTTCTCCAAAAATATGAGATATTAAGAACCTCATACTAGTAGTCAAATGAATACAATTTTTACTCTACCAAAAAAATGAATACAGTTTTTCCACCTGGTTCTATGAGCAACCATTACTATGAGCATATTCAATAGCATACGTAGCATCAAGCAACTCAACATGGAAAGAGTAAGTTATGCCATAGTAATAAGCAAAACAACCAAGAACTTCAACATTAAAAGGGGATAGTATTTGGAAGCTAGGTATAATTATCAACAAGAAAGACAAGTGTCTTCAAATCAAGTCATCATTCTAGAAAGAAACAACGATATAACACACACAACAGAGTTATTACAAATAACAAGGCTACAATATTATTTATCCAAACCTACTTACCCTACATTCTTACAAATTTCGGGGGGAAAAATGCTACTGTTACACGCTTTGAAAAATAATTTTTTCTAAAATAAATTTAATATTGGATTATTGCACGAAAATTAGTCTTGAGTCTACTTATTTACTTAGTTACTAGACGATGGACCCGTGCGATGCATGGGTAATATATATATTAGCGGTATAATTTCATGTTTTGTGAAAAAGACAATACATGATTATGTGAAATTTGATATAAATAAGTAATAACATGAATGACACAATTCATTTCTAGCTATAAGTTTGGAAAGATATAACTGTAAATTAATTAAATTATCATCTAAGTTTGTAGTCTCTATGAAATATAAACTGCAGATTTCATATATAGCCTGAACATGAAGCTTGAACAATCTGGACATCTATTCCTAAACTTCACCCACAACATGAAGAACATTCAATATCAATTAAAGTTGTAAGTAATTTACTTAAAACATAAGGTAATAATTACATCATTAACAAAAATATGGTTTTTCATGAAATAATGATTTTCCATGTACATTATCCTCAATGTCAAAATTATTAACAATGAACACAACACCACTAAATATGGCTACAAAAGTAATTTCATATAAATGAAGACAACACAGCTAAATCATATTAATGAACAATGCGTGCAATAAATAATTATATATACATATTCATAATGAAAAAAATAAAAATAAATTTATAATATTTATTTTTTTGTGAAACATACCTATGTTAAATTTTGAAATACTTCTCTATAAATCACATTAGAAGTGGTGTTTAAAATTTGACCTACATTGTCGCATATAAGTATCTTCAAACCACTTCTAGATATAACTCTTGATGTCCCAACATACAATTGTCTATGCGAAAAAACAGGTTGTGGAAAGCAGACGGCCACATGTTTTAGAGATTGTCCTTGACTCTTATTAATTGTCATTGCAGAAGGAAACAACAATAGGAAATTACCTATGTTGAAATTTAAAAGGAATCCTAGGATCAGATGGAATTAAGGACAACCTTGGAATAAAAACCTTTTGCCCAATGCTGCTACCTGATATGACTTTTGCTCCTAAAACATAATTCCTTAATTGGGTAATGATGGGTCGAGTCTCATTACATAAACCTGAAGATTGATCTATGTTTCTCGACAACATAATGGGAAGTCCAATCTTTAGTTTCAATTTATGATTTGGCAGGCCTGAAACATTATTGGTGTTCCAAAACTCATGAGTATGAACATCATCCGGTGCATCAATCAATGTTTCCATCACGGGAGCATAGATTATCAAAACTTAAATAAGTTTTTGTTTCACCAAGCATCAACAACAACATATAATCATTTATTATGTCAACAACATCATTCTTAGGTGCTAGAATCATTCAAATTCTGTAAGAGATTTGGATAGATACTTTCAACAATGGAAGCAAGAGGGTCACCTGAATTAGTAATAAACATGTCATCAGGTACATCAACAACATAAGAATTTTCAAATATTAAGTGTCAATGATACATACACAGACATTGACAGCATTAACATTAAAAATTTGGAACTATTAAGAAAAGAATAGGCAATAATGTCACCTTGTTTACCGAACACAATATATTATTTACAATTGTTACACTAACACCTTAGCCTAATGCCATAAAATTGGTTTGCTTCTTTATCGTGGATAACAAACAAATTAAGCTTACTCCCACGTACATATTGATGACTAATTTTAGAAGTATATTACAAAAAAATTGAGATGTCATAAATACCATTAGTAATATTAGATAACGGAATGCCGCCAATATGTTGCCCATCATCACCAATACGAATTGATGAACTTGAACTTGACCTCAACGAACCTATCATGCGAGAATCATCTGCATTATTATTATCAGCTGAAGTTAAATAAATTTAAATAATATCATGTGCAAGTAATGATCAATATATTAAATAATAGTGCTTGTAAAAATATAATACCATTAGTAACACTGGATAGTGAAATTGATTGGACATGTATATTTTCATTATTTTCTTCAGGATACACTCACGCTCTGTGTTGTCTCCGCTTTGGCAATAGGTAGTTTGCCGTAAGGTATTATTTTGATTTTTGTACTCAATCACAAACCTGATATTAATAATGATAAATTTAATTCCATGATCCATACTTTTGAGATTTATAATTAATATGTTAAAGCATTCAATGTTAGATTACCATTCTACAAATATTGATAACTTTTATTCCAATTTATTGATAATTTAATGTTTTTTTTATAATAAAATTGTTAAGAAAATTAACCATCCTTTAACATAAAGAAACATTTTCAAAATTTAAATTGCAACATCTATAAATTTAATTACAAAAACTCGCATAGTTCCTAAAATAATAAAGAGAAAATAATGAGACAGGTATACAAAAAATATACAAAATAAATGTATTTTTTTAATTTATCTATGTTAAATTCTTAAAGATTAATCGATAAACAATATTTGAAGTAGAGTTCGAAATATGATCTTTATTGGCACATATGAGTATCTTCAAATATATAAATATATAAATAGTTGAAATATTTTATATTTTATTTGAAATATTTATTACAATCATAACAGAAATATGGAATGACTGCTGAATTAATATGCTTAGAAAAAGGCTGGTGAATACTAAAAAATGATATCTTTATTTTTTTATCACATCATTACCAATTGCATTGATATTCATGCATTTTATTATTTTTATCTAACTTTATTATTTAATTGAAAAGGCACCACAAAATAATGGCCGAACGATTGACCCATTACTCAATAAAATTAGTTACCAATTGTATTTATTGAATTGCTATACATTCTTCAAAATTGATATTATAAATTGGTTTTAGAGGTAGTTCATTATAATTGCTCCCATCATTTAAGAACATGTACCTCACTGTTTGTGTATAGTAGTGGTTTGTCTTTACGGATTCCAATTAAGTTGTAAACATTGAGTCTTTTAGATTTCCAATTAATGCCGAAAAACTATTACTGTAATTCTTAGTAAATTTATGATCCACTAATTGTATTGATAATCATGCATTTTATTATTTTTATATAACTTTATTGTTTCATTGAAAAAGCATCACATGATAATTGCTAAATTATTGACCCATTCATTATTAATCAATAAAGTTGGTCGCCGGATTCCAATAGTGATAATAATTTTCATAACTATGACCTCTTTCCAATTAAAAAAACTATTTATTTTAAATAATATTAGTTTACATTAGTCTTCCCATTTTCAATAAGATTGATCACCCACGTTGCATTCTTCCAATGCCAATGGAATTTCAAACAATATCAGCTATTAAACAATACCATCAATAGAAATCTTTTAATCTCCCTATGTAACACTGCTTGATTAGCACCCATAATGTTTTTAATATCAAATTGAAGTACACTTTTTTTAAAAATAGCATAAAAGTTTCCCTGAGAATTCCCTATAGCAAAGTCACTACCCCTGGCTTTATGAAACTATTAATTGTGAACATTATGAACATTGTGAGTGCATTTTTGCTCATCCTGAAAAAACTGCAAAATGCGAGGAAGTGAAAAAATTCTAAGATAAAGAACAAAATGAACTCCATAGGTAAATTAGAGAGAGAATTTCATTAATCCTCTCTTGCATATCTTCAATTTATGTTCAAGTAGTTCCTGAAGCGTTTTAGAAGGTATTATTGTATGTTGCAACTAATTCTCAGCATCTAAAAACATCTCCAAGTCAACATTTATAAGATGGGGGAAGAAATCAAATGAAAAGATAAAATACCCACAACTATGCGTAAAACACCATAGTAACTTATATTTATAATAATAACTTTGTATTTGTAGACCAGCACTATGAACATCCATAGATATAGTCTTTGCTAGCTTGTATAAAGACCGAAAAGATGATAAGCTGATAACATCAATAGATATATGTCGGCATACCAAATTCATGTTGCATTAACATTAATTGGAATAGACCATTGAACCACACAAAATGTCTGTCAAGCCCATCATAGCAAAAAGGCAAATGACTACTGCTATCATAGCACAATTGAAGCAATAATACATGATACAAACAAAATGACCATGGTCATATCATAAGCACTGGTACACATTACAAATCATAAGACGTTCAGCTTACTCCAACACTCATTTCTCAATGTTATGGCTCCTTCAATCATTTTACCTTTATAAGCCAAGCCTTCCACAACCTTTTCAACAGGGTATGGTGTTCCACAAAGGCTATCCCCATAATCAGCAAATGCTTTCAAGAGACAAGAAACATGGCCAAGATGTTGTTGGATCAAACGCTTAGCCCAACTTATATATCTCTCTCCATTGTAAAGCAGATTCAATAGAGATGAAAAATTAAGCACCTAAAAATAGGTTGTTAAATAAAAAGATAGGAGAAAATGTTAGTTGAATTCAAACTAAGAGCATTATTAATTAATCAAATTAATTATTTAGTCATGTTAGATAATCGTTTAAATCCTTTTCCAGAAAACTACACCAATCGTATAAGGGGTAGTCCAAAAAATACTTACCGAGAGGGTCATATTCCATCATTAACCACCTATACTTGTCAGCTGTTTGTTGTACATTTTGATGAGCCATCTACACATAAAGGAAAATAATTGAATATTAGATGTATTAGATGGTTGAAGAATTTATAAGTGGCACAATTTTGAATGTCACTTGTTAATAGGAATTAAATACCAAATGCAGGTAAATTATAAACCACAAAAATGCACCAAATGCAAGTAAATTACAAAACGGAAGGCAGCTCCAAATTGAAAACCAAACAACTTATCTTTGCATTAGTTGTTGCATTGATTTTTTTGCAGGCAACTATATAAAAGAAGATAAAATGCTCTGTAGATTTTGAAGCAATATGGTTTCTACTATTTCTTACTAATCATCCTCAGTTTCGAAATATAACTTTAGAAAGTCCACCTAATCATCCTTTCTTGTCCAAAATATAACAATGAACGCCCACCATTTTTGTTTTCTTCTATTTCTTTGTAAAGTATGTACTAAACATTATAACAGAGTTCAGAAAATCATATTCCATTTCTTGATTCAGGTAACAAATAATTTCTTCTTTGCAGGCAACTATATAAAAGAAGATAAAATGCTCTGTAGAAAAGATTTTGAAGCAACTTACCTCTTGTTCAATGGTGGTTATAAGTTGCTCTGTAGCAAAGAATTTTAAAAAAAAAATTAGGAGATTATTCACGAAAAAAACACAATTAATCTAACATAAGACATCTTTTAGAAGATGAAGAAGAAGATTCAAAATAACATGCAGAAGAAGAAACCCTTAAAAACCACCAAGAGCTAGATAAAGAAGAAGATAAAATGCTTTGTAGAAAAGATTTTGTAGTAACTTACCTCTTCTTCAATGGTGGTTCTAAGTTGCTCTGTAGCAAATAATTTAAAAAAAATTAGGAGATTATTCAGGAAAAAAAATACAATCGAACATAACATGCAAAAAAAAAAGCATTATAAACCACCAAGAGCTAGATGAAGAAGAAGATTCCAAAAAACCACCAACAGCCAGATGAAGAGGAAGGTTCGAAAAAATTTCATACTCATACTCACGCTCATTCAAAAAAAAAAAAAAACACAATCAAACTAAATTACATACCTAGATGGCCGCGAACTGATGGCTTCGTGTTTGATAATTGTGGAAGCTTGAAAACCCTAAACAAAACACAATGAACATAAGCCTATGATAAGCAGATGAAGAACAAAGTTTCGAAAAAATTAGGTACATCTAAAATCAGATTCTCATTCTCATTCTCTCCCCTCTATATATTTGTCTTCCTTTTATATATTATAATAGCACAAAAATTAGATGCTTTATGTTCTAGAGGGAGTAGAAGATAGAGAAAGTGGTGAAGGAAGAATTTTGATGGTCCAATATTGAATCATCTTTTCCTGATATAACAAAAAAAACAATCGGTTGGCATTAGAGAAATACCCAAATGGCCGAGAAGATGGAATAGGCAAAGCTTCTCCATGTTCCAATTTAAATTGCCTCTCATAATTTGTACTCCTTTCCCAATATGAGAAGTTGCACAGCCAGCCGTAAAGAATGGCCTTCTCCCAAGGTCATAATGCATTAAAGAAGATAGATAAAAAGGCAGTGTAAATGCTTTATTAAGTTGCACCGTAAAGTGTGTAACTAATACCCGGAAATTAGACAACTATTACTGAAAGACTTAATTTACATTTTTAACCTCCGTCTGGGCGTCAAAAATTGCACCAGCGACGGTTACTTTTATATATATAAAGATGTATTTATATTTTATTTGTCTACTTTTTTGTTCTTAAAATGCAAGGTCGAAGGACACCTGGCCTAAACAAATATTGGAATGCAAAAGTAAAAGATAAAATATATTTTTGGTCCTGAGTGAATTTTGGTTTTGATCTCTGTAAAAGATTTTATTTGGTTTTTATCCTTCTAAAATCTAAAATCACTATTTTTGGTCCCTACTATCATGTTGCATCCATTAACTATTTATGTGTTTAACAGAAGGTCATATGGTCATCCCAAGTGACACCTAATGACCTCTGCGGTGTAATGTTAGTATATGATTCCCCTAAAATTTTCCTTAAACCCTAAAATGAATTATATTTATCTACCCTAAAAATGAATGTTAGGGACTAAAAACAGTGTTATTAAATTTTAGATGGATAAAAATCAAAGAAAAATACTTTATAGAGATCAAAAAAAAAAAATTCTCATTTTACATGGATCAAAATTAGTAAATTTCATATTTTAAAGGGATAAAAACTTTTTTAGAAGAACCAAAACCAAAATTCGCTATTATTTTTGGGGAGTAAGAACATATTTAATCCAAAAGTAAATAACAAATAAAGAGTAACAACTAATGGTAACAAAATACTCCTAAACAGGAATATTCCCTACTGACATGTTGCTCTCTTTCCTTTTGTTTAGATGAATTCATTAAGGTGCATAGGCCTTTGTCTCATTCGAATGGGCCTCTTTCAGTGTGTGGCTTAATTGTTCCTGCCTCCTCTTCACTTGTGACTTTGCAGGTTGGGTCTATTGGGCCTTGTAGTGTATCAGTATGTAGCTGAAATTGGAAGAAAAAAAGGTCACTGGCCCGTAAATTGATAACACTGCTAAGGTGGTTCGCATAAATATTATTTACATTATTATATTGCTACCTTTAATATTCAGCGGATTTCAATTGGAAAGATAAGAGAAGGGGGTAGGTGAGCGATGGACCAAACCACCTTCACACGCACACATCATCCATCCCCTTCACTCCCCAATCTCTATTACCACTTGCCAACTCCAACCAATATATAAACCCCTTAACCCACTCCCGTTCCTCTCTCAGCTTGAGGTTCCTTTCTTCAAAGAGAACACCAAGCTTTATCCTAAAACCAAATCTCTAACAAAATTCAGTGGTAGGGCACAATTTCCCATCCAAACCCCATTTTTTCTTCTTCTTACTTCCCTCTCAACTCCCCATAATAATAATATGCAGGCTCTCTCTCACCCTTTTTCCAATACTCTCAACTATCTTAACCGCCCGCATCCCTCTCTTAATCGACTCCGCTTCACTCGAATTCCCATCAAATGCGGTTACGGGTTTGAGTCAAACGGGTTTGGGTCAACCCGATCTGATTGGCAGAGCTCCTACGCTATCTTAGTCAGTAAGGTCGTTTCGCAGAAGGATTCTCCTGACACCAACGAAAACGGCGATGGAGGTGCTGACCATCTTGCCGCCATCAACGGTCACCCATCCGTTGTAACCAATTTCAACCTCGTTCCAATAGACAGCAAAAAACCACTTCCGCCGAAACCGCTCACCATCTTAGATCTGTCTCCGGCGCCGATGCATGGCTCGCAGCTTCGCGTGGCGTACCAAGGAGTCCCCGGCGCGTACTCGGAGGCTGCCGCCGGTAAAGCGTACCCGAAAGGCGAGGCCATCCCTTGCGACCAGTTCGAGGTGGCGTTCCAAGCGGTGGAGCTCTGGATCGCTGATCGTGCTGTTCTCCCGGTGGAGAATTCCCTCGGCGGTTCGATCCACCGTAACTACGACCTCCTCCTCCGCCACCGCCTCCACATCGTCGGCGAGGTCCAGCTTCCCGTTCACCACTGCCTCCTCGCGTTACCAGGGGTCCGAAAAGAGTACTTGACCCGCGTGATCTCGCACCCGCAAGCCTTAGCACAATGTGAACACACCTTAACCAAGCTCGGCCTCAACGTGGCGCGCGAAGCCATGGACGACACCGCCGGAGCCGCTGAGTTCGTCTCCACCAACAACCTCCGTGACATGGCGGCGATCGCGAGCGCACGTGCCGCGGAACTGTACGGTTTACAGGTTCTAGCTGACGGAATCCAAGACGACCCGAGTAACGTGACCCGTTTCGTTATGCTGGCCCGAGAACCCATCATTCCGCGAACGGATCGCCCGTTTAAAACTAGTATCGTGTTCGCACACGATAAGGGAACTTCAGTGCTGTTTAAAGTGCTTTCTGCGTTTGCGTTTAGGAACATCAGTTTGACTAAGATTGAGTCCAGACCTCATCGTAACCGTCCGATTCGTGTGGTGGATGATGAGAGTGAGGGTACTGCGAAGCACTTCGAGTATTTTTTCTATGTTGATTTTGAGGCTTCGATGGCTGAAGTTAGGGCACAAAATGCGCTTGCTGAGGTTCAAGAATTCACTTCTTTCTTGCGGGTGTTGGGGAGTTACCCTATGGATATGACACCTTGGAGTCCCTCTATTTGTGGATGGGAAGATTAAGATTAGCCGCACCTCTTTTCTTTTTCTCTTCTTAAAGACAAAATTAAAATATAAATGTGCCATATGATACTGATATCAAATCAATCATTCTGAAATTTGTGAATAAACATTGTTTCAGTTCCCTTTTCACACTGTATATATTTTGAATTTGATCTATGTCATTGTTTGTATTTTTTATTTATTTGTTTTTGGGTTTGTTACTTTATTAGATTCTCAGGATTTGAACTCTTTTTGTTATCTTTTTAACTTTTGGATTTTCGAAGGAATCGCAGTTACCAAGGGGAGTGGATGGTAACGGGGTTGTTGGGTTATTTAACAGAGGGTATGTACATTGTCCAATAGAGAAGATGGGTGTTAGGTTGTAGCTTTTTGGTCAAAAATATGGTGTTGGGTTAGGTGCCTAGATAAATATTGTGTACAAAAACTCTTTCTCTCAACATCTATATATGGCATATGTCTCTTTATTTTATTGATATATTTTTGAAATATATGTATATAGAAAAGAAAAAAATTTAATAGAAGATAAAAATATTAGTTTAATTTTGATATAATGTCAGTTGAAAGAGGTAGTCTGACATAATAATCATGATACTATATGAGCTACTCCCTCTGGACCTATATATAAATAAAAAAAAGTAACTTCATTCTTATTAAGAAAGTTAGTTATATTAGTTTAATTGTCTTGATTTGTGTAAAAAAATAAGTTATAGTTACTAAACTATCATTTCTTGAGAGTGTATAATGCACTTGAAAGTTGTTTCTTGGGAATATATAATGTTCTTGAAAAAATAAAAAAATAATTAATCAAATGGTATTTTTGAAACACTAACATTAAATAGAGTTGATTTGGTTGAATTTTGCATATATTTGAGTTCAAAAAATTTATGTTCTTTTTTGCTTATATATAAGTCCGGAATGAGTATTTATTAAGTTTAAGAAATACTCCCTCCGGACCTGTATATAAACAAACAAAAAAACTAACTTCACATGTATTAAAAAAATTAGTTATATTATTTTAATTGTTTTGAATTATGTAAAAAATAAGTTATAGTTACTAAACTACCCTTTTTTGGGAGTGTATAATTCTCTGGGAAGTTGTTTCTTAATAGCGTATAATGTTCTCGAAAAAATAAAAAAAAATTAACCAAAGGGTATTTTTGAAACAATGACATTAAATAGATTTAGTTGAATTTTGTTTATATTTGAGTCCAAAAAATTTAAGTATTTTTTTTGTTTATATATAAATCCGAAGGGAGTAGTTAATATTAAAAAAAGTATATTAATTGGGTAAAAAAAGTGTATTAATTAATTAATTAATATTAAGCTTGTCTCGAAACATGAAGTATTAATATTTATAATTTATAGCTTTTAACATTTCGAAGGCTTGAAGCAAGGCTACGTATCTAACCAGCATCAGCGTTGCTCCAATATTTATTCAAGTATTGTTTTGGCCCATATGACCTTTTTTTCCTTTTTTCTCCGTCTTTTTTTTCTTTTTTCTTACATCTTGTATATGTTTATGGAGGGGGGGGGGGGGAGGGGATTATATATAATACTATAGCAACTAACATGTGACCGACAATTTACAAGTTATTGTTTTCTGCAGCATTCATAAACGTGCCTAATCTAAAATAATAATATAATACTACTAGTGAAGGCTAAAGCAAACTCTACCAAGTGCTATGTGCTCACCAACCCAAAGTGTAGGATTACGGGTGGGTATGGGTCGGGTTGGGTGGGTTTTGGTGGATTTAAAGACCCAACCCAATTAAATAAATATGGGTTGGGTTGGATCGGTTTCTTCGAAAATTTTCATGTAACCCAACCCAACCCAATCTCATATGGGTTGGTTTGGGTCGGGTGACCGGGTTTGGTAATAAATTATTTTGTTTTTATCAAAAGCAAATAATGGAAAAAAATAGGGAAGAAAAATACTAACAATGTATTAATTTGAACTTCCAAATACAAAATGAAGCATACAACTTCAATTTGGAACACAATATCCATCAAAATTAAACAAACAAGTAAAATAAAAAAAAAATAATGTCTTCAAACAATTCCTAAATAATTTCACTGATTATGTCTTCAAGCTATTTCTGCATGTCTTCAAACTATTTCGGCTCATGTAACCAAAAAATAGTCACTCCAATTTAGGCAGCTGAGTATTAAAGAAGAGTCATCAAATTCAAGATAGAAGAGTCACTCCACGCTCCAATAGCTGGGCTTATAATATTCCTCTCAATATGTGGGTTGGGTTGGGTTGAGTGGGCTTACAATCATTGGACCCAGCACCCAACCCATAAGCTAAGTGTCTCCTTATTTAGAAACCAACCCAACCCAATGATCCGAACCAAATCAGTATTTATGGGTTGGGTTGGATTGGGTACACCAGATTCACGGGTCGATCCGTACCCATGCCCACCGGTATGTAGGATGTTCACATTCAACAATTCAAGATTGATTGCCAAAGGGAAGCATACGTCAGAACATAAAATGCATAAAGACTTACGTGTCTTTCATGGGTTGGTCAATATATGTTTCTTAACTTTGCGCCAACCCATTGAGCCTTTTACAATCCACGCTTTCCAAACAATTTTTTAACAGCCCGTCTTTCTTGAAATCATCAGCCACCGTATTACGACGTTATTTCTCATATTTTGCCTTTCATTTTTAGATTTTTTTTTAACAAAAAATTGTTGTGTGTAGTTATATCACATTATAAGTAATTTTTCCTATAACTACACACACTTTTAGTGATAGACATTCAACCTGTAGGTATATATATTAGTGTTGGTCAAATCGTAAGTAAATGTAGGTACAAAATAGGTAAAATCTATTGACAGTCAAATGCAATTATAGATAAATGTATATGAACCGTAAATAAAGCTTATAATGACAATCAATTATCATTGGTATTCGTCACTCATAATAGATGGATGAACCGACCATAGGTGAATGTAAGTTTTATATATACCTACAGACTTTAAACATATAATGACAGATTTTGACTATCGCTGAAAGACAAATTTCTTGTAGTGTCAACATGTGGTTGATCCAAGTGATAAGGGATCCAGACACATTAAACAAGTGGTCAGAGGTTCGAATATTGCCTCTTGTATATGGAGAAAACCTGGTAGGGGGAGAACTCACCTTGTGTGTCCAACAGATTCTCTGACGAAAATTAATCACTGCTAACGATGGTGGATACTCTGTACTTATAATATGATCACAAAAAAAAAAAAACTAGTTATGAAAATTTAATGAAGTGTTAGATGGGTGACAGTTTAAAATTTCAACTATTCTTGATGTTCTATATATATGATATGTTTGGAAAAGCTTATTTGGACTTATTTTATGGTATAAGGGTTTTCCCAAATGTTCGAAAGAGTTTAGAAAAATAGCTTGTGGCATGTCCATAAGTTGCTTTTAGCTTATTTTCATAAGCTCCTACAAAAATAGCTTATGCAAAGTTTAATCCTATAAACTATTTGATTGTAGAATCGAGCTTTCATATGATAAAACGCTTATCAAATATGATTTTAATTAATTAAGTTATGTATCTAAACGCATTCATAGTCCTGCACTCATACATGAAAAAGTATACTAATATCAATCTTTTTTAAAAAATAAACAAATAAATTGATGTCACATGAATCTTTTTGAGCTAATAAAATAAGAATGTTTGTATTTTTTTTTTGGTAGAAAGTGTGTATAAAATTATGATATCGGTGCTCTAAGTGCAATATATACTCTTTGTTGAATGGATAAATGAATTAACTTTTAGAGTAATCAAATCGAAAAGTTGTAACATCAAGAGAATAGGTATGATTATATGGTAGACAATTTGGGAATTTTTTTTTTTTAAAAAAGAAAGGGACTAATCACATCACAGTGTTATAATAATTGAATGAATGGTGATGATTAAGAATTGAACTGATACAAAAGAGAAGATAGTTTTTATTGTTATTTTGGGGGCGGCAGGGTGGGTCGAGAAAGAGGGGTTGGTGAAGAAGAGAGGACTTGATGATGAAAGGGGTGTGCGTGCAGTGGTAGGTGAGGATGTGCTTTGTTATGTTCATTATCATGATCTGTGATTTTGTGGTTGACAGGCACAGACGCTCCCATTAACTCTAGCTTACGTATCCACTGTCTTCACTCTACACCCACGGCTTAGTCATATAGTGCCTGACTTGAAATTATATTACAACATTTTTATATTTAATTTATTACATGTGAGAAAATTAAAATTGTTACATTAATACTTCATACTTTAATTATATGTGTCACGTCAAAAAAATACTTTAATTATATGTGTGCAAAAATACAAATCCTAATTAGATAGTATTGATTTCAAAGCCAGGAGATTTAAAAATGCTTTATATCAAAGGAATCACATCTGAAATACCAAACTAACTAGGTCATGCATTAGCCAAGATTAAATTGCTAGTGCTTACTTGATTGTTATTTTGCTCAAAAGTTACCACATCATGTGTGCAACTTACAATTTAATCTTTGACCAATGCATGACATAGTTAGTTCGTGCACTTACAACATAATGTGTGAAACTAAGGTTTTTCCTTGTGAAATTATATGTATCATATTGAATAGTTGTTTTCATTTTCATAAACGTGTAAAACGTAGATCAGACTCCATCTGAGTTTTCGATCCAAATTTAACCATACCTTCTTATAATAGCGTAGAGCGTGACTATGGTCTCGGAATAATTTATTTTACTCTCTAGACCCTTCAATAAAATACAAACACATAATTATTGTTTAATTAAGAAAATCTTGAAAATCAGGGTGTTACACTTCACATATATTAAAAAAGTTAGTTATATTACTTTAATTATCTTGATTTGTGTAAAAAATAATTCATTATTACTAAACTACTCTTTTTTGAAAGTGTATAATGTTCTGGGAAGTTGTTTCTTGAGAGTGTATAATATTCTCGGAAAAATTAAAAAAACAATTAACCAAAAGATATTTTTGAAACAATGACATTAAATAGAGTTGATTTGATTGAATTTTGCTTATATTTGAATCCAAAAAATTTAAGTACTTTTTTTTATTTATATATAAATCCGAAAGCAGTAGTTAATATTAAAAAAGTGTATGAATTGGGTAAAAAAAAGTGTTTTAATTAATTAATATTAAGCTTGTCTCGACACATGAAGTATTAATATTTATAACTTTTAACATTTCGAAGGCTTGAAGCAAGGCTACGTATCTAACCAGCATCAGGGTTGCTCGAATATCTATTCAAGTATTGTTTTGGCACATATGACCTTTTTTTCCTTTTTTCTCCGTCTTTTTTTTTTCTTTTTTCTTACATCTTGTATATGTTTATGGAGGGGGGAGGGGGGAATTACATATACTACTATAGCAACTAACATGTGACACACCAATTACAAGTTATTGTTTTCTGCAGCATTCATAAACGTGTCTAATCTAAAATAATAATATAATACTGTGAAGGCTAAGCAAACTCTACCAAGTGCAAAGTGCTCACCAACCCAAAGTGTAGGATGTTCACATTCAACAATTCAAGATTGATTGCCAAAGGGAAGCATACGTCAGAACATAAAATGCATAAAGACTTACTTGTCTTTCATGGGTTGGTCAATATATGTTTCTTAACTTTGCGCCAACCAATTGAACTTTTTACAATCCACGCTTTCCAAACAATTTTTTAACAGCCCGTCTTTCTTAAAATCATCAACCACCGTATTACGACATTATTTCTCATATTTTGCTTTTCATTTTTAGATTTTTTATAACAAAAAAATTATTGTGTGTAGGGCTGTCAATGAATCGAATCAACTCGAACATAATTCGAAACTCGACTCGATAAATAGCTCGTTAAATTTGATTCATGAACCAAATGAGTTGAACTTGAGTCAGATATAGTTCGACTCGTTTGGTTAATAAACCGGCTCGATAATTTTATATATATACTTAAATTATATATTTTTATTATTAGTTAAATAATATTTAAATAAATTATTTAAATATTAAATTTATTTAAATAATAAATTTTGTATTAATTTTTTTGACAGTATTTTGTATTAGTTTTTAAAACTATTCAACTTTTTTTATTGAGGGAGGGGGTCGAACATTTATTTTGACTTTTGATTGATACGAGTCTGGCTAACGAGCTGCTCGCAAGCTTAAGTCGAGTCGAGTTCGAGCTGAAAAAAAAAGGTTCATGTCGAACTCGAGTCGAGCTACGAGCTGAGCCGTTTCTTATCGAGTCGAGTCGAGCTGAACCAAGTTCGACTCAGCTCGACTCATTTCCAGCCCTAGTTGTGTGTAGTTATATCACATTACAGGAAAATTTTCATATACCTACAGATATTTTTAGTGATAGACGTTCAAGTTGTAAGTATATATATTAGTGTTGGTCAAACCGTAGGTAAATGTAGGTGGAGAATAGGTAAAACCTATTGACAGTCAAATGCAACTGTAGATAAATGTATATAGGTCGTAGGTAAAGCTTATAATGACAATTAATTGTCATTGGTATTCATCACTCATAATATACGGATGAATCGGCCATAGATGAATATAAACTTTATATATACCTACAAATTCTAAACATATAGTGACAGATTTTGATTATCACTGAAAGACAAATTTCTTGTAGTGTCAACATGTGGTTGATCCAAGTGGTTAGGGACTCAGACACATTAAACAAGTGGTCAGAGCTTCGAATATTGCCTTTTGTATATGAAGAAAACCTGGTAGGGAGGGGAGAACTCACCTTGTGTGCCCAACAGATTCTCCGACGAAGATTGGTCACTGCTAACGATGGTGGATACTCCGTACTTATAACATGATCACATAAAAAACTAGTTATGAAAATTTAATGAAGTGTTAGATGGGAGACAGTTTAAAATTTCAACTTGATGTTTAATATATATGGTATATTTGGAAAAGCTTATTTGGACATATTTTATGGTATAAGGGGTTTTTGCAAGTGTTCGGAAGAGTTTAGAAAATAGCTTGTGGCATGTCCATAAGTTGCTCTTGGCTTATTTTTATAAGCTCCTACAAAAATAGCTTATGCAAAGTTTAATCCTATAAGCTATTTGACTGAAGAATCAACTTATATATAAGCTTTTATATGATAAAGCGCTTATCAAATATGATCTTAATTAAGTTGTGTATCTAAACATATTGATAGTCATGCATGATGGAACCTGTTTGAAACACAAGAAGGGGGTTGAATTGTGTTTCTAAAGATTTTAAAATCTTTTCGTAAGCAGATAATAATTTTCGTAAGATTGGACGCTAAGACGATTAAAAGCAAAGAGAGCTCTTCCAAACACCTAGTTGGACGCTAACTTAGTTTGATTAAGATAAGAAAACAACGTAGGAAAAAGCATTCAATCCCAATTAGTTAGTTAGATAATAAACTAAAGTAAGGGTAAGGGAGAGAAAAGAACACCGAGATATTATCCTGGTTCACTCTTTACCAAAGAGCTACGTCCAGTCCTCTCTACTTGAGAGCTTTATCCACTATAACAAAAACCAGTTGTTACAAAGTATTCAACACCTCTTCAGGCAGTATTCTCAACCTCTTCAGGCAGTATTCTCAACCTCTTCAGGTTCTCTAAATATTCTTTTACAGACAAGCCTCTTCAGGCTCAACCAAACGAAGGTTTTGAAAAGAGTTTGTTCTACTAACTCACTAAATGTGAGAATTTGAAACTAAAGCTTAGACTCTTAAAAACTCTACACAGAGAGTGATATGAAAAAGAGGATCATAGTAGCTTTGCTAGCTTGAGATTTTCTCTTTCATTGCTTGAGCAGATGTTTGCTTGTTTCTCTTGAAAGATTTTGAATCGCTGAGTATTGCTTCACTTGTATTTTTGCTCAAGTTCGATAATTTGCATCTTCAAATGATGGAGGTATATATAGCCTTTTGTCTTTGAACAGACTTCAGCCTTCAACGGATGGAAAAGGATCCGTTCTGATGAGCATTGAATGTATTTGATCCGTTGAGTCTGATAGCTTGTGAAGTTTCTGATTCGCAAGATAGACTATCAGGATGATAGCTAAAAGTAGTGCTGACATATCCTCTGTGTAGAACGAAAGTTGCCTTTTGTTTTTCCAAAAGAAGAAGGTCAACTTCTTTAGTGACAGAGACATTCTGGCTTACGCTTTACATTGAAATGAATATTACAAAGAATGTTTTGTCCCAAGGATATAAGCCTTTTACAGGAAATAAAAAATTCAAATACTTTTACAAGGTATTCGCGCTTAAAATATAAAAGCACTATTGGACTAGCTATTACAAAAGTAATCAAAAGAGTCTTTGGACTCATGGTTCTATTTATTACCGTCCAGTATGAGTAAGACGTAAACCACCTTCAAAGGTTGGACGAGATAAAGTCTTTGGACTTTGGATGGTCTTTGGACTCAATTAAGTTTTATCCTGCACACTTAATATAAAACGTTAGTCCATAAGAAATCTTTGTTCTTCTTAAATTAGCCCTTTGTTAACATCAAAACTTAAGGGATTATTTGGATCATAACCACTTTGGTTCCAACAATCTCCCCCTTTTTGATGATGACAAAACATACTAATTTGATTGAACAAAGAGTCCTAGAGAGCTAAAAAGCTCCCCCTAAGACAAACATTCTAATAATTTAAAGCATCTAAACATTTAAAGCATATAAGACAGATATAAGCATTTAAGCATAGATAGCCAGACATGTTATAAAAGCAAGATATTAAATCAATCAATCCATTTTCTCTCCCTTTTTGTCATCAGACAAAAGAGTGAGAAACACATCATAGTCAGTATTATTTGAAAACAAACAAATAAAACAATTTTAAGAAGGAGGAGGAGGAGGTTTTGGAAGGTAATCTTTAAACATAGCCGCAATTTGCTGAAGAATCACCGCATTGTTGGCTTCTATGGACCGTTGGACGAACTCTTGAAACTCAGGAGGAATAATAGAGGCGGAGCTCTCAGCCATGGCCCTGCTTGCGTCCATATCTCTTTGATCAGGAACTACACTGAGAGCCTGAGAAGGAGATGGATCAACAGGATGGACCATTGAGAGAGGGATAGGTTGAGACTTAGACGGGGCTGAGTCTGCAACTTGTTCCACTTCCTCAGCATGAGTTTTAGAAGAGGGGTCCTCATAAACGATTTCGGTGTCCCCAGTTTCTTCAGAAATAACCGGCTTAGGAGAGGCAGGAGGAGGAGCATCAGGATCAATGATAGGTTGGGGTGGAGGTGGCAGCACTTCAAGTATGATCTCAGCATCATCATACTTGTTTTCTCTCCATCTGGGAGCAGGTGAAGGCAACACATCTCTAGGATAAAGAGGTATCCCAAAGATATCGTCTATGATCATGAAGTCAGCCTCATAGATTCGATATTGTCTTGGGTAGACACGAATCTCTTCTTTGTCCTCAATTGATAGTCCAGATGATGATGCTTCTTGAGAGCATCTCCAGATGTGGTTTTCCCAGTAGACCTTAGCATCTGGGTCATATTTGAATCTGGGGTCCTTCTTCCAAATGCTTGCTAGAGCCTCAGAGTCATCTCGAGGTTTCTTCCAAAACAAGGGATCAAAGGAATTTCTGTAAGGCAGCGTCCACATCTCAAGCTTTTTGCGAAGGTCCTTATTCTTGTTGGGATCCAGAATAGGAATCCTTGGACAAGCTCGAGGAGGAACAACTCCCACTCTTGTGCCGGAAGTCCTTGACCAAAACTTCATTGGAAGGTTGTGATGAATCTTAGCTTCCCGAGACATGTCACACTCCTTGCGCATAGCATAATAAGGAAGAAAGTCACGAACATCAGAGTACTCTTTCCATGCTGTTGGATAGTTTGAAATGAACGTCAGAACAGGATCAAGGATGTAGTTGGTTAGACGAAACGTCCTTGCTCTCCTTTCGTACTCAATTTTGCAGCCTTTCTTGTCTTCATTTTGAAGAGCTACGTGCCTTTTACATTGTAGTGGCACCATTGGAATGCCTTGTCCTTGATGAGGTTAGGATAGACTTTCCTTGAAGGAAACGTCTTCTTCTCAAGGCAGACAACCAAGGGTCCAAGAGCTGTGTGCATCTCAGTGGCCAGACGTTCAGTTGAAGTGTGAGGGTTGGGGTAGTAGCCATGTTCAGGGGGTAGTCCAGAGGTGGGTGGTGTGGGTGGTTGTTCATATTCATATTCAGGTAGTGGAAGAGGGCTTTTGGGGTGAGGTTCAGTAGAGGGGGGTGAGTGTTCAAGACATAGAACATGAAAGCTGCGTTTGACCTCAGCCCAAATTGAGCATTTGTTATTGTGGTTCATTCCTGGGATGCGTCTATATTTTATTTTGCGAAAAATCCTTCTGGGGTAGGGAGCACCATAAGGTTGGAAAGGGTGATCTCCCCATGGTGTGAACCAGTCTTTGGATTCATTTGGTGAGGTTAGGGTTTGTGTTTGTGGTAGGGCAGTGGGCGAGGGTGGTAAGGAAGGTTCAATGGTCAAGTCCTTAATCTTAGAAGATTGGACAACAGAAGAAGTAATAACTGAACTAGAGATGGGTTCAGTATTACCTTTTGCCTTTGCTCGAGCAGTCCCTGCCCTTGTTGAAATAGGTTTAGGTAGGGGTGCAACAGACGAGGTCTCCAATCTTGGACCTTTGACTACCCTGGAGATGGGCAAATCGTCCTTTTCGTCCTCATCAATGGGAGCTAGAATCAGCTTCCTTTTTCTGGATGGTTGGACTGTGAGCTTTGGACGAGAAGGAGGAGTCCTAGCTGTTGGACGAGCTAGTTTAGTTGAACGTCCAGCAGTGACTCATTGTTCAGACGCTTCTTCTGAGCCTTGCGTCAGAGCTCCTTTTTGTTTCCCTTCAGGTTTGGACTTTTTGAGGCAGTCCAACTGCATCATCACCAAGCTTTGCCTGCTAAATTCAAGTTGATGCGATCGTTCAATATCATGAACACCGTAGTATTTGACTTTTCTTTCTGGAGTTCTTGAGGTCATCGTAGACCATATGCTTCTAAAAGATTTTTGAGAGAAGAGCAGCATAGATGATCGAAGTATTCTTCCCAGAGCCTTCAATGGCATACTTGAAGAAAGAAAAGAGAAGGTGGGGAAGGTTTATCTGCCTCTCGAGTATCAAATGAATCAGGCATAATTGGTGAGTCTTTGATACATTATCCTTCGACCCAGCCTTGTGAAGGATTTACTTGTTCAGAATTTGGTGAAGAACCCTAGCCTTGTCAGTCATCTTTGAGGCTATGAATTTGTCACCCGAGTTCTTCAACAGACAGTCTCTAATGGTGGAAGCATCACCAATTTCTTCCTCCCATTTATCCTCAACAGTTATTCCAGATTGAGCGCACCCAATCGCATTTGAAATGGTTGCTTCAGATACTATTACTTCAGTATCAAGCACTTTGTTGTAAATCTCCCTTGCAGAGATAGTAGGGTTTGTCCAGAACACCCTAACTAGCGCAGGGTAGATTACTGGAGAACCTTCGAAGAAGCTTGACCATCCAGCAGCATGGATGTTAGAGAAAATATCAATCCCATTATCAGCTAGGAATTGCAGATTAAATTTGAACTCGACCATGACATCAGCAGTCTGAGCATTAAAGGTTTTTCTTTTACTCTTAGAAGCAGCAGAAGAGGTCGTCATAGTTTCAGAGAAGAGGTCTTTAAGAAGAAGGGTTTTTCAAAAAGAGTTTTCCTTTTTGAAGATGAAAGAAGAAAGATGAAAGCTTTTGTAAAGGTTTGATTTTTAACAAGACTTAGGTTTTAAAGAGAAGAGAAGAGAGAATGAAAACCTTTCGTATTTTCAAAGAGAGAAAGAGAGCGAAACGACGTGCATTAAATGCCTGATATACGTTCAGACTTTGAAACCGTAAAAAGCATTTTTGGCAAACCATGAAAACAAAACTGACTCAGTTAAGGGAATGAGAGATAACAGATCATTCGACAAAGATTGAGTTCCATTAATGCATTAGACGAGCAAACAGAATGTACAATGGACGAGCATATATTGGACGTAATGCAAATATTGGACGCATGCATTGTACTCTTAGTCAATCAATGAAATGCATGTTCAGATATTTTCTTATAACTGTGAACCTATCTTCGGCTAATGGTTTAGTGAAGATATCTTCCCATTGATGGTCAGTATCAACAAATTGAACATCTATTGCAATTTGAGAATGTTTTTTTTTTTAAAAAAAAGAAAGGGACTAATCACATCATAGTGTTATAATAATTGAAAGAATGGTGATGATTAAGAATTGAACTGATACAACAAAGAAGATAGTTTTTATTGTTATTTTGGGGGCGGCAGGGTGGGTTGAGAAAGAGGGTTTGGTGAAGAAGAGAGGACATGATGATGAAAGTGGTGTGCGTGCAGTGGTAGGTGAGGATGTGCTTTGTTATGTTCATTATCATGATCTGTGATTTTGTGGTTGACAGGCATTTGTAATAAGTGGTTGACAGGCATTATCATGTTACAGGCATTTGTGATTACAAACCACATCGGGAGAGACCAGCCTTAAATATCATCAAGTATCTTGACAGAACAGTCTTCGCAGTTGCGCGCGGAGGATACCCTGAGAAACAAAAAAATATAATAAGAGTTTAATTAATATGTATTGTCAGTGTAAACAAAATTTACACTATCAATCAATCATAAATTATCATATAAGTATAACAAAAAAGAGTTTAATTGCATTTCACTGTAACCCAAATGGGGTTGGCCTAGTGGAAACATGTTAAGTCCGCAAGGTAGGCGAATGTGTGCAGAGATACTCTTTAGTAAGAGGTCTCTGGTTCGGCACCGGAATGGTAGCTTACTTCATACCATTTTTTGTACCAAAAAAATAAATAATTGTTATACACTATCAACAATTAAAAATCATCATATAAGTAACTTTTAAGATAGTTAAAGTAAAAATCAATATTTTAATTTATACGATAACTTCTAATATGTTGTTGGTATAAAAAATCTTCTCTCAAAGTATATACCAATCAAATCTAACAAAGAAATCGACGTCTGTAAATTATAATGTAAGAGATGAAAAGAAAAGAGAAGGGGGTAGGTGTGCGATTGACCAAACCACCTTCACACACACATCATCCATCCCCTTCACTCCCCAATCTCTATTACCACTTGCCAACTCCAACCAATATATAAACCCCTTAACCCACTCTCGTTCCTCTCTCAGCTTGAGGTTCCTTTCTTCAAAGAGAACACCAAGCTTTATCCTAAAACCAAAATCTCAAACAAAATTCAGCGCTAGGGCACAATTTACCATCCTAACCACATTTTTTCTTCTTCTTACTTCTCAACTCCCTATAATAATAATATGCAGATTCTCTCTCACCCCTCTTCCAATACTCTCAACTATCTCAATCGCTCGCGTCCCTCTCTTAATCGACTCCGCTTCACTCGAATTCCCATCAAATGCGGTTACGGGTTTGAGTCAAACGGGTTCGGGTCAACCCGATCCGATTGGCAGAGCTCCTGCGCTATCTTAGCCAGTAAGGTCGTTTCGCAGAAGGATTCTCATGAAGCCAACGAAAATGGCGACGGCGGCGCTGACCATCTCGCTGCCGTCAACGGTCACCCATCCGACGTAACCAATTTCAACCTCATTCCAATAGACAGCAAAAAAACCACTTTCGCTGAAACCGCTTACCATCTCCGATCTGGCTCCGGTGTCGATGCACGGCTTGCGGCTGCGCGTGGCGTACCAGGGAGTCCCCAGCGCGTACTCAAAGACTGCCGCCGGGAAAGCGTACCCAAACGACGAGGCCATCCCTTGCGACCAGTTTGAGGTGGCGTTCCAAGCGCTGGAGCTCTGGATCGCCGATCGTGCTTTTCTTCCCATGGAGAATTCCCTTCGCAGTTCGATCCACCGTAACTACGACCTCCTCCTCCGCCACCGCCTCCCCATTGTTGGCGAGGTCCAGTTTCCCGTCCACCAGTGCCTCCTCGTGCTATCAAGGGTCTAAAAAGAGTACTTGACCCGCGTGATCTCGCATCCTCAAGCCTTAGTACAATGCGAAAACACCTTAACCAAGCTCGGCCTCAACATGGCGCGCGAAGCCATGGACGACACCGTCGGAGCCGCCGAGTCGCCACCAACAACCTCCGGGACACGGCGGCGATCGCGAGGGCATGTGCCGCAGATTTGTACGGTTTACAAGTTCTAGCTGACGGAATTCAAGACAACCCATTAACGTGACCCGATTCGTTATGCTGGCCCGAGAACCCATCATTCCGCGAACGGATCGGTCATTTAAAACTAGTATCGTGTTCGCTCATGATCAGGGAACTTCGGTGCTGTTTAAAGTGCTTTCTGCGTTTGCGTTTAGCAACATCAATTTGACTAAGATTGAGTCTAGACCTCATCGTAACCGTCCGATTCGTGTGGTGGATGATGAGAGTGAGGGAACCCTAACAATTTCGACCAGATTTGGGATTCAATCTCAATTGGGTGTATTGTTGTTGATTGGGCAAATAAAAAAAGTGCAAATAAAAGAAGGATTAAAGTGCAAATACAGATAAAGTTGCTAATACTAGCATTGGGTGTATATTGTTGACTAGGTCAAAAATTAAATATCAAAACGTTGGCAATTTGATTGGCTAATATTGTTTGGTCAATATGGTGCATACATACACCATTTTTGAAAAGGTGTAAGGTAGCCTTTACCAGTGAACTTAAGAACAAATTAACTTAATTTCAAATACATATGTATGTAGTTTTTGTGTTGTATTATTTGTGACTATAGTAGAAGAGATACCTAATTCAATTGATTTGTATTCGGATGTGAACTTGACCCAAGAAAGGCAAGCACGTGTCCATCTAGGAGAACCTTTGACTCACCAAAGAAAGAAAATAAAGCTTAGAGCTTTCATGAATAGGAACGTTGAATTGCAGTTTGGCCTTACTTTTTGCAAATAATGCTGTATGTAGGCGCATGTGTGAAGTTATGGGTAAAAAAAAATTATTTCACATGGATTTATGTTTACAAACCTGGCATAGCAGCAAGACAAATCCCAACCCCAAATTTCGCTCTAAAAGGAGGCATTTTCATGAAAGCTTCTACTCCAAAGTCTTCAGATATCACTGCAAAACTTTACCTCAAATAACAGCAAGCTCTGAAAGAGAGCTCGTGCTAAAATAGCACTAAACTACGCACTAAAATAGAAAGTACACTGCCCCACAAAACCAAACAAGAAGATTCAAAACATAAATAAAGGAGATAAAATATGGAATTGAAGTTCGAAATAGAGTACCCAAAATTAAAAAAATTAAATTAAAAATTAAAATTATAGAAATTAGAAAGCTAAATAAAGAAAGGGGGAACAAACTAACCCTTAACTCCTTAGGGATTTTGTGCAATTCTGGGAATTCCTCTACGTACCAAAATTGACGCGAGACAATGATTGATGATGATAGTGAAACAATGTCGACGTTTTTGGAAGAGAATGCATTGGAAGATGAGTTAGCAAGAGAGATAAAGATGAAGGAACAGATCGAGTGAGATAAAAATGAAGTTATCATTGGATGAAGAGAGAGAAAATGAGCAGAGTAAGATAGAGAACGGTGCAGAGTAGTGGGGGAGAGGTTAGGATTGAGCTTCATAATTTTTAGAGGGCGGGCACTATTTGGCGCTAAGTTATTTTATATATCTGCAAGAACGGTTTTTTTGACTTGTAAATTATAAATTATGAAACAACACTTATAAAAGCGTTCTCAAATCTTATGAGAACAGTTTTTATGCGTAGTATAACAAATTTTTTTATCTACAACTGTTATATAATTGTCTTAATAATAAAATAAAAAAATAATTTATTAATAACCGTTGCCTTTTCCTTTTTGAGAACAACTTTTTAACTGTTGCATATTATAATTATATAAAAAAAAATTCATTGAGCCAACAATATTAAAAACCGTTGTCTATTGTACTTTAAAGCAATAGTTTTTGAACTGTTGAAGAGATAGGTGTTGTCGTAATTAAAAAATGTTGTAGTGGAAAAGTGCGTGGTAGAAATGATGCAGTGCGATTGAGGAATCGGGAATGAGAGCTTACTCGTGTTGTTATGGATTGAGATTTGGGCTCGAGAAAGCGGAGAACAAAAGCGTTTTGATATGCTAGTTTTAGGGTCTCTCCATTGATGAAGATGAATAACTTTATATATGGGCTCCGATTATGCTTTCATTGACCCGAACCGAATCGGGATGATGTTATTGTGGCTTTTCTTAGTTAAAAACAAAAAAAATATTTTGTTTGTAATAATTATTAAATACTTATTAATTAACTTTTAAAAATTAATTAATATTAAAAATTCATAAAATAAAATCAACGCAATAACCGTCATGACCACTTAAAAAAGTTATAAGTATTTATTTTCTAAGCCTAATCATTTAAATAAAATTCGATAATCAAAATTCGTTTTTTCATTTCTCATAATAATAAAGGATTATTAATTGAGTTATATAATAGAGAGAGAGTTTAATTGCTATGCATTGTTAGTGTAAAGTTTTTTACACTATGAATCAATCAAAAATCATGATCTGAGTGACTTTTAAGTCATTAGGATAAAAGTCAAATATTTTAACTTATATGAGATTAGTTGACAATATAAAAAATTTTTACACTGACAATGTATTCCAATTATATATATATATATATATATATGTATATTTGTCTGTATCATGATAATCGCTTTATATTTTTACTATATCTATTATTTAATTAAAGTTATCTTAATTTTTTTTACTTTAATTTGAGTATTACGATAGATGATAAAAAAAATTAGCGTTGTGCATAGTAATGTTCGCGGAAGGTATTGAATCAATTTTGATGTAAAAAGTCAACTCATTCAAAGATGAAAATAATATATGATTTGGATTGAATCGGTTTGCTTCCTTAAAAAAATCCAATCCAATCAAATGCGATTTTGTATTGGATTTGATTGAATAACTATACAAATTTCAATACATCTAGTATTTTATAATTCTAACAAAAATATTAAAGAAAATGTGAGTGTTCATTCATAAAAGTATGGAAAACAATGCTTAAGTATGAGTAGTATTATAATTTCAAAATTGATAGTAAATGTATATAGTAGGCCGGTTTGGATTGGATTGAATATGTTTACATAAGGAGATCCGAAATCCGATCCAATTGAATGAAAAAAATGTGTTTTGCGGTTTATCGATTTTTTCGATTTTCGATTTGTTCAGTTTTTGATTTTTGAATTCGCGATTTGAATTGATTTAAATCTCTTGATGAACATCCCTAATAGATAGGATATCCAAATTCTGTCCCTTTCTTGAAAAAGAGAATATTCCATTAAAAATAATTTAATCATTTTTTAAATGAGGAAATGAAGCACTTTGATTTCACCATATATTAGAAATAATGCCCATGCCTTTTAGACGGGTTGTTTTATATATCTAATTTTTTATAATAAAAAATGTGGAAATGATTATTGTTTAAATATATTAAGAGTATGTTGATAAATGTTTTTTTTTAATAATTGTGGAACTTAGTGAAATAAATGAAAGGTAATAATGATGAGAGAATTCAATGTAATTAAGTTAGTTTGCCATAACTAATTAAGAATTGGTAGAGTAGTAAACATCTGGATTTTATAGGACGGAGAACGTAAATTCGAATTATGGTGACGGACACTCTAATTTGAAAGTTGTGAAAATCAAGGGTTACTTCTTTGTCTTAAACAATTGACAGATAATTATTTTTATAGCCGATCCAAAGTATTGAAGCTTGTGAGATACACTTGAATGTCACTCGGAAGCCAAAAACCCTAATTAAGATGATCTCAGCAAAAAAGTTAGCTTGTCACTTGCAAATAACAAATTTTTTATTTTAGGTTAAAGTAATTATTTGGTCCCTATATATGAATTTTTTGTGAAATTGGTCCCTATATATATAATCATTTTTAATTTTTAATTTGGTTGTCGCCATTTATGGGGATTATAACGCCGTTTGTTGGAGTTAAAGTATAGAGACCAAATTTAAAAAAAAATTGAATTCGATCCCTGCACGTGACAATCATTTTGAAATTAGTCTCCTTATATGACAATCATTTGAATTCGATCTCTATAATGTGATGAAATCATAACATCAATAAATGATGATGATCAAATTAAAAATTAAAAATAATAGTACATATAAGGAGTAATTTCATAAAAATCCACCTATAATACCAAATTCAAAATGAGTTTCACTACTTATAACTAGCAAAATATTAGTTTAACTTTTATTTTATATTTTTCCCAGCACATAGCTCAGGGGAGAGAGAGAGAGTGAGCGTACATAAAACAAAGGCTAAATTAATCTTATGGTCCCTTATCTTTATTTTAGGTTTCATTTTGGTCCCTCATTTATTTTTTGTTTCGTTTTGTCCCCTATCTTTGAAACGTTAGCCCATTATGGTCCTCACCGTCAACTCAGTCACTAACGCTTTTAATAATGTCTGACGTGGCTAATGTCTTTGACATTTGGCAATGACACCTAGCCACCTTCCTCGCAGGATTCGACCGTTGCAACAGTGTATCATCTTTCCCAATTTAAGCAGCTAGAGTTCTTTGTTTTCTTCCCAAATCGACCTACAATGTCGCGATTTGATGCCTTATGCAGCAGTTATGGCTCGAAATCTTCCACGAAACATAGCGCAACCGCCACCTCGCAAGCCTCTCATGGCAGTAGTAGGCGAAGATGGTATCCAGTGTGCGATTGCAAGGAGCTGACCATTTCCGTTGTTCGAACTGCATTCACATCTGGAAATTATGGCAAGAAGTTCTGGGGATGCAAGAACTATAAGGTACGTCAACTGATTCTCTGATTGGTATCCAGTTATTCCATCTTCTTTTAGGGTTTCACTGATTTTGCGATTTTTGGTGTTGTGAACAGAGAAGTGAAGAAGGTTGGTGCGATTTTCTTCATGTGGTACTCAGAAGAAATTGTTGATGATAGAGACATGAAAATCACGAGACAAAGGGCAAAGATAAAGGATTTGAAGATGTCATTGAACTCTTATAGAAGATGGCTGAATATCTCCTTTGTCAGTAGCTATGTTTTTTTTTTTTTTTTTTGTGAATCGATGTTGATGACAATCTTATGGTCATTAATGAAAGCAAATGGACAATCAGTCCTTACCTATTTAAAGTAGTTCAGCATAAAAGTGTATGTAGCTAGTTTTAGGTGATGATGTCTACTTGTATTCAAGTTCAAATGTATTGAGACTCCTTGTTGTAATCTGATGTTAGTTCAATGAATATGATTTCCAACATTTTGGCTATTAAGTGAAAATTTACTTCCATGTTATTCACATTAAGTTTGGTAATGACACAATACATAAACACAAATAAATGGCATAACTAGAAAGTGGATTCATTACATCCAAAAGTGACAATATGATATGTTCATTACATCTAAGGCACAACCAGATTGTAAGCACACAAAAAAAGGTTCATTACATCCAAAAGTGAACCAAATCCATGAGGAGTCTACATAAATACCCTAACCAAACTGTAAACACAAAAAAACAACTAGAAATTTTCATCCATCTAAGGCACGGAACTCAGGTTCAAATCTTCCAGGGTTTTGGTTTCCTTTTGATCTGAAGCTTTGGCCTCAAGGGGTCGAGATTGGTTGAGTTGTAGGTTTAGGTTGTCCAGCAGCTTGAGGCCCTTGAGAATTTTGTCCAACAACTGGTTGAGTTGTAACAACATCAACTTTAGACACCCTATTTCTTTTCACTCTTTGGGTAGCATGTACAACTTGAGGCTGAGTAGATGCAGCTACAGCTTGTTGGCTTGCCCCATGTCCAGTGCATCCTGAGGCAGAGTAGATGTACCTTTAGAAGGTGGGGTTGGGGGTGGTAATGGGCATGTGCTTTTGTTGTGACCAATCTGGTGGCACCTGCTGCACCTACCCTTCATGCCACTTCTCCTTAGTTGGCTATCATCCTTTTTCAACTCCCCAACTTCCTTGTTCCTCCTCTTTTTGGGTCTTCCTGGTTGTCTCTTTATTGGTGGTGGCTGCAAATCAGTATACTCAGTTGTCATCCATAGATGGCTACCATTTGCTGGATAAATTAATGGTTTGTAGCAAGCCACATAGGCTTCTTTTCTGTAGTAATCTGGGATATAGTCCTTTGGATCAAGATTCATGTATCTCATGCAGGAAATGGCATGACAGCATGGTATGCCTATCAACATCCACTTCTTGCAGGTTCAGTCCTTTGCTTGTAGGTTAACCACAAACTTGTCCCCCGGGTGGTTGATATGTCTCACCTCATAGAAGTGCTCTCCAGCCCACCTGGTCATCCACTGGTTGGTGTACTCACTCTCTTTCTCCAGCCTTTTCTTGATCTTTGGTAGGATGCTTCCTTCATATGTGGCAATCTTATTCTTATTTGTTGCCCATCTCTCCATCAGGTATACTCTTATCTCCTCTAACATTGTGACAATGGGCTTCTGTCTTGCACCAACAATGACTGAGTTGAATGCCTCTAACATGTTGTTCAATAAAATGTCACATTTTGGATCAGCTTTGAACCTGGATTTGCTCCAAAATCGTGGTGGTATTTGAATGAGGTATTAAAATGCCTCCTCATTGACACTCCTGATTTCTCTCATCTCCCTTTCCCAGGCCTGAGGATAGGTTGTCTTTGCAGCCCTCCACATCAACTCTTTTTGCTTCTTCCCAGCATGCTTCTTCCTGAAATTATTGTAGAGGTGTCTCACACAAAATCTCTGATCCACTCCAGGCAACAGCTCCTCAATGGCTGGCAGCAAACCCTACCCATTTGAAGGACCAAAAAGACAACAATAAATATAAATAAAGGACCAAAAAGACAACGATAAATGTAAATAAGGGACCAAATGAAAACACATACCTTTTGTTGATCACTTATGAAAGTGTACGTACTGCATGCTCCAACCCCACCTAAGTCATTTATAAGCAGCTCAAGGAACCATGTCCAAGATTCCTTGGTTTCTCCCTCAACCACAGAAAAAGCAATAGGTAGCATTTGATCATTTGGGTCTCTTCCAATTGCAGCTAGGATTTGACCCCCATAATACCCCTTAAGAAAACACATATCCAAACCTATGATTTTTTTGCATTTGAGGAAACTCTCCCTGCAACCACTGAAGCAGATGTACAGTCTCTGGAAATGGGGGCATATAGGCCTTTCTGGATGTTCCAAATCTAATTCATCACCTTGGAATTGTTGCACTGCTACCTTAACTGTAGAACCAGGATTTGATCTTAGCAACTCATGGCAATAATCATAAATCCTTGTGTACTGTTCTCTAAAAGTTCCATCTACTAAATCTAGGGCTACAGTCCTGGCTCTATAAGCCTATGTCTTGGTAATGCCCGAGTTCCACTTTTTCTGAACTTTCTCACTTATGTCACTCAACTTGATCTTGGGGTTCTCTTTGACCCTTGTATGCAACTTTTTGCTCAACCACCTCGAGCTCAATAACTTAATTCTGAACGCCCTACTGCAAGTGTGTTTGTCAACTATCTTCCTCAGCTGCCAAGTCTCTTCATTGGGTAACTTGGCACATTATGCAACCCAGCTACATCCTCCTTTGCAAATTACCCTCATCCTCTTTTTGTCATTTTTCTTAAACTTCAAATTTCTACTTGAGTGTACAACATATGTTGTAATGGCCTCTCTAAACGACTCTTTGGACACAAAATAGGTACCAACTTCCCACTTGTAGTCAGCCATTTTGTGTGGCATAATGAAAGTAGGAAACTTGCTCCTAGGCCACTCCTCATCATCATCAGTTTCACCACCACTTTCTAACTCTTCAGACATGTACTCACTGTCGCTAAGCCCTCTGTCCCTCACTTCCTCTACTTCATCAGCATCAGTATCATGCAGTGAATCTCCATCTAACTCTTCAGTCAGATACTCAGGTACTACCACTCGTGGAGGAGCCTTCTTTGGTCTGCCTCTCTTTTTTTTTTGGCTTACTTTGGCCATCTTTATTGGTGGCATTGCCTTGAGCCCTGTTGGCTGTTCCTGACCCTGCATGACTAACTTGTGGCTCCCTAGCATTAACAGTTTGTTGCTCAAAATAGTCATTGCCATCTGATTCTTCCTCTGAATCAGAAAAATGAATGTCTAATGCATTGTCATCACTGTCATGGCCATGCAATAATGCTTCCACCTCACCAGCACCTTGTTCCTCAACAAACAGTTCAGCCTCATTCTCTAATGTCTCACCAGCCCCTAACTCCTCAATAGGCTCAACAAGCTCAGCCTGAAATGCCTCACCATTCACAGCAGACTCTAATACAGTCTCTGCCCCCAAATACACTTCACAAGGCTCATTGGGCTGAGTGGGCCTATTCTCATCCACAGACTCCTCTCCATTTTCTTGAGGCCCATAATCATTATGAGGCCCATTTTTTCCTATGGTAGGCTGTGACATAGGCTGCAAAACATATAGGTGCACCTCCCCATTGACCTTAGCTAACTCATGCATCTCCATTGCACCCCTGTCATCTTTCAATAACCTCAGCCCCTCCCCCAATTCCTCTGTTGGGTCATTGTACCACATGCTGACAATTTGTGGGTAACCCTTATCTCGTAAAATGCCCAAAACTCCCAATAAGACCACCTATCAGGGTCACAACTCCATGTTAACTCCAACCCCAAGTAGTCTAATGCATCCCTATTGACAAAGTACCCCCCATAGTGCACTACAACCTTAAAATGGTGGTCCATCACACACAATACACCTATTAATATAAAAACCACACAAACAAACAAAAACACATTAGAAGATACACACAATATCAGAAAATGACAAGCACAACATACAAAATGGGACCACAATGTCAGGGGGACCATAAACGAGGAGTACAACAGGGTATAAATACAAACACCACTACCATACAAAATGAAACAATGCAATGAACAAATAAAGAGAAAAAAAACGACCTAAGAACCTTTCAATGTGGCAGACGAAGATTTGCAGCAAACCCTAGCTCCTAAGCTCCACAGATTCTTGCTTCAAACCCTAATTGTAAGTCTCTCTATCTCTCTATCAACCTCTGCAACTTCATTTTTCCCTCCAACTGAAGCAAGATGAAGAGACACGGCATCAAAACGACGTCATATTGCCAATACTTGAGACGACGTAGTTTTGTTCCAAGTCATCCACGCAGGCAACTTGAAGGGCGTTAAGTCCACATCAGAGTCACGTATGCAAGTCCGTTAACGTCCCAGACAGAGTTGACGGTGAGGACCATAATAGGCTAACGGTTCAAAGATAGGGGACCAAAACAGTGCAAAAAATAAATGAGGGACCAAAATGAAACCTAAAATAAAGATAAAGGGACAAAAGAGTAATTTAGCCTAAAACAAACTAAGCTAAGCAATGCGAAATCGCAAAGCCCAAAGCGGCGTAGGTGAAAGCTCAGGCGACTGATAATGTTGTTGCCGGCATCTTAGCCATCTTCGTCTTTGCTACTCTTCAACTCTCGCTGCAAAAGATGCGCTCCAAGGACAGAATCGCCTACTTCTACGACGGTGCGTTTTCCTTCCCTCTTCTTCCATCCACATCAATTTTTCTATAATACGCGTTCCGTCGTTTTTTGTTTTCTCCCGTTCTTCTTTGGTGGAATTGAATTTAGATAATAGTCGATGCTCTTCGCGTCGAAGCGATCTTCTTCTTCCTAGCTTAGTTTCATTCTTGCAAATCGAAACCCTAGCCTTATCTCCATGCTTGTTGCGCTGACACTTGTCATTTCAAGGAAAATGAACAATACGGAATAGAACTTGCGCTTAGAACTGATTTAGGTTTCATATTTCAGTACAAGGCTTTTCATGTTCTAGAAATTTCAGGGGAAAAGGGAGGGGAGGATTTTTATAAGCCCCTGCTTGGATCAAAGGATGGGAGGGGAGGGGAGGGTGGGAAATAACCAAATTCTTGTTTGGTTGTCCCCGGGATTTTAAAACTATTCAGGTCACTTCTCATGTTACATCTTATGGGTAATATCATAGACTTTTGTGCTATATTTTCTGGACACATGCCATTTCTTTGGAGTAGTGTGGTAATATCATAGACTTTTGTGCTGATACCTTGCAAACATTTTATTTTGCCACGATTGCTTTTTAGTACTAATGCCATAAAATGTTTGATATAGCGAGGTATTGAAGAAAATAACTTGAAGGGTGGAAGATAATAATATACAAAAATTTAGTAATTTACGAGTCAAGTAGAGGCTCTATGCTTGTATTATAGGCGTGCTGCTTTGCTCACACATATGTATAAAGTTGATCTATACATGATATGAGCTACAAATGTGATGCCATGGGTGGTGTAAGAAGAACTTTGATTTTCATGAAAGATAACTAAACAAATTTGCAGCAACTGAAGTTCGAAGCTGAAAGATAACTAGAATAAAGCAATCATGGCAAAAATGTTTGCAAGGTATCAATAACAATACTTATGTAATATATGGTTCACAACACTACACAAGAGTCTATGATATTACGACACTAGTTCAAAGAACTGGCATGAGTTCAGAAAATCTAGCACATTGATTTATGAATACTGACTATACCCATAAAATGTAACATGAAAGGTTACAAGGGTAAAAAATTAAATTAGTTTTAAAATCCCTACCCCACCATTAAAATCCCTCCCCTCCTTTGAACCAAATAGGGGCTTAGGGTTATTCAATTTTTTTCCTATCATTACTATGAATAGTTATGCACTTATTTTATGAATTCCCATTTAGCATCGTTAATAACACTAGTTCTGTGTGGAGCTGTTCAATCTTAATAACCAATAGCCACCCCCCCCCCAATTTTCTAGTTCTTGTTTCTTTGTATGTTTTTCATGAACTTAATTGCTTAAAATTTGTATTGCAGGCGATGTAGGTAGTGTTTACTTCGGGCCGAACCATCCGATGAAGCCTCACCGGCTTTGCATGACTCATCATCTTGTTCTCTCATACGAGCTTCACAAGAAGATGGAAATTTATGTTAGTTACATATGCCAGCTGTTTCATTTTTATTTGTATGTTTGGGTTTTTGTTGCCCAATTATTCATTATTGGTGTGGTCAATTATGTAAATAATGTTATTCGGCATATTTATTTATTTTGTGTATGATGCAGCGGCCACACAAGGCTTATCCCGTTGAGCTTGCCCAGTTTCATTCTGCTGACTATGTTGAGTTTTTGCACAGGATTACACCTGACACTCAGCACTTATTCTCAAATGAATTAGTAAAATGTATGTCTTTCATTATTTTTAAACTCACCTGTTCATATGTGATTTTTAGTTATACTTATACATGAAGTGAGAAAAACTGCTAGAATTTCTTATTATGCATTATATTCTGTATATCAGAGAGGGATAAAGAGGGAAAGAGAAGTTTTATCTATCATTTTGTGTAAAGGGTGAAGTTTTTAAACTTAGGCCAAACTTTTGAGGATAAGTAATTGAATTTCTCCAGGCTTCTAAAGATTCATGACGTAATCTATCTTAGATGCTATTGTCATTGCTCACTAAGCTAGGTTTTCTCCTCATCCTTAAGGTTTAAACCACTGGAATCTGCTATCTTTTAAATATTTTGATTTTGATTCTTAATTTTTTTTTTTAAATTTTGGTTTTTGCATGCCAAACTGTCAAAATAATCTTAATTTTATTTAGAGAGAAAAAGTGGGGGGGGGGGGGTTGGGGTTACCATTAGCAGTTTAGTTCTGTTCTATTGAAGACAGCAAATGTTCTGTAGCCCTGCAACTTGTGTTACTTTTCATTCATCTAACATGATCTTGCATATTCACTTTTAATGTTTTGATATTTGACTTCTCAAATTAACATTTATGATAATTTTACCTTTATATTTTCAATTCCTTTTGTAACTAATAACGAGTTCCTCCTATATTCTTGATCATCAGATAATCTTGGAGAAGACTGCCCAGTATTTGACAACTTATTTGAATTTTGTCAGATTTATGCTGGTGGAACTATAGGTAACATTGTTATAATACTGATTCTCTTGAATTTGGTCTTGCCTTGTTTGTCATATATATGCTGGTTGATATGCTGGTCGATATGCTGGTTGATGACCTGCAGATGCTGCACGCCGATTAAACAATCAACTGTGCGATATTGCTATCAACTGGGCTGGCGGACTACACCATGCCAAGAAATGCGAGGCATCTGGATTTTGTTACATCAATGACTTGGTTTTAGGGATCTTAGAGCTTCTTAAATATCATGCCCGTGTTTTGTATATTGATATAGATGTGCATCATGGTGATGGTGTAGAAGAAGCCTTCTACTTCACTGACAGGTTAGCCTGTTTCTTATATCATCTGGAATTTGATTAGAGTTGTGAAGATGAAGCTACTGAGAAGTGAGAACCTTGATGTTGCAAAGGCAATTCCAAGATTAATTACAGAACTACATTTCTGTCTTCTTGATATAGACTAGTCGACTTTCTGATATGTTCTCTTTAAAACTATCAACTGTGTGCCTAGATAGTAGCTATAGGCAATTTTTAGTCTGATAAGGACTTGGTGTGTTTAGGTATATAAAATCTAAATATTGTTTTTATATTTTTTTGATAAAATATAAATATTGTTTATACACTCAGTGTCCATATTATATTTCAATAGTGCCCATTTACAAGCATATTTTTTTCTTGATTTAAATCTCTATAACAAAGTTACTGTATTCGCTCAACAACCCAGTGAATCTTGTACCAGAGTCAACGTACCATGTACCATGTACTGTTTTGTCATAAAGAAAGTCTTGTAATGTAATCACAATAAATGACAAATCTTGCACCTGGACCTGTACCATGTATATGGTAACTATGCTCCATATTTTGCTCGGCAGTTGGCACTGTTCTACAACAACCAAGTGTTATCTATTCTAATTGTAAAAATTCTAAGATGGTAGACATAACCTGCTTTTTCTGATAATTATATGCCGATTAGATATTTTTGCCATAGTGCCCATGTTTTACTCTATTTTGTTAAATGGTAAAGTTTGTCATGACAGGGTGATGACTGTCAGTTTTCACAAGTTTGGAGATATGTTCTTTCCAGGCACAGGTGACGCCAAGGTGATTTTTTTTATTCTGTTTGTTAATAAGTTTTCGTATTTTAATTTTGCCAATCACTCTGTTGCTATGCCTTAATGTCCCAATAGCAGATATGATAGATTGGGATTTCAGGAACTACGTGGCAGTGGTTCCATTCTCCTTGTTGTGAATTTTTGCTAAAAATGAATATGCTTTATCGTTTTAAACATTTCTGAACCTCTGTAGACTGGAATAATTTGAACTGATTTTACTGTATTGAAGGAAATAGGAGAAAAAGAAGGAAAGTTTTATGCCATCAATGTCCCATTCAAGGATGGAATAGATGACCCTAGCTTCACTCGACTTTTCAAGACTGTAAGTTTGTTCTTCTTCCTCTTTTTTTTCTTTGGGGGAGGGGCGGGGGAATGGGGGGATCTGCAAGCTCAAATTAAAAGCTCTTCATTTTAGTATTCATTGCATTATTCTAGCTTGACAGTGTCTTGTCTGAACCTTTTAAAATTCCTATGATGTAGATTATTTCTAAAGTAGTTGAAACATATCAACCTGGTGTGATAGTTCTCCAGTGTGGAGCAGATTCACTTGCCGGAGATCGCTTGGGCTGCTTCAATCTCTCTATTGATGGTGCTTATCTCCCTGTAAATTTCCTATTCTGATGAAAATATCAAACTTCTATGTTATCACTGTCTCAGTGTGTGTGTGTGTGTGTGTGTGTGGTTTCTTCTTCGCAAATGTTGGTCCCCATTTAATTAGTGGATAGATTAGCTTCATCAGAAGATTATCTTTTGGTGTTTCTTTTACAGGTCATGCTGAATGTGTTAGATTTGTGAAGAGATTCAATTTGCCCTTGCTGGTGGGTTTATATAATTTTGTCTTTGCCTTCTATTAAGCTGTGCTGTGAGTCAGATTTACATGAATGGATTTCTGCCACAGGTCACTGGAGGTGGTGGATACACAAAAGAAAATGTTGCTCGATGTTGGACAGTTGAAACTGGAGTTCTTCTAGATACGGAGCTTCCAAATGGTACATTAAGTCAGCCTCTTTTCAACTCTTCTGTGACATGTTATACAAAGATTTTAATTTCTTTTATTAATTATATTTAACATTCATTGTTCAAACTTCAAAGTAATACAGAAACACTGTCATTTGAATTGTGAAGTGATGGATTTCTTTTTCTTTTTTGGAAAAAAAAAGTTAAACTATTTTTAGTTGCACATGACACTTTGAAATGATGGAAAAACTGTAATAGCAATTTTTCTTTGGTGAGCATAGGAGAGGTTTAATGTAGTACACTATTACTTGCTCTGTGATACATATTCTCTTGTAATATTTGCCCAGACAATATTTTATGGCCAAAGTGCTTTCTATCTCAATTCCAATATGGTTAGCCCTTCCCTCCTTTTTCTAACCCAGATGGTTGGGGCACGCATCTTTTGATTGTTATTCTTACTCTAAATTTGATTGCCTGTGGAATGTTTATGCCCTGATTGAAAATTTAATCTATCGGTCTCACACTGCAAGCTCCTAAATTATTGCATGCATCTTTTTCCGTATGAGTCCAGTCAGCATTCCAGATTTAAACTCTCTCTTATTTTCCCTATTGTAAATATTATTTACCTCATTGATCTGTCATGCAGAGATCCCAGAGAATGATTATATTAAATATTTTGCACCAGACTTTTCATTGAAGATTCCTAATGGGCACATAGTATGTATTTTCTCAATATAGTCTTGTGTAATATTCTCTTTATTTATCTGTACTTTTATTTTATACTAACTTCCATTGGAGTTCATGGTCTGGCATTTGACATTGCCAATTTATATTGGATACGAACAAATAAATGTTGCTATAACTTTAGTTTGGACTTTGCAGTGTGCAGTTAAGTGTCTATACAATATATATCACTGATTGGTCTCATTATTTTTCTTCTTAAAATTGATCAGGAGAATTTAAATAGTAAATCATATCTTACCACCATCAAAATGCAAGTCTTGGAAAATCTTCGTTGCATCCAACATGCTCCAAGTGTACAAATGCAGGAGGTGAGTTCATCCTTGAAATAGGAACACACTACCCATTAGGTGGGCTGAATATTTATTACATGCGATTGTTGTTTCTTGTGATTGTTGGTTATGCTTAGAGGCGTTATGTAACAAGTTACTAGCTCCACCTTTCTTATATTCACAGACATTTATGACTGGTTTATAATTGAATGATTTGCTTTTGGAGGGGAACTTTCAAGCAATTGAAAGAACATAATGCTTTCTTATCAGTGCTTTCATTTATTTTCTGAGACTAGTTAGTATTGAGAAGAATGGAGATTATCAGTTGGATGGAAATTAAAGCACAATATATTGGCAACAACTGCTAGTCCAGTAAAAATACTTATGCAGATGGAGGACGGCTGTAGTTAAGTTATTTAGGCATTAGAGCTCTCCTCCTTGGGAGACTGAAATCTATTACTTAGGTTATGCATGTTAGTAAACTTCGAATATTTTTTGTTAACCAGTCGATGTCAAATAATTATTCTCTCTGTCTTGGTGGTTGAATGCATACTTTTGCTGATGTCATGATCAAATCACTTTTAGCCAAAACTGATCAATGGCAATGCATATACTAGTAATATTTTCCAAAAGGTGAGACTAACATTTTGTGGGTCACAGGTCCCACCTGACTTCTACATTCCTGATTTCGATGAGGATGAGCAGAACCCTGATGAGCGCATTGATCGTAAGTTGAAAAAGTCCTTCCTTATTACCTCTTGACTTGGTCCCAAATCGTAGTTTATTTTGATAATTCTCTCTTTTCAGAGCACACTCAAGACAAGCACATCCAGCGGGATGATGAATATTATGCAGGTGACAATGACAATGATCATCACATGGATGATGCATGAAGTTGGCCCGTGCTACGTGTGCCCCTTCGTGGGGGAGAGTTACCATTTTCATTTTAGGAGAGGGAAAATGTAAGTAGATAGAAAAAAAATCAAGCTGTATCAAGAAAGCCGTACATTCATGTATGTTGGTTATTTTTTTTGTTTTTGATTCCTTTTTTCATACAATGTTTTTTAAAAAAATATATTTGCTGAAAACTGCATTAATAGCGTTGTTTGTTTCTTTTGTACAAATGTCATTTGTTTGTTTGGAATGAACAGGTACAATATATATAGTTATTAGAGTAAAGGTCTAAATTGGTCCTCGATAAAAACTCACGGTGACATTTTAGTCCCTGAGAAATGGAAAATATCAATTTGATCCTCAAGAATGTAAAATGTGGGTCAAATTAGTTCTTTGTAGGATAATTTATAGGGACATTTTAGTTTCTTTTGGGAATTATTTTGATCCGTATTTTACATTTTAAGGATTAAATTGGTATTTTTTATTTCTTAGAGATCAAAATGTCATCATGAATTTTTGTCGACGACAAATTTGGATTTTGCTCTAGTTATTAAGGATCATGCTCCACGTCCCGGCAATTATAACCCGGAGGCTCCCAGCTTTTAATACTTTGGGTATAAGTTTTTTTAAAAAAGGAAAATTAAATTAGGCAAAAACTAAAACTGAAAATAGTTAATAAATTCTCGGTGATGCCTGGGCTACTAAAAAGCCCGGGACGTATAACATTTTCCTGTTATTAAAGATAATTATCAGGAATTGTGCAAGATTGGTATTTGAAAACCCGGGTAGGATTATGTAATGATTGCAATGGTAGCCTGTTCCTCATGCATACCATTTGTCTGTTAAAGATTTCAAAAACAATATTTGCGTATTTTTTGGAAATTATTTGTAACAAACTAAAAGTTCAGTATTTCCCCCTTTTGGAAAAGTTGAAAAAAAAAATTATGTTGGTAATCGATTAAATGTATAATCGATTATAATCAGAATTTATTTTTATATGATTATATTTATTGAAAAACGATTTTAAGATAATCTATTTCGTTTGAGATGAAAAAAATCAATTTTGTATAATAAATTACAAAAAATGGTATGAAGTTATTTGTTTATATTAAGAGCCTGTTTGACATGTCTCTCCTACGAGCTTATAGCGGATGAGAAAATAATCTTGTTTGGCAAGCGTCTTTATCACAAGCTTATAGCGTTTTTTCACGAGCTTATAGTTTTTTTTTTTTCAGATTCTACTTGAAGTAACATTTTAACTTATAACTTTTAGCGTTTCATATTTTTTTCAATTGTTATCTTTATTATCTTAATTTAATTCTATCTTTATCATTTTCTCTCTGTTATGTAAAATCATTAATGAAGATATCCTTTTATGTCATTTTATATTTTTTAGCTAGTTCAACCACTAATTTTATCAAGCTAACAACTAATTTTATCAAACAGACTCTAATAATATTTGATACTTTTTAACATTAAAATTTGTTAAAATGTTTAATTTTTTTATATCTTGTCTAAAAAAATTTTCTACTATAAAAATTAAAATATGCATTATTTATTTCAAAAGCTCTGTCACTATATCCCTCCTATAATTATCAAAGCCTTCGTTTAGAAAAGCTTTGGCACGTTCAAAATAATCTAATGAAAATCAGGGATAAACTTGGAAGGCAGCGTAAAGATTGAGTAATAATCTAATCAAAATAATCTAACAGTCGTTGACATAAGGTGCAATACAAACAACTTTTTCTTTGAAAAAAAGCTTTTTTAAAAATTAAGCTAAACATCCAAACATAACAAATTATTTATAAAAAAACTTTTTGGAGATAAAACAGCCGAAAGATGAACAATCAATCTTTCCCAAACACACACTTAGAGTATGTTTGGAAAAGATTAATTTTCCCTATTTCAGCTGTTTTTTAGCTAAAAAGTTGTTTCATACATAATCTATTAAGTTTGACAAATAACTTTTTTTTGGGGAAAACAGTTGTTTTATGTCATCTAATCTGTTTTAGGTTAAGATTGTTATGATTTGATTATTTTTCATTATCAAAACTGTCTTCCCTATTTATTACTACAAAACTAACTTCTTAAAAAATATTATTAAATTATACAAATAATTTCATACCCTTTTTCGTTATTTACTATGTAAAAACAATTTTTTTACACCACCCAAACGAAATAATAGGGGTGGCAAAATGGGTTGGGCCCGACGGACCAACCCATTTAACCCGCCTATTTTGGCGGATTCGGTTGGGGTTCTCAACCCACCATCATGTTTTGACCTGTCTCGCTTAACCCACCAAGAAGGTTGGTAAGAGGCGTTACATCTAATTTCTATCTTTTATAATTATTTTTTTTTTTTGTGGGTCAACCCGTCAATCTATTTTTATAGTTTTTTGTTTTTGATGTCTAACCCATTTTATTCAAGCGGGTCAACCTGCCCCGTCCCACAGGGCGGCCCGTTTTGTCGTCCCTATGAAATAGATTATTATAAAATCGCTTTTCAGGAAACATACCGAAACAAAAATAGATTCTGATTATAATCGATTATCACAATAATCGATTATCAACATAATTTATTTTTTCAAACTTTCGCAAACACACTCTTACAAAATCTATTTATGATAGATAAAATAAAAGATTAATTTATTAGGGTATGGTTAAGCTGAGTGCCTAAACAGAAGTTCATAGATATGGTTTTTCTTTTGTGTTTTTTCTTGATTTCGTCGTCTGGGTGCGGCGTTATTTTGTTCGTCGTCTTGGTGCGACGTTATTTGGTTTTCCGTTTTGTTACGGTGTTCGTTTGGTTCAGATTGGCAAATCAGTTTCGATCCATTACAGATTCAATCAAGACTTGGACGTCAACGTTACAGATCTGAAGGCATGGATATTCCGGTCGTTTTGATTTTGTCATATTTGTAGTCATTTTGTCGTTTTATGCTATTAACGTGGGTGTTGTAAGTTTATTTGCAGATTCATCCTTTTCGATTTTTAGCAATGTTGAATTCGTGTTGCTTTCGATGTATTTTACTAATTTGATTGAATGAATATTTTTTTTAATCAAAAAAAAAAAAACAGAAGTCCATACTGAGATCCAGGTTAAGAGTAAAATGTTTAAGAGATCTAAGTTATTTTCGGTGACACCCATACATGTTGGTTAGTAAAAATTGACTTTAGAATCTTAATCTTACCCAAACAATTATTTTTCATGGTAAAAATTATTTTTTAGTATTAGTTGGTATGTTTAGGTAAATTGATTAAATTGCAAAACAACTGTTTTTAGAAAAGATAGAAGTTTGAAACTTATTTAAAAAGCTGTTAGATTATTTTGAAACCAATAATATTCTTCCTATTTCACTCCTATAAAATTAACTAACAAACAAATATTATTAAATTATAAAAATAATTTCATATCAATTTTAATAATTTACTACATATAAGTGTTTTTTTACGCAATCCAAACAAAATATATTATCTAATAATCACTTTTCAATAAACACTTCCAAACATAAAACTAATTTGATTATCATCTATTATAACAAGTATAACAATAATGGATTATGCATATAATCGACTATTGAAATAATCAAATTTTCGCAGTTGATCCAAACATACACTTAAAGGAAAGTATTAAGAATGTTCATAAAATATCTAAGGAAAGAATGATGTGTAATAAATAAGTTTAGGATAGGTAAATTTAAGGAATAATTGTGTTATTTTATTTTATGAACCTTATAGAGATTTATCTTATCTTTAAGAAGTTAATTGAGTGTAATAGTTAATTATTAATATTAGGTGTCTTATTTAGTACCCCCATAATTTTGGGATAAAAATTACCTTATCCAACCAGAGTGCATCGCCTCAATTAAAAAGATCATGTTAATAAATCAAGTCAAATGCTTCTCACCATCTAATTAGACCACCTAGATACGATAAAATTACCCTTAGGATATCATAGAATTCACCTTAATATAAAGGGTGGTTAATGTTTTATTTGTTATATCATCACATCATTATACACTATCAATGTAACATTGTTGAAACTTGAAAGTCTCATTTCTTTCTTTTCCTCATTCCCTACTTAAAACTTCATAATTTTAACATAATATCAAAGCACTATCATCCATAATTCTATCCTTATTCCATTGTCGTGTTCCCAAAATACACAAGGCTCCACCAGTTATGACAAATTTTTATTTTTATTACTTTGTATTCTCTCATCTTCCCATAGTAAATCACATAGATGGTAATTTTTCTACCATTCATGAATCATATTGATAGTTATTTCTCTTCTTGCCATGAATCATTCGGATTGCAATTTCTCTTCCCGCCATGAATTATACTAGTGATTTATTTAATGATTGTGATTCACACTTGCCTTGGTTTCAAATTTCAAGTTTTCATGTGTTCCAAAAATTTCTAAATGTCATTTGAAGAAATTTAATGTTATGTTGTGCTTGATTGTTTGTCAAGAAATTTCCTTTGTGGCTGATGATCATTCTAACCGGCTTGTTGAGTTATCTTTCGAGCAATACTCATTATCTCTATTGCATTTCCTAGTTATTCTACCAGCCATTTTTATGGCCACCACTTTATATTTATGTTTTTTAAAGTGTAACAAGTTTTCTTTAGCCTTGACGGAGAGAATGATGCGTAACAGATTAGAACAAGTTATTTTATTCAGGGATAATTGTGTTATCTTATTTCAGGGAATCTTATCTTTCAAGAATTCTTATCCTTATAATTTTTTTTGCAGAGATTAGTTGTTCATGCATTCAGTTAGGAGTATAGTGCTTAACCACACCAGTGCTATCCTTTGTGACCTGCTCCTATCGTGCTGAGTTCCCTAAACTCCGTGACAATATTCATTCTGATACTAGCGGTTCGAGTACGTGCAGTCTACCATCCCTAACTCCTAATACAAATTGATTGGGTTCATAGGGATGTAATGGATTTGATTTATTCATCTTAATCTAAGTGAGAATGGCAACACTTCCATCTTCAAAGCTACATATATATAATATATTGATTGACTGTCACATAATATATCATGAATGGTGAAGGTGGCATTTGGCACGCGGACAGAACAAAGCAGAGTAAAACAGAATGGAACATAGCATACATATCCTGCCATACATACTCATCGTGGAATGGAATGGAACAGAGCATATACACAAATATGCTGAAGGTTTAATCCTTTACCTTGACAGATTTGGATTTTTTTTCAGTAACTTACCATGATGAGTGATGAGATGAGGGTGCAATAGTTACATTCAAAACTATGTGAATTTCTCTCTCTGTAGAACTTTCTCCTATTATTTAACAATAGAAGACCATGACAGACTGCAAATCCGTAACTTTATTATAACCCATAAGAAAAAAGGATGAAACAAACAGACAAAAAGATAAGGGCCCCCTTTACTTTCTAAAATCATTTTCAATTTTCATTTTCTAAAATCTGTATTGATTTCAAATTGCTAATAAGAAGATGGAATGCTCCTGCAATAAATAATTGCGGCAAAGAGAAGATGGAAGGCTAGTTAGGGAGAATGCATTTTCGAAACAACGAAAACAATTTTTTGGCATTTTCAAAATTTCTTCTGAAAATAATGGATCTATTTTCAAAAATTGAAAAAGAAAATGGTGAGGGAAATATTAAAATTAATACAGATTTTAGAAAATGAAAATTGAAAATGTTTTTAGTAAGTAAACAGGCCTTAAGGAGTGACGGGATGAGTGACCAACAACAGAGTGAATCAGCTTAGTGTTGCTATTAGACAGTAGTGTTCATGGCCGTCCTAGACCGATAACTCATCTGATTTACTAGGCAGGGGACTTCACTGTAGATGCTACAGAGCAAAAAGTTCTTCTGTTTTTGTAATATTTACAGATTATAGATTAAAGATGCACTCAGGAATATATTAACTAGAGAAATAAGTACATGCATTCCTTGCATTACATCCAACCAGTGGTAATGCAAACAAATGTAAATTGCCAAATTCCTCGCATTACAATTAAAGCAGTTCTTAAGTTCTAACTGCAAGAAAGAAGTGACAGCATGTGAATGTCAACAGAGCCAAGATAATTTTACCCATGCTATAATCAGCTGAGTCTCCCTATTCAATGTGATAAACAAGAAAAAAAAAAAGTAAAGAATCGCATTTAAGTATGGCAGGAAGTTTCCAATATACAGAAATCGTGAACTTTGGACAGTGAACCACTGAAACTACTAAAACAAAAGGTACTTACATCGATGAAAACCCATTGATCTTTTTTTTCGGTGATTGAGTAGGGGTTAAAGCCCATTGATCTTTACCCCTGGATTGGACCTTCTGGCTGTTACAGAAGTATTAGGATTCCTGTATATGTTTATTTTCTGCCAAAATGCTTTCCAGCAATGATTCACAAGCATCTTCAAGCAAATCCAACACCTGCAAGTGCCACATAATGATATATAAGCAGAGCATCAACCAGTAGTAAAGAATTTTATTTACAACAAGAAAGTGTTCTTAAATGATTATATATGTGGATTGCCTGCATCACCAAACAATTTGAGGCCAACCAATTATTGTTTGTCTGAAATACAGAGTGTTCTGACTGAATCATTAAAATATACTATTTTTTTAATTCAAATTATATTTTTTTTAACGAAAATATCTTGGTTATAGGTTCCAAAAGATGCAAATACAAAATTGTTCCATGTCAAAATGTCTGGAAGCAGAAATCTTCCAAGGAAACTGGAGTTAGAACGGCGGTACCGAATATGTGCATTGGAATGCATGTACTCCAATGGCACAGGAAAAATGTATCTTCAAAGCAAAGGCACCAGCTAAGGAGAATAAGTTTCCATCAGGCACTCTTTTATTACTTGATTAAATTTCAGATTTACAATATAATTTCATCCCTCAACCAATTCAACTAGACATGTCAATATAATGCTTGGTCTTCTTTCTTAATGATTTAGTTCAATTTATTGAAAAGCAATAGTATCACGATACATGAGTCATGACTAAGTTGCACATGATAGCAAGTGATATATAATATTCCACTTTTCTACCTAAAAAATGAAGCAATTTCCAACCAATAACCTAACATGAATACCTTCTCAAACCCTTGCTGACCACCATAGTAAGGATCTGGGACTTCGGTTTCATCATGCTTTTTACAATATGAGCACATCAACTTAACCTGTATCATCACAGTTACACATACACACACAAAAAAAAAAAAAAAAAACAAAGAGGATCAAACCTTTGTACTAACCTTTTTATGTGCATCATCCGGTAAGGCCTGTCTAAATTTCCATCTATTGAAGGCCTCCAATATGTCCTCTAAATCAAACAACAATGTCCATTACTACGTACAACAAAGACACATTTGAATCGAGCAATCCATCCAAGTTCATATTAAAATGGGGAAATTACACCAACCTCCTCCACAGTTTGACTTAATTACATACGACATCCTTTTTGTTTTAGAAATTATATCACCTTGAGATTTATGTTATCATTACACTTACCCCTAAAGGATGGTCATTGAAATTAAACAGACTTCTCCTAAGGAGATGTGAGTGTAGCTTTTGAAACAAAAGGGCTATAGAGTATAATTAAATCAAATCTCAAAGGAGGTCCATATGATTTCGACTTTCTAAAATATCACATGAAAAATGCTAACAAATGCCCTTAGGACACTGATTAAGGAATTAATAAAGCACGATTTTATGGGAAAGTGGTGTAATTAATTTATGGTGAATTGGATTTTTAGTTTTCTAGTAAAACATTGTATTTTCTTCATTACTCAACCAATGCCCTCACGGGTTAGCAAGACCCATTATCACATAGCAATAGCACATAAACTTGACCATTCCATTCACATACCTCTATTTTGCTTGTCCATAGCAAGAATGAGATCAAAGTCAACGAAATCAGAAGGCCTGATTGGCCTCGAAGTAGAAGTTATCTGAATCCCACGCCTTTTTGAGGCTGCCCTCATTCTCGGGTCTGCTTCATTTCCCTTTAAATAGTTATCAACACCCCAAAAAATATCAATTTTTTTTTTATTATCAACAATCTGAAAATTTCCATCATAAAGAAAGAAAAAAAATTGAATTGACTACATGAAGTTATTACATTTTTTAAAAAGATAATATTTTTTTTAAAACGAGGATATACCCACCTCGTGGTAATCGATAGTGCCAGCAGAATCGATTCTGAAATTGGAACCGAAACCCCTTTTGTTGACCAAGTGTGTGAAGACTCCTTCAGCAGCCGGGCTTCTACAGATGTTGCCTAAGCAGACGAAGAGCACAGAGAATGGCTTTGTCTCGGTGGATGAGGTAGGTGGAGAAGCCATCGAGGATCGAATCAAAGGAGAAGAGACACGGTTTTTGGATGAAATGGGAATAGGGTTTGTGATTTTGACTTTGAGAGTGAAGTTTCGAATTTGCGAGGAAGAAGGAATGAGTGACGGGGCTTTTGGGTTTAGGGAGAGCAGTTTCGAATAGTGGCAAAATCGTAAATTAGTGACGTTCATTGCTTCAGTGTACAGTGTCCTCATGTTTTGTTTTCCTTCTCCTGCACTGCAGGAACACTGGACTTCCACACCACTGCTCCTCCAATAAGCATAATAACTTTGTCGTTTGAGTGAGACAAGCCCAAGAGGCAACACGACAAATCGTTTTTATCATTGATGGATTACTTTATGATCAGTCATGTGTGCTGCTTAAGTCCTCTTTTTAATAGAGGAATTTGAGGAGTGTTGCTTGACTGATTCTAAAAATTAAGTGTAAGTTCTTGTCGTTGAGCTGTAACATCGAAGCAAGCCGAAGTGAACATCACATATAAGGAATGTTGCTTTTATAAGCATCTTATCCTTATGCAAGAATCATCAATAAAAAAAAAAGTTAGAGAAAAATAATAGAGATTTTCATTCGAAAATTAAAAAAAAAAAATAAATATAAATAAAGATGTAAGGTTAATTTATAAAACTCATTCAATGAACTTTTAAGAGTTGTGATATTAGGTGTAAAGTTGCTTAAAATAGTATAAACTAAAAATTAGTGAGATGACATGATAAAGTCCATAAAAAAGGAGTTAAGGAACTCCAACCAGTTGCACCATTGGGGATGTCATGTCACTCATACTCCAATAATATTACCTTATAAGAAAAGATTATTACTTCTTAAGTCACTCTCATCCGATATATTATTCATCCTGGCTAGAAAATATTTATGATTATGAGTATGAGTAAATCTTCAATTTGATCCAGGCATTTTCGAAATTCCAAAAACATCCATGAAATTGTCAAACGTTAATTAATTTAGTCCCTCCGTCAGAGACCAAGTTGATACAAACCTTATAATTTTAGGGATCAAATTGACACAAATACTAAATTGATACGATCTTACAATTTCGGGGATCAAATTGGGTATTTACTATTAGAAAAATGCTAGCAACACACTTTCTAACACACTTTATCGAACACACATTCTCCTATTGGTTGAAATTCATGTGGGCCCTACAAAATTCAAGTGTGACCCACATGAATTAGTGGGACCCATATGAATTCCAATCAATAGGAAAATATGTGTTGAAAAGATAGTATTAAAGAGTGTGTTGCTAGCATTCCTCTGAACATTGGCTATGTCTTTACATGTCCTACCAATGTAGCCCAAGCCTGCATTAACGGCTCAAATTTATTTCCCAACTTGTCCCATTTCAGATAGGAACCCACCCACATACTGACAAAAAAAATCCGCATGGGTTTAAAAAACTGCAAATAAAAAAACGCTCTCACTCAGTCCCAACTCCAAGGCTCAGAGTTCATAGGTTTTCAGCGTTCTCTCTATCTTCTCCTTCTTCACTTCCCATCAACATGGAGCCTTGTATACACTAGCTTGTGAGTTGTGAGAAGCAGCATTGCTTTTCATGATACCATTTTCTAGTTAAGAAACATTGCTTTATCAAAGTTTCAGAATGGGGATGGATTTTTGTGGACAGAGAGAAGGGAGTGAACAGGGCTTCCCATGACTAGGTAAAGGTAAAGCTTCGGAACTAGGTGGTCGCTCCGCCCCAATCTCTGGAAAGTTCTAAGGACCAAACATGGGTACCTGCAACAAGGTCGTCTGGTTTCTTTTTGCACTGCAATGTGTTTGCATTTTTCACCTTGTGTTACATAGTGGGCCAAGGTGCCCCACAGTTATTTTGTGCTGTGTTGGGCTTGCAAAATCCTAGCTTATCATTAAATAGACACCCGAGCACTTGCAACGAGAAAAGAAAAACAATGGTTCATTCTAATAGCTTATAATTAATCACCAAATATGGGCAAATATTCGTTCGCTCAAATATTACAAATTGATCTGAGTGGGTACCACCTCAATTTTTGAACATTCAGATCGGAACTGTTTATGAAAAATCTTGAAAAAACCAAGCTTGAAAGATTTTTTGGTGTGAAAAGATATCGCGGATAGTACGAGATTAACCCCTTTCAATATGAAAAAAATCACAAAAGTAAATATAATCTCTCTTAATAAAAGATTTTTCATACATATGATAAGAATCCAACCTCTAATAAACTTGATGATTTGAAAATAGGTAAAATGAGCATCCCACACTAGGTGATTCAAAAAGGAAGATACTGTGCCGGTGAATCAGCTACTATTTGAAGAGAACAAATGAACCCGGAGGACATGATAGCCCTAAATCCAAAATTGATGAAAGGGCACAGATGTCAGAAATGGAGCAAGCAAATGTCTCCATCACACAATGGATCGTTCAAATAAACATGAGGAGGCACCCCATTTCAATCACAAGCAAAATATATAGTCTTTATAATTAGAATGGTTCTGTCGCATATTTTTCACATGACAAAATCACTTAAATAGAAAGACAGACATACTCTAAATGAAGACCCATTAGTTAGGTCCTTTCAAAATTTGTGACGCCTTATTCATGGTATTTGGGTTAACATAACCTTGTCATGTGAAAAATACAAGAGAATCCATAGTCACCCTCTTCATATGCTGAAATAATAAGTAGCTCCAATAATAAAATTATATAGACATTTCTTTCACGAACCAGTGAAAGTAACAAGGAATCCACCAACACTGAACATCTTTTGGACAAACAGCAAAGTCATTTATTGATGTTCTTGGCATTCTTGTGAATGAAGAAAATAAGTGGCAAAAGGTTAATGACATTCCTACCAATCTTGTACTGGTGACAATGAAAAGAATAAAATTAACTAACCAATAAGTCAAACAGATTAAATTCATAATAACAATAATTATATCGGACAGTTTGATAATTTCATTACATTGTCTCAATTGAAAAGGAAAAACCCATAAAAACTAATACAATATGCAACTGCAGTAACAAAATATGCAACTCAACTAAAACTCTAACCATAAATCTGCAAAAGCCTGACAAACAAAGTACTTCAAAGCTTTTAGTCGAATAAACTGAAGCCCATGTCCTGTAGAACCAAGAAGATACATAATCATTAGTAAAGAGTGAGTAAAATATCTAATATAAACCAATTAAGCTGCAACATTAAAAGCTTACATCATCGGACTCCTCCTTTTCTTCGACTTTCTTTTCCTCTTTTGCCTCAGCAGCAGGTGCAGCACCACCAGCTGCAGCGCCACCTGCAGGTGCAGCAGCAACAGCCACAGCACCACCACCAGAAGGCACTGAAGCTAACTTCTCCCTTCCACTAGCAATCAGCTCAGTAATATCCTTGCCCTTAACTTCAGTTAAAAGCAACTCAATTCTGTCATCATCAGCCTCAGCTCCAACTGCAAATCATAAACCCAGAGAACAATTCAAAACTCAATGTTTCACTCGCTCCATAACAGAGTTTTCCATCCATTCAACAACATAAAAATCACTCTCCCTTTTATATAAATAACAGATTTCATCTTATAATTGCATACAACAGCAAATAGGATAGTAAACAATAGAAAACAAAGACATAAGGGGGCAAATTGAATACTGCAGCATACAATTGTGATTTGTGGGTCATAACTGCAACAATCCCCAATTAAATTATTGTAATGGAAAAATCAGAGTGAAATTGATAAGCTGAGAGATAAGAACCCAAGTTGGTTACACTTAACAATTACATCAAGTATAGTGGTTATCCATTAATCAATGAGACATGCTAGCAACATATTATTTAACACGACTTTCTTCAACATGCTCTTCATTATTGGGTGGATTTCAGCTGGGACCCACTAAATCACATGGACTCACTCTGTGTTAAGTAGGTCTCACATGAAGAGTGTGTCGAAGATGGTGTAATAAAGAGTGTGTTGCTAAGATTGCTAATGTAGTCTAGATTTGCATAAGAATTTCTCGAAAATATAAATGCTAACATACATCCCACAATATAAACCCACAAATCTGATTACTCTAATTATCAATTCCATAAAACCCACGCTGATATCAACAACACGAAAATAGATAGTTTGAAATAGCTTTAAATCGGAAAATAATGGATCAGGAAATATGAATGTTGGGGAACCTGAGCCGAGGATGTGCTTGATATCATTAGCTGAAGGGGAAGTGTTGCCTCCCAAGACGGCAAGCAAGTAAGCTGCGATCACCTTCATTCTCTCTCTCTCTCTTCCTACAAAATCAACAAAACACCAATCAGTAACACAAAATCAATGAGAGAAATGGGTTTTATGCACGAATGGAAGGGAATTGAAAGTGAGAGAGACGCCTACTAGCTACAAGCACGAAAGGAATTGGTTCAGAGAGAGGCGCGGAGAGTGGGGAGAATAGAGAGAGGGATGATATATATAACTAGGGTTTACAAATCGGTAGGGCAAAGTGCTAATTTGCAACTTTGGGGCGGGGCAGGGTTCATCGCCACATCCTGACCGTTCAATTTTCTTAATAAAAATTAGTAAATCTCGTTTTTTCACGTTTTGGAGCAATAATAATAATATAATAATAATAATAATCATTAATCAGTAGTAGTTTTTTTTTTTTTTGTTTAAACTAATATTTTATTCTGTACATGTGAGATAGGTTTTCAATTTAGTTTCTATACTAAAAACTTTTCAAATCAATATTTATATATACAATTATTTTTAATTTGGTTCTCACTATTTATTGGTATTATAATGCTATCACATAACAGGGATCAAATTGAAAATAATTGTCACATATAGGGACCAAATTGAAAATGATTGTCACGTGTAACGACTGAATTTGAGTTTTTTTTTTTGTTGAATTTAGTCCCTATATATGACAATCATTTTCAATTTGATCCCTATACTTTAACTCCAACAAATTATGTTATAACAATAATAAACGGTAAGGACCAAATTAAAAATAATTATACATACAAGGACTGATTTTAAAAGTTTCTACGTATATGGACCAAATTTAACCTTTGTTTTTTTTAAGTGTCCAATACTAATCACTATGATTAGGAATACTCGGGTACTCAATTAGGACCGTAAAATACTATTTTGTAAAAAATGATTTATAAATGTAATGACTTCTAATATAGTTTTTCACAATACTTATACTTATACTTATAATATATATTTTAAAGATTGTTATAATTAAGATTTTCATGTTTGAATTTCAATAGATTTATATCATAAAATTGAAATGCTTAAATGGATTTTTAAGATTTAAAAGCAACACATGGTAAAAGAATAAAATCAGAATTTATAAATCCGATTCTGTTTTAGTAGTGAAGAATAAACACATAAATACTAATTCATCACATAGCAAAATGATGGAGAAGATAACATATTCACAAAGTTGTTTTGTTCACATGTTATTGTATTTATGTAGTGAAAAAAGAAATTATGAACTTAAAAAAACACTTTGTTTCTTTGTTTTCATATTGTCATAAATATTGTATTCTATAATTTTATTGGTTACTATAGCTAATGTGTTTGCTATCAAGAGCATGGTTGTCAGAACCGGACTAAAGAGGCCGCTTCAACTGGTAAACCGATCATAACACTAGTCCGGGCGTCCCTAAGAAACGCTGTGTTAAAAATCAGTGGAGAACCAGCAAAACCTGCGGTTCAATGATTTGCCAAAGAATTCGTTTTTTTAAAAAATAACGATAAAACTACTGGGTAATTTATGTTGGGCTGAATGACAACCATGAGGGAGAGAGGGAGGATGGAGGAAAGAGAGAGAGGGAGGGAGAGACAAGAGACAAGAGACAAGAGAAAGAAAGGTGAAGACATAAGGTGAAGAGAAATAAGGATTGAAAATCCTGATAAATTCGATTGATTATGATGAGACTTTGTTTACTAAAAAGTCACACAAAATCCATATTAGAAAACAATATATCGAAATTAGCAATATTTTGAATACCAAAAGACTTTTTGTTATTTGTACAGGTTCTTAATTGAATACCACTAGATTTAGACACCTTCTTTAAAAAATTCTAATCGTCCTAATTAAATACCACGAGATTTTTTAGATTATTTAAAAGCTTTAACTGAATACAACAAGATTTATTTGTCTCAAAATAGTCTTTATAAATCTTTTAAAATCTTAATAGTTGGTAATAGTTGATGAGATTTTTTAACTGTGGTTAGGTAATGGATATAGGGTACTATGTTTATGGACCAACTCTGATGTTATGATTTCTCGTATTCTCAAAGCTAAATACTATCCCAAAGGGGACTTTCTGGATCGAGTATTGGCCACAATTTCTTAAGTTATTCTTGGCATAGCATCTGGAATTCTCGAGTTCTAGTGAAGGAAGGCGTTCGGTGGGTCCAAAATCCACGTTTGGATGAAACCCTGGCTGCGTGATGTTGATCATATGAAGCTCTTTTGCCCAGTCCAGCAACAACATGCTAATATGAAAGTCATGGACTTAATCCTTCCTGGTGAGAAATGTTGGAACTTGCAAGTTATTTCAAATATTATTATGCACCCTACCCTATGCAAAGGCTGTTTTAAATGACCCTTTGTTCTAATATGTCAATGAAGCTTCTTTATTTGGTAGCCTAATAAACAAGGGGTCTAAGACGGCTTATAATCTTTTCCAAGAGAAAGTGGTGGCTTTATCCTATTTCTATCAAAAGGGGGGTTGGAACCTAACTTGGAGGATGAACATCCCCCATAAAGTTAAGATTTTCCTTTGGCGAGTCTGTCAGGAATGTTTGCCCATGCGCAGTAACCTTCAAGGCAGAGGGGTGCAATGTCTGGTTGCCTATGTGCTTTGCTCCTTTGTTATTGAGAATTGCTGCCACAATTTCTTAACGTGTTCCATGAGCGTAGAGTGCTGACAGCGTGTAAACCTATGTGACTCTTTTGTTCCTAACTTAGAGAATGTTGGAGCATTTGGAGAAGCACGAATTTAAAACTCTAGGAGAACGAGGTTGATGACCACAATCAGGTGGTGGCTAGAGCCATGCATGTGTTGGAAGATTGAAATAGGGAAGTTAGGCTTGGTTATAATTCTCACGATGCTAATCAAGCTAGAAAGATCTCTCTGTGGTCCAAGCCTTCAGTTGGGAGCCTCAAATGTAACACTGATGTAGCTTTCTTCAGTGATGACAATGTTACTACTTTTGGTATGTGCTTAAGGAATGATCAAGGTTCCTTTGTGTTACCTAGAGCAGAGTGGTATTTTCCCTTGATGATGGTCCATGAAGGAGAGGCGGTGTGCATTCTAAAAGCTATGTTATGGGCTATTGATCCGGGGCTTGTGGGTGTTACTTTTGAGACAACTAGCAAAATAGTGGTTGATCATATTCAATCTAGCAGGGAGGAAGCATTTGAATTTGGCGCTATCATTGATCATTGTAGGGAGCTTCTATCTATAAATCAAACCTTTAATGCTGAGTTTGTTAGGAGATAAAGAAATATAGTCGCTAGGGTGATATTTGATCATTCTAGTGTGACTGTTTCTCTATCTAGTCTCTTTGTTATGACAAGCTCTTTGTTTTTTATGATATTCCTAGTTGTATTATTGATTCTATTTTAGTGAAATGAAATAAGTTTGTTGCTGTAAAAAACAACAACTTTAATCATGAGCCTAATTAAGATTAGGATGTTACTTTTTACACCACAATTTTTTTCATACACCACAAATTTTTTAAAAATATTAGAATATCTCTAAAATACCCCCAACTATTTTAATACAGCACTAACCTCCTCCTCCTCCTTCTTCTTCTTCCTCTTTCCCTCTTCTCCCTCCATCCATCAACTACCCTCTTGCTTTTTTTTTCCTTCACCAAACAAACATTGTTTCTTAATAAATTCACTAGATACAAACAAAATAGCAACTCAGAAATTGGCACTTGGTGAGTAAGATACACTTCCAGGCTTCAAGAGCCAACTCAACTCTACCATAACCCCACACTAGATAGAACCATAAGTATCATATAACCCCTTTTAAGTTATTTCTTCTTTCACTTAAAACACTCCCTTCACACCTCATACCCATGCGTCATTGTTCACAGATTAAGTACAGCGCGGTGCACCAAAATGGGTTGCACAGTGTCTAAGCTTGAAAACGAGGACATTGTGCGGCGGTGCAAGGACCGTCGCCACCTCATGAAGGAAGCAGTCTACGCTCGCAAACTCCTCGCCGCCGCACGCTCCGACTACTGTCGTTCCCTCCCCCTCACCGGTTCCTCCCTCCGCACTTTCGCTGCCAGAGAACCCCTCTCCATCTCCGACGACACCTCGTCGTGTTCCTCAACACAAAACCCTCTACCACCACTACCACCTCCCCCGCCTAACAAACTTCACCGACCTTAACTGCCAACAACATTCTCTGCTAAGTGATTGGCACGGAAATGGAACTGCTTTAAGCACTCTAACGGAGGACAATATCACCCAATTATCAAGCTATAATTATTATAGTTCCGATAATCAAACTCTCATGGATCCTCCATTGTCTGAAACTTCAACCTTCTATTCCAAGTTCCAACAATAAAAGCAACCAGAACATCAACTTCGCTTCAGTTCTATCAACACCTTCGTCAAGCCCCACAACATTGTATTCGAACTCAACGTATATCAATAGGATCATCACAGAGGATGAGAGAGAAAGCTATGACAGTAGTAACATGGTAGAAGAGCATCGATGCTAAACACCAGAAAACCATAAACTCTGGAACGTATGTTAAATTTGGTTTTGAGGTGAAAAAAATGGAGGGTGTGGAGGGAGAAGATGGAATGAGAGTGGTGTATTAAAATAGTTTGGGATATTTTAGGTTCAAATGTTTTTAAAAATATTTTACTGTCTCTTAAGATTAATATTAAGGCCTGCTAGTGTATGGTAAAATGGGTCAGCAGACTCCGTGGCCAGTGCGAAGGCCCAGTTAGCAAAGGACCGCAGTTGAAATTTCTCGACATGCTGGGGCATTTATGTCATTGTAGAGGCCAGGTTTTATTTTCCTCGACCGGGAAAGAAGCGCGGGAAAATGCAGTAGCTCCAGCCTCCAGTACACTACTCAGTCTCATCGGTAGATCAGGAAAGAGCTTCAACTTCCATTTGCTTAGCGTCAACCGGAAAACCTTTGATAACGATGAACAGCAACAACCGGAGGTGGGAACGGAGAGACAACAACAGAAGCTCCAAGAAGCATAAGCTGATCCGCAGCGCCGAGGAAGAGATCGAGTCCAAATTAGGGTTCGATATTTTCTCCGAGGGCGAAAAGCGACTTGGATGGTTGCTAAATTTTGCATCCGTAAGCCAATTCATTTTCATTTTTTAGTTTTCACATGTTCTTTTCAATCCGCGAAATCTGCGAACTGTGAGTGTGTTCGTTACTTAGGGTATTGACTTGACGAAAGACGAATACGATTTTATATGAAATTGAACTGTTATTACACTTGCTATTTTTGTTGCCACCACCACCGTTACTTATGTAATTGCGCGCCTCTCTCCACGTCTAATGTATTGCACTAATAAAATTGAATGATGAATACCAATTCATTTTCAATTGTTTTATTTGGATTGCAAGTTGAGTTTTTCGGTTCATAACAAGTTGGCTTCTTATAATGTATTATTCTGGGGCAAAAGTAGATCATGTTAGTTGGGGTAGCTAAAGTAAAAGAACTTCACTGATGAGGTGTCTAAATTCAAGAATTTAGTTTTTAAAACAAACAAATTTGCATGTAAAATTACAAAAGTTATAAAATATTTGGAGGGGTGAGGGGTTCATCTCCTCACAACAGAAGTAGCTCCACTCCTGGTATAATACCGAGGGACTTATACATGCTTTACCATATTCTGCAGTCATCTAGTGAAGATGAAGACACACACAAAGTCTACAGTTGCGTTGATCTTTACTTTGTTACACAGGTATTGCTCCGCTAAAATGCTTCTCAAAAAGCTACATTTCTTGCAGGCTTTTCCACCTAAAGAGTAACCTCCTTTGGTATAATAGTTTATTCATTGGATTCTGCTTGCAGGATGGGTCTACATTCAAGACAAAATACAGATTTCGTCCTTATTTCTATGCAACTACAAAGGTAAGTCAGCACATTCAAATGCATGTGTGTCACGGCAAGATATTTGGGTTGAAGCGTGTTCATGTGTCCAACCAATCATCTATGTTTATTGCTTTTGCAGATTTATTCTGATAGAGTTTATTCCGTAATAACCATAATGATGTTGGTGCTAATTACGATTATATAAATTTAATAGGATAAAATGGAGATGGATGTTGAAGCATACCTGAGGCGACGTTATGAAAGTCAGATTGCAGATATTGAAGTTATAGAGAAAGAGGACCTGGATCTTGTAAGCAATTTATGCATCTCTTATCTGCTTCACTTTATCTGACACATGACAAGCAGCTTTATGAATACTACATTCAGCATTCACTCTCTTCCATGATCTGTTTTCTTGGGTTTTATTTTGGTAATTCCTTCCAGAGTTTAAGAAGGTCAAGTAAATGTGGTCATGATGTAGTCAGCATTAGTTTTTTGCTACCGTTTGTGGGTTTAACAAGGTCATTCTGAAAGTGAAATATAAGATTTTTATGTTTCTTTGAAGTTTTCATTCTGGCTTCAATTCAAAAAGTCTATGCTTGCTTTCTATCTCATCGTAAATGGATTCTGACTTATTTTTCATGGGTCTCGACAGAAAAACCATTTGTCTGGATTAAGAAAATCTTATTTAAAGCTATCATTTGACACTGTGCACCAATTGATGGATGTGAAGAGGGACCTGATGCATGTAGTTGAAAGAAATCAGGCAAAGTCTGATGCTGCAGAAGCCTACGAGTCCATATTAACAGGAAGAAGGTAGATCGAGTTTCATGAGACAGGAAAATTTTAGATAGAAGTATTGGAATAAACACGTTTCACATTTATCACATGTTAAATGTATCTAGCCTATGTAGGAATTAGATCCTAGGAAATAGTTCAATGCTTCTAGTAAATGCAACTTGTATTTATTCCATCATATAAATATAAATATAAATATCAGTATGCAGAGTGAAAATCACCTGAGCAGTTCACTGCTCGAGTTTCTATTCTCTCCTTTTCTCTATTCTCTCTTCCTCTTTCCCTACCTAAAATCCATCAACTCAATAAGAAGTATCATATTTTACTTCCTTTAATGATGCAATGCCATTTTAGTGCTGATCATTTAAGTTGAATATAACTTCACTTTGTTACCTAATCTGATCCTAACTTGCTTCTTGCTTAGCAGAGAACAAAAACCCCAAGATTTTCTAGATTGCATAATTGATCTCCGTGAATATGATGTTCCTTATCATGTTCGTTTCGCCATTGACAATGGTACCTCTTGATATTTATTATCTTGTTTTAATAATTATTCAATTATCCTATCTTCCTATCCAATGCTATTATCTATATCGATCATGACATTTAGAATCACATGTTATCCAGATGTACGGTGTGGCCAGTGGTATGATGTTGGAGTGTCCAGTACTGGGGTTACACTTGAGAAGAGGACAGATCTTCTGCAGCGTGCTGAAGTTCGTATTTGTGCATTTGACATTGAGACCACGAAACTTCCATTAAAATTTCCTGACGCTGACTATGATTTTGTTATGATGATTTCATACATGGTAGATGGACAAGGGTACTTAATAATAAATAGAGAGGTAAGGTAGAGCAATCTTTCTCTTTTTTCTCACTCTCATTATTACAACAAAAATCAGCAAACACATGTTTCTTCATAAGCTTCTTATCTGTAGTCTCCTCATGATAAATATCTATGGATTTCTCTTTCTTTTCATAAAAAAATCTTGTCACTTAGATTATTGACCTTAAATGGTTTTTAGTTCTCAAACATCCCCTATTTTTGGTGCACATGAGGTTGATTAGTTTGCATGGAATTATTGAATAAAATTTCGGCCTTTGATTCTACATTTGATATGCACAACTAGAAGTTAGGTAATCTGTAATCCGTAATCCTTTCAATGCCAAATTATGCATCATTTGTAGCCAAAGGATCCTACACAATCTGACAAGTGGAATAGTAACAAATTATTTAACTCTTGTGCATCAATAATTGTGTATTGATCTTGAAGTTGTATGTTCAGCAAATGTATTGTAAAGCTTTAGTCATTGTCATAGGCTGATTATGTTAATTTGTTGCTTTGACTTTCAGTGTGTTGGAGATGATATAGAGGATTTAGAGTACACTCCAAAACCAGAGTTTGAAGGGTGTTTTAAGGTGACAAATGTTCAAAATGAGGTAATGGTATATGTGAGTTATCCATGAGTAGTGTATATATCGTATATGTTATTTTCCTACTGAAAATCTGTTCTCCTAAGTTGTTTTATAATGCTGATTTCTATTTTGTTCAGGTTTATTATCATTTTTTTGGTCTAATGAATTTGGTTGCTTTTGCAGATTGAGCTTCTTAGATTATGGTTTTCTCATATGCAAGAGGTGAAACCTGGTATCTATGTGACATATAACGGTGATTTCTTTGATTGGCCATTCCTGGAACGAAGGGCAGCCCATCATGGATTCAAAATGAGTGATGTAAGTTGCTAACTTTTTGTTTTTTTTGGCAGTACTCCTTCTATTAAGTTGTAACAATGTAAAATGTAATTTGCTAGCATGTCTTTACGGCTATCTGTTTCAGTACATTGATTTATATCGTTTTTATTAATAGCTTATGAACTTGAAAACTGATTGTCGATTCCCATAGTATTAGATCTAGAATTCAACTTTGTTATGCAATAGTTGTTCATGAGAAGTCTTTTTCTTTTTTATTCCCATATCATTTTTCATGTTTGCAACTTATTATGAAGCATATTAGTTGAGGTGATTTGACTGATTTCCATCTCAATCTATCGATTGCATATCTTTTATTCTTTTTTTTTGTCTTTGTTATTAATCTTGTAGGAATTGGGATTTCAATGTGATATGAATCAAGGAGAATGTCGTGCTAAATTTGCTTGCCATTTAGATTGTTTTGCTTGGGTTAAACGTGATAGTTATCTTCCTCAGGGGAGCCAAGGCCTGAAGGTACCAAGTTTGTACTCAAGTTCTCAGTTATTACACATAATTTATTTTATTATTTATTAGTGTTATTCTCTTAACTATCTTCCACCGACTTCTTTTATAAAATGAGTTTTCTGTAACAAGGTTCTTTTTATTTTTATTTTTAAATTCATCCAAAAGATAAAAACTAGGATTTTCTGTCACACAGTGGTGTGCTGTTTCTGTAGCTCTGCGGTCAATTTGGTTGCAGCAAAATGCTAGTATTTTATAGGGTGCATAGTTTTACCACTGTTATGGGATAAAATTGATTTTGTGGCTTCACTTTGGTTCTCTGCCGTGACATAAAAGGAACTCCATGTCAGATATTATTTTCCTCCTTCCTACTTGGGAGTTGGATCTTCTTTTTTCCTCTCATGTTATAAGTGACAAAGACATAAAAACAAATTTGAATGGACCCTACACACAAAGATAAATTTGTTTTTGTGTCTTTCTTTTTCATAACATGAGAGAAAACATGAGAAAAAAAGGAGAGAATCCAAATCCTCCTACTTGTACCTCGAATTTTCTCTCTCTAACCAAACGAATTGCTGCAGCATGTGTCAATCTATTTCTTCTATCCTTTCTGACTGTTCATCACCCACATAGGTGATTTCACCCAAGTGCAAAAACATAGCCATTTATATAGATCATGCACCTATCACACACACACAGAAGATCATGCAAGATCTTCTAGTTATGTGTTGTGTACCCAACCCACCTTTTGGAATAGGCGACAAAGTGTCATGCCATCTTAGTAGGACATGATTTTGCCATATTACCATTCAGAGGAAAATCCATTGATGTCTTTTTTTAGTATGATAAGCATTGAATTACCAGGCTGGAAATGTACCATTAATTTTCAACCGTAAGAGGAATATTAACATTTTGGTCCCCTTACTGCTGGAGGATATGCTATGTGAATGAAGTTTTATCTCTTTAATTAATTATCTACTTAACTATATATTCACTTATTTATTATATACTGAAAGTTATATTCAAATTTTTATATTCGTTAAATTTGAAAATAAATGTTTATTTTACATTAATTTGGATGGTCTCCTTGCATGTTATACTGACTAAAAAGCATGCATAAATCTTGGGATCATTAATAACAATGTTTGTCCTTTCTCCCTGGGACATTTTCTTTGTTTTTTAGGCTGTTACGAAAGCAAAGTTGGGTTATGATCCGTTGGAAGTAAACCCTGAGGACATGGTTCGCTTTGCAAAGGAAAAGCCTCAGGTATGTGTGATTCAAAGTGATGTTTCTATTATTTCTTAAATTGCTTTGACTTGTTGTATTGAAGATGGAACATAGTGAATACTGAATTTTTTTTTTTTTTTTTTGCTTTTTGAATATTGGTAAAGAACACAATGGCGTCGTTTGATTCATGGGGCTGACCCCACGGTCCCCACCTAGTGCGAAAAGGCTTTTGTTGTTTGTTGTTGTTCAATATTGGTAAAATGTTGAGTATGAATAGTTGTCAACACATTTGAATGTCCTTTTTCCCTGTTTGCATGACCTCTATGATTGTGCACAAACTAGGTTTTGACTTGGTTGCCACTGCTATTCAGTTTGCATTGAAAGAGAGGATAATGAAATATTGTTCTTTTTTGTTTTCAGATAGAGATAGTGGTCTAGTTGCCTAATAAAATGTGATACAATTAGTTTTGATTGAGATTGCTATGTTAGATTGAAAGGTGTCCCTTTACTTTGTTCTAATTTTCTAGGTAAAACAGATGTCCCTTAATTTCTCAGGTTTTTCGGTTCTGGAAAATATAGTGCTCAACTGTGGGGTTATATTGCATATTTCTATCAACTTCATGGAAGTGGTGTAGTTTAAAGATTGTTTTCTCTTTTGACTGATGAGATCCATTTTAATGCAAAAAAGGGTAAAAAAAAATCATTGTGAAGTACTGTGCCTTTGTTTATAAAGTGCAAAGGAACTTTGTATTCTTTAATTTAAATTGTTTTATGTTGCAAGTGAGCATTGTTTTTTATCCCTGATTTTTCTTCAGGGTATGTCATACTTTGCCATTGGAGTTTTAAAATTTTATAAGTTAGTTTTCTGGTTGGTCATGTGATATCCTGATAATTTTGGGATATCCTGATAATTTTATTTATTTTTCTGATTTTGAAATGTTATTGCAGATGATGGCCTCCTACTCTGTTTCTGATGCAGTGGCAACTTATTACTTATATACAACTTATGTTCATCCCTTTATTTTTTCTCTTGCGACTATTATACCCATGTCACCAGATGAGGTTTTGCGCAAAGGTAGTGGGACTCTCTGTGAAATGTTGCTCATGGTCCAGGTGGGCTCTTATGCATATGTTCATTGAAGTTGAAATTCTCTCCTCTTAAAATATTTCAATTCAAGGCCTATAGTTTCCCTTGTAATTATTTTTGCATCTGTTACAGGCATACAAGGCTAATGTTATCTGCCCTAACAAACACCAATCTGATCCAGAGAAGTTTTATAACAATCATCTTCTCGAGAGTGAAACATACATAGGTGGCCATGTGGAATGCCTAGAAAGTGGTGTATTTAGATCTGATATTCCATCTAGTTTTTCGCTTGAGCCATCTGCTTATGAGGTTTGTTGCTTCCATCTTCTTTAAGTACTTTTCTGGTGACTACGCACTTTTCTATTATAGAACATTCCATACAATCTTAATATCATAATTTTAGATATTATTTCTTCCATTTCTAGTTGTCTTCTCAGCAAAGTAGGGAAATTTTTGGGGAAAAACAAAAAAATGGTTAAACTAATAATTTAGTCCCTATACGTGATACTGATTTTGAATTTGGTTCCTATATGTGAATTTTTTTAATCGGTCCTTATATGCACAATTATTTTTAATTTGGTCCTCGCCGTTTATTGATGTTATAACGCCGTCACATAATAGAGATCAAATTTAAAATGATTGTCACATGTAGGTATCAAATTCAAATTTTCCCTACATGTGACAATCATTTTGAATTCGGTCCCTATACTTTAACTCCAACAAACATTGTTATAATACCAATAAGCGGCAAAGACCAAATTAAAAATAATTGTACATATAGGGACCGATTTCAAATTTTTTCACATATAGGGACCAAATTCAAAATCAATGTCACATATAGGGATCAAATTATTAGTTTAACCAAAAAATTTCCATTACCTTTTTGGTTAAACCAATCATTTGGTCCCTATGCGAGTTCCAAATTAAAAATAATTGAACATGTAAGGACTGATTTCAAAATCTTTCATGTATAGAGATCAAATTCAAAATCAATGTCATGTATAGGGACCAAATAATTAGTTTAACCTACCTTTTTTAAATAACTCAATTATGCTTCTTTGTAATTTCTTTGAGTCTATCTTTGTTATCATGATAGTTCTGTAAATATACTTCACTAACTGCGGCATGGTGTGGTTCCAGCAATTGATCAACAACCTTGATCGAGATCTACAGTATGCTATAAGAGTAGAGGGCAAGATGGATTTGCAATCTGTCTCTAATTATGATGAAGTAAAGAATGCTATCATGGAAAAGGTACTGACTGTTATTTTTGTGTGGCCAAATTTTGTTGTCTTATTACTGGCCTATAATCATCTCATGTCTAAATCTCTAATTTAAATGTTTCATTTTTTATATTTGTTTAATGTGCTGCAAAACTGTGTAAATTACAATATGTGTGTCATCGATAAGAAATTATTATGACCTATTTCTCCCAATGCATGCAGCTGGTAAAATTACGAGATGAGCCAATACGTGAAGAATGCCCTCTCATTTATCATCTGGATGTAGCTGCTATGTATCCAAACATAATTTTGACAAACCGGCTTCAGGTATGATGAGGTTTTTAATTATAATATTGCTCTTAGCAGGATATACATTTATATGATGTTTGTTCACTGGCAAAAAACTTCATCATCATAATCATAATTTTAAGAATATAATGATCAAAACAGAAAACATATAGAGAAACAAAATGAGGTAATGGTTTTATCCTTTTGAAGTCTGCTGTTTTTCATCACCTTGTGTGTATATGGCTGGTTTTGATATGGAAGTTTTTCAATATCAGTTTTATGCTCCAATTTTGCTTGGCTGGATTTAAAGAAAATGTGAATGGGACTAGTAAAAGATAAGGATGACTGCAATAAGCAGTTTGAAGCATATTTTATGGGAATATGGGATTTATGTAGTCTTCTGCACGCATGATAAAAACTCAGCTGGTGGCATGGTGTTGTTCTGGTTGTACGCACTTGTGATTGTTGATAGAGGCAATGCATTTCACCACATTGTCTCAATGGTTTTTAACTTTTTATGGCCAGAAGTTTGATGTGGATAAGCATTTCAAGTAAAATGTTAGGAGATAATTTAAGGATAATTTTAAGGATATGTATGTTTTCTGCTTGTTTTCTGTCATGGGAGTTATCCTCCTGAATTATGAATTTCTGGTTATTATGTATCCCCCATTCCCCCCCCCCCCCTAATTGCAGCCACCATCAATTGTTACGGATGAGGTTTGCACTGCATGTGATTTCAACCGTCCTGGAAAGACTTGTTTACGAAAGCTTGAGTGGGTTTGGCGTGGAGAAACATTCATGGGAAAGAAAAGGTGTACTTTTCTTTTCGATTAATGATTGTTGTACTGCAGGTTTATTTGAATTTTGACCACATCACTGGAAATTTTAAAAGATGATTGACTATAACTTTATTTGAATTTTTCCAGTGACTATTATCATTTAAAGAAGCAGATTGAGTCAGAGTTTGTTGATGGTGGTGATGGGAGGCCATCAAAGTCTTTTCTTGACCTGCCCAAGTTAGAGCAACAATCAAGGCTAAAAGAGCGTTTAAAGAAATACTGCCAGAAGGTTATGGTTGTTTAATTGAACATGTTTGCTTAATCACGTGTGACATACTAAATCATGGTGACTTCCACAGGCATATAAACGGGTACTCGACAAACCAGTTACTGAACTTCGTGAAGCAGGAATCTGCATGCGCGAAAATCCATTTTATGTTGACACTGTTCGCAGGTTAGTTATGATCATTGATGATTAATTTTGAATAATAAAGTCAACCTTTGCAACATCTAGTCTGAAGCAGACAGTATGTTGTTCTATGTCTATAATCTGTAGAACATTTTTTGTGCAGCTCATAAATTTAACATAGGTCAGGTTAACCGTAAGAAATTCTCTTTAAGTTTGTCTTGCACTTTTCTTTCATTGCTTGTTGTACTAAGCCCTGGTTTTGTGCTATCTGGTTCAAGTTTCCGGGATAGAAGATATGAATATAAAGGTCTTAATAAAGTTTGGAAAGGAAAACTATCAGAAGCCAAGGCCAGTGGGAACCCTATGAAGATCCAGGAAGCACAAGTATAGTAATAGGCTTGTTGATTCATGCACAATTTACTCAGTTTTTACAATAAATACATTATTGTCTTGGGATTTCCTTTCATTTGATTATTTTATGCTCCAGGACATGGTAGTGCTTTATGATTCATTGCAACTTGCTCACAAGTGTATTCTTAATTCCTTTTATGGATATGTCATGCGCAAGTGAGTATATTGACCTCCCTATGTGCTTGAAGTTTCATCAGTGGGATTCATTCAATAACATTTGCTATTTTTTCTTCTTAATCATCTTGTTCATCAATGTTTATCTTACAGGGGTGCAAGATGGTACTCCATGGAAATGGCTGGAGTTGTCACTTATACTGGTGCAAAAATCATTCAGAATGCCCGCTTGCTGGTAGAGAAAATAGGAAAACCTCTTGAACTAGACACTGATGGTATCTGGTGTGCACTTCCCGGATCTTTTCCAGAAAATTTCACTTTCAAAACAAAGTATGTTCTGTTCATGATTTATGTGGTTGTTAATATATATGATTACAGCAGGTCTTGAAATTTTTATTGAATATTTCTATTTTAGCAGCATGAATGCGGGCTATTCTAAGATAACCTTTGTTCAATTTTGTTTATAGTAAGGTGTATTTAGGAAACTGTTGACTGCTAAAATTAAGGGGCATTGATTTGGGTGATTAATTGCTAATTAGGATGATTGAATATTCTTGTATTGTTCCTCCAGCATTTAGTATAATTCGAGTTGTAGGCTGTAGACAATTTATTGTGCTCCATCCTACATGCTCTTTCTCTCTCCCCCCCTTTCTCTTAGAACCATGGACTCAAACACGGTTCGATTGGGCCCAAGAAGGCCTTACAAGTGTTATTAGGAGGGAAAAACTGTAATAAGTCTGAGAGGAGGGAAAGTTTGTTATAGTGAGAGAAAGTAGATTTGATGAAATAGAAATGGGTTACAGGGGGAGAGGCATTACTACTTTTTTCGAGTTTCAGCTTGCAGCTTTGGCCCTAAGGAGTTTCCCTTGGCTGGGAGCATATGCTCTTGTATATTCTGTCTTCCTTTTGTAGTTTTGAATAATTCAATTTCCCTAGAGTTTTTTTTTTCTATCACTCTCTCTCCCAAACCGTTATTTTCTCTAATTTTCAATAATTTAGAGTGCGTTAGTTAGAAATCTGAAGATGCTTACTCCTATTTTGACACATTTCAGAGAATCAAAGAGGAAGTTGACAATCTCATACCCTTGTGTTATGCTTAATGTTGATGTGGCAATAAATAATACAAATGCCCAGTACCAGGTCAGCTTGGATTTTTATTTGTAAATGATATAATTCGCAATACTATGCTGGTTTTTCTGCTTCTGTGTTTTGCAGTAAGTAGAGTGCAATTACTTTGCTTTTACATTTGATTACTCCATTCTTTCTATTTCCAATTTTCTGACAGACACTCACAGATCCAAATAGGAAAACTTATACAGCTCGTAGTGAGTGCTCTATTGAATTTGAGGTGGATGGACCATACAAGGTAAAATGGAGCTGTAGTTTATGATTTAAATTTTTTCCTTCGTGTTTGACTATATGTGAATGAATTATATGGTATGCTTTGATGTAGGCAATGATCCTTCCTGCTTCCAAGGAAGAAGGAATTCTGATTAAAAAGCGTTATGCTGTTTTTAATGATGATGGAACCCTTGCAGAGCTGAAAGGTTTTGAGATCAAGCGCAGAGGTGAACTGAAGCTAATCAAAGTTTTCCAGGTATACTGATAAAGATCATTAGCTTCAAGCACAGAGCCATAAATAAGATCTCATAATGATGAGGATATGTATTCTTACTTTATAGTTTCTATGATATAGAAAATTCTGAATATGCTTGAGTGAATAATGCACTCAGTAGTTTTGGTATTTATATACACTTCATCATAAATTACATGATATGATTACAAGGCAAATAAATGCTAGTGCAACTTCCTAAGTACATGAATGAGTTAAATTATTGTACATGAATCTAAAGATACATGAATCCAAGTCTTTAAATGCTGCTATTTCCAACACTCCCCCTCCAGCTGGTGAATAGGTATTCTCCATTCCCAACTTGGATATAATCCGCAAGTTGCCCTTGTGAGGGAACATGTGGTGCAAATCATCCCACTACAGAGCTTCTTAATGAAATGTCTATCAACCTTGATATGCTTATTTTGATCATGTTGAACTGGATTATGTGCTATACTGATTGCTGATTTATTATCACAGTTGAGCTTCATAGGTCCTTCCCATTTAATCTTGAGGTCTCTAAAATAATTGTGCCAAAGTAACTCACAAATGCCTTGTGCCATAGCTCGAAATTAAGCTTCAGCACTATAACCGCGCTACTACACTTTGCTTTTTACTCCTCCCAGACACAAGATTTTCTCCAAGAAACATACAATACCCTATAGTGGATCTCCTATCAGCAATCGACCCCGCATAGTTAGCATCAGTATAGGCCTCGAGTGTTGTATTCCTATTTCTTTTGAACAAAATTCCTCTTACAGGAGTTCCCTTGAGATACTACAAGATCCTATGAGTTGTTTGTAAATGAACCTCTCTCGGGCTATGCATGATTTGACTAACCAAACTTACAGCATACACAATATATGGCCTGGTATGAGACAAGTAAATTAATCTCCCTACCAAACGCTGATACATTTCTTTGTCCACCGTAGCATCTTCTGCATTTCCCAATTTCAGATTCTGGTCCATAGGAGTACTCGCACCTTTACATGCTATTTTGCCTATCTCCTTGAGATATAAAAATGCCTTTCCTGGAGTGTGCCACCTCAATTCCCATAAAATACTTCAGCTTTCTTATTTCAAATTCCTTTGCCAAACACTGACTCTAGACTTGTTACTCCTTCCAATCATATCCGGTCACTATAATGTCATCCACATACACTAACAACATTGTATTTCCCCTGATGTTGAGTGTTTGATGAACAAGGTATGATCTCCTTGACTTTTCTTGTACCCCAAAATTGTCATAACCTTAGTGAATCTTCCAACCATGCCCGGGGTGATTGTTTCAGCCCATATAATGCATTTTTCAATCTGCAAACCGTATTGGCAGCTACATTTTTCTCCTACCCTGGTGGTACCTGCATATAAATTTCCTCCTCAAGTTCCCCATGTGAGAAGTCATTTTCACATCAAATTGTTGTAATTCCCAACCATAAATTGGTAGCAAGAGACAAAATTACCCTGATTGTGTTCATCTTTGCAATAGGAGCAAAGGTCTCTGAATAATCAATCTTATAGGTTTGTGTGAACCCTTTGGCAACCAACTTGGCTTTGTATCTTTCAATCGATCCATCAACCTTACATTTTATTGTGTATGCCCATTTGCATCCAACTGGCCTCTTCCTTTCTGGTAAAGCCACTAACTCCCAAGTTCTATTCTTCTTCAATGCCTCCATCTCTATATTCATGACTTGCTTCCACTTTTCATTGGATAATGCCTCAGAAACAGTAATGGGTATTGAAATGGTGTTTAGGTTTGTAAGGAAGGCTCTTTGGGTTTGTGATAATTTTTTAAATGAGAGGTAGTTTGAAAGGGTATATAATGGTTGCTTGATGCATCTTTTCTGATGGCAATTGGGAGGTATTGGTCATCATCTGTTATTTGGGCTATCATTTCATCCTGTAAATCTGGAGAATTGAAATTATTACCTCATTCGAATAGTCGAGTTGGGCTCTTGAACGTGTGTCGATTTAGGAATGACCTTTGACCGTTGCCCTTTTTGTGTACACGAGATTCTTACTAAATCTTACATTCACTTCGGATCCAGGTCTAACTGAAGATGAATTTGATCGCTCTGACTCAGCCTCAGGTTCAGTTTCAAATCTAGATTAAGACATGTGTATTTGACTCAAGACTAGACACAAGTGTATTTGACTCAAGACTAGGAAGATCTAGTGTTTCAAGCTTATCATCCCTAATATTCTCCCCTTGAAGATAAGTTTGTTTGAAGTAGGCTTCACTTTCATGAAAGGTTACATCACGCGACACAATTTTTTAGATGGAGGTAAACACCTATATCCCTTCTGAGTGGAAGAATACCCAACAAAAACACATCTTAGGGCTCTAGGATCGAGTTTTCCCTGTCTTGACTGTGAACATGGGCAAATGACACACACCCAAAGATTCGAGGTTTAAGGTTATTAGTAGCTGACAAATTGGGATAGAAGGAAGAAAAAACATCCATAGGACTCTAGAACCCTAAGACTCTAGAGAGTAATCGATTAATAAGATATGTAGCTATGAGAACGGCTTCCCCCATAAATTTTTGGGAACATTTCTCTGATACGTCTAAAAGGTGCCCGTTTTTCCTTTTTGCAATCCCATTTTGTTGTGTATTAACACAAGAAGACTCATGGACAATTTCCTCCTTCTAACAGAATGAAGTAAGGACATGATTGAAGTACTCTTTTCCATTGTCAGACCTATGCCTTTTGATGTTTACACCAAATTGATTTTTAATCATGTAGAATTTTTTTAGGAAAACAGTACTTACGTTAGACTTGTGTTTGGGTGTTCCCTGGGATTGGCTTTGGGCTTTTCCTGCGCAGCTTAGGTGGAGGGCGGAGAAGGCCTCTTTCCGAGGCGCTCGAGCCATCAGTGAGATACCACTTTGGAAGAGCTAGAATTCTAACCTCGTGCCAGGACCTATGAGTCAAGGGAAAACTTCAGGTACACAGTTTTTATGGGGCATAGGCCTCCCAAAAGGTAACGGAGACGTGCAAAGGTTTCCTCGAGCCAAACGGAGATTGGCTCTCGAGTGCAAGGGCAGAAGGGAGCCTGACTGCACAACCCACCTGTCGAGCAGGGACGAAAGTTGGCCTTAGTGATCCGGCGGTGCCGACCGGAAGGGTCGTTGCTCAACAAAAATCCAAGTAACTCCGGCACAATGATCTATAAAAGTCATAATTCATCTAGTACCAGTCACATTTGGAACAATAGAGGGACCCCAAACATCTGTATGAATAAGAGAGAAAGGGAAAATGCTTTTTTTTATCCCTTAATGGGAAAGGTAGACAATTGTGTTTAGCTAGCTCACACACATCACAATGAAGACCTTAGTAAACAGAGACTAACACAAAACTTTAATGACCCCAAAAGAAAGATGACCTAATCGACAATGAAAAAGAAATATTTTTCTTTATTAGAGAGTATCGACTCCGACATGAATACGTGAGACAAGTGGTTTTTTGTAGACAGACCTGGTTCTTCAAGATATTAAAGGTCATTCCCTTCTCCAGCATGTCCATTCGTCCTCCCTGACTCCTTGTCCAAAAATACATAACAATGACTATGCAAAATCACACTACTAGATAAGCCTTCTGTAAGTTTCTGTATAGAGACAAGGTTTATGGTTAGCTTTGGAACATCAGGACATTTTTTAAGGTTATAGAATGATTTATTTGGATGTCTCCAATGCCAGCTACAATTACAAGTGTACCATCTGCAGTGGCGATTTTCTAATTGTTGGGACGAGGGGAATATGTCGAGAAGTGTTTAGAAGATGGTATAGTCTGTGGCTCCTGAATCTAATATTCAGAAGACGCTAGAAGGTGTTTTTGAGACATTAAATCCGAATGAAAGTGGAAGCTTATCTGAATACGCCACAGTACAGTTGCTTGATGGATTCTCCATACTGTTGAGGAAAGCTCTCATCATTTCTAAGTCTTTCTGGTTGATTGAGTTCACAATTTCCTCACTGTTCGACATGGAGGAACCAGAAAAACCAAACATAAAAACAAGCACCAAGGAGAGTTGTATATAGACCCAAAAAAAGGGGGGTCAGATCAAGAAACCAACCCCTAAAACAAGTTCCAACGGTTTGAACGAAGTAAGCGAGCAATGCATTCGGTGGCAGGAAGGGGGCGCATGAAGCACACACGACGCGTCGGAACGTGGACACACGTGTGGCGGCGTGTGCGGAGGTTTTTGGCGGCAGGCTTCCAGGATCTAGCCGGTCTCAGGGCGGTGATTCTGGTGGTAGGGTCGATGGTCTGAACGACAATGGTCAATGGTGGACTGTTGCGGTCAACAACGGTTCTGCTGATCTAAACGACAATGGAAGGGTCGCTGGTCTGGACAAATGGCACAATGAAGGTGTCGGAAGGGGAAAGGTTCTAAAAGGGTTGCAATGAAGGCAACCTAAGGTTTGGGTTTGTTTGCAGCGGGTCTGGCCGGAAAAGTGGTGGTGGTACACGATGAAGGCTGGAACAACGGAGAAACAGAGACTCCCCGGGTTGGGAGCTCTGATACCATGAGATAGGAATTTATGAATATGCTCGAGTGAATAATGCACTCAACAGTCTTGGTATTTATATACACTTCATCATTAATTACATGATATAATTCCAAGGAAATAAATGCTAGTGCAGCTTCCTTAAGTACATGAATGAGTTAAATCACTGTACATAAACCTAAGTTTTTAAATGCTGCTATTTCCAACAGTTTCTTCCTGATGCCTCTGACTTTATTAAGTGATAAAATTAGTTATCATTGTTTTTAATATAAGGCTGATAAATAAGGATGTATGCATCTGTGTAACTAAAACTAGTTAAATAGGAAGACTTTATATTTATTAACTGCTGGCAATTTTTTTTCTTCCAAGTGAAACACATTTCTTGTTGCAGGCTGAGCTTTTTGACAAGTTTCTCCATGGCTCAACTATCGAAGAATGCTATTCAGCTGTTGCTTCTGTCGCAAACCGCTGGCTTGATCTTCTTGATGTATGCTAAAGATCCATGGTTTATAATTGATGTATTAGGAGCTTTGATACTTGTTTGCTCAAATTAGTTGTTGAAGATACTGATGTTCATGACCAGATACAACATTTTAATTCCTTATTATGTCAACTCTTTCTGTGATACAGAACCAAGGAATGGACGTTGCAGATAGTGAGTTGCTTGATTATATATCAGAATCAAGTACCATGAGCAAGTCTTTAGCTGATTATGGTGAGCAGAAGTCTTGTGCTGTTACCACTGCTAGGCGTCTTGCTGACTTTCTTGGTGATGCAATGGTCAAAGATAAAGGTCTTCGATGTCAGTACATAGTAGCTAGTGAACCTAAGGTGTGATAGAAATTTCATGAATCATAAATATTTTCTCTTTTGTATTCACCTGCAATATCTTTTTAAAAAGGTCATTGTATTTGCAGGGAACACCTGTAAGTGAGCGTGCTGTTCCTGTTGCAATATTTGAAACTGATTCAGGTAATTTTTCATGTTTTTTAAGTGAGAAAATAGAAATATCAATTTTATTCTTGTTTACATTCTAAGCAAGGAAGTTTATGCTTAATGTTTGCAGAAGTAATGAAGTTCTATGTCCGAAAATGGTGCAAGGTCTCATCAGATGTTGGCATTCGATCAATAGTTGACTGGTCCTATTACAAGCAGAGGCTTAGTTCTGCCATTCAAAAAATTATCACTATTCCCGCTGCAATGCAAAAGGTTTCGTTGATTTTTTCTTTCTGCAAGTTGAAACCATCCATTCTTGTTTGTTCTTATTTTCTCTGGAAATGTGTTTAATGCTTACAGGTTGCAAATCCCGTCCCTAGGGTAGTTCATCCTGACTGGTTGCATAAGAAGGTCCGTGAGAAGGAGGACAAGTTTCGTCAACGAAAATTAGTTGATGTCTTCAACATGATGCGAGATGAGCGCTCAAAAAGACAGAATGATTCTAGCGCTCAAAAAGAATTTATTGACTTGGAGGACTTTGGGAACAAGGCCAAGAGTACTAAATTTGGACCTAGACCAATTATACGGCATTATGAAGCTAATAATGAACGGCATTCAGTGAAGCTCAATGGTCAAGAAGATTCTGTGCAACAACAAAATGATAATAGCAGCAAGGATGCACTTTCACAATTACAACAAAATGAGATATCATGTGAAGATGTTGACAGAACTGTAGATTATCAAGGATGGCTTCAAATAAAGAAGAGAAAGTGGAAAGATATCATGGAAAGGAGAAAGAAGCGAAGGTAAAGTGCTCATTGCTACCTAAATATTAAAGTTCATGCATATCAATAACAGGAAGTTCTCGGGAGTGGTTCTCCTTCAAAGGGCTAGTCCCAAGTGATAATGTTGGGTTGTTTGAAAGAAAGAGCTAAAATTATATATTAAATTCTATTGAAAAATTGGTCTGCTGTATTATGCTTTTAATTTTGTCACCAACCACCATGAATAATTAACAATGACAGCACAGACAAAAGCTCAAAGGTGGCATTCAACCAAATTATAGTAGTTTGTGTTGCCATATATTGGGAAATTACTTTGTTTCAGATTTTGTGTGATGAAACTCTTATTTATACATCTTGAGAATTTAGTACTTACTAAGATATTCAAAACTTTTTGGGGAACTAAAATGGGAGAATCATGAATGGCTATACAATTTTCTTTAAAGGTGGCACCAGCACCAGCACCAGCACCAGCACCAGTAAAAGGGCCAATCATGAATGTGTGTGTGACTGACTCTGCTAGTAGGCTGCTTGCCATTTTTAACCCAATCCATTGCACTTTATTGTGTGGATGAAAATCTGACTTATGAATATGATAGATATCTTAGTGTTCATCATTGTTTTTTTTCTTTTCTGTTTTGTTTGTGTGAGCTCCCAAGTATTATTGATTGGTAGTAAGGAACAGCATTGATTTTCTCAGATTGGAAAATTCAAAGAAATCTGACCGTGTAAATGACATTCGTGAACAAATGAATGGTAAGAAGAATGAGGGCAGAAGTAATGTCAGTTCATATTTCAGAAGACATGAGGTAGTCCTAACTCGGTGCCACTGGCAGGTAATGTTGTTAAATTTTGCAATGAAGTAGTCAGTTTTAAAATACGACTGGTATGGTTTTTAATTTCCTTATTCTAATCTTCCCATGATTCAGATAATACAGCTTGTTCACAGTTCACAGATTGGACAATTTTTTGCTTGGGTTGTTGTTGATGGGATTATGCTTAAGATTCCTGTTTGTGTTCCTAGAGTCTTTTACCTCAATTCTAGATCACAAATTACTGAAGAATTTCTGGGCAAACGTGTCAACAAGACTCTTCCTCATGGAAGGCATAGTTATAACCTGTATGAGGTACTGGTGGTGTTATTGGTTTTTCTTTTTATAGATTTTCTGGCGGTTCTTTTATGAATTTGTTCTCATTTGAAGGTATGAATTTTGCTTTGGAATTTTGCAGGTCACAATTAATGAAGTTCAGTTTAGGGAAGCAAGCAAAAAACTTGCAGCTCTTCTAGCAGATCCTGATGTTGAGGTCAGCATACTTATTAACCATCTAATTATATTTCTTTCTTCTGTTTTTTGTGTGTACAATATGTTGTATCGCCTATAACTTGATTGGTATATTCTATACCATCAATTCTTGCTCAAATTGGTAGTTATGCCTCAACCCTCAACAAATAAAAGGCTGTCTTAGTCCTTTCTTTTTTTTGGGTTTAAAGTTGTTCTCTCTGTGTTGTATGCCATTTATTTGAAATTTGTTAGTAGGATTGGCCTTGGAAAAAATGTTTGCTCTAGATTTTTCTTCTTTTGAATATGTTAAGGCAATGAATATGCCCTCTTTATTCTAAATTTTTCTTGGCCTAAAGTGTCTTTCGTTAAAAAGAAAGTAGGGTTAGCACCTATTAACAAAAAGATTGAAGAATCTCATCTTAGGTGGTTTAGCCATGTGAAGAGAAGGCCATTAGAAGCCCCCAGTAAGAAAAGTAGATCAGAATCAGATGGAGGATAGACTAATAGAGGTAGAGGGAGACCAAGAAAAACCATAGGGGAAACCATTAAAAAGAACTTAGAGTTAAATGGACTTTTTGGGTAAATGATTTATGACATAACACAACGGCGTTGTCTGGTCCATGTGGGAAATGGTTTTGATTGTTGTAGAGTGTCTTTCATTTGGATACAGGTTTAGCTTATTATGATAAGCATTTGACTAGATCTGTTCATGCTATAGATGTAGAAGTGTAGAACTAATTCACTCTTGACTGGTAAAAGCTGCAACATGAATCAGTGTTTTAATCTTAACTTCTGTGAGCATATTGGTATGGCTGTGGGAATGTGCAAAGGGCCTACTCTCTGTTCCAAATTGTGAGGAACTTTATGCTGTTGGATTAAATGGCAGTTCTTTTAAATCTGAAATCTGAATCATATCATCCAGCCATATATGTTTCTTGAATTATTGTTTATTGAACTCCATCTTTTACTTTTTGAATCATATAAATGGAATTAATATGCATCCTTTCACATCTTGTCTTGTTAGTATTTTAATTTATGTTTTCAAATAGGGTATATACTCGAGCTTATACTACCAGTTTTACTTCCATTATGTCAAATATAAATGATAGGTGGAATTATATTTAAATTAACTTGGAGGACACATTTTTTGGGTCAGGGAATCTATGAAACCAAGGTGCCACTGGAGTTTAAGGCTATAATCCAACTTGGCTGTGTATGTAAAGTGGACAAAAATGCTAAAAAACGTAATCTACAAGACTCATGGAGTTTGAGTGAATTGCACATGAAGACCACAACAGAATGTGCTTATCTCGAACAATCCATATCCTTCTTTTACTTGTATCATAGGTAAGTGGAGGTCCAATATTTATGAAGACTTTTTATCAATTTTTTCCACTCATTTTTGGGGTTAAAAACATTCAATTGTATTTGCTTAGAAAATAAATTCCATGCCTTTCCTGCGTTTTTCACATTATCTTTGAAAGCAGTAGTTTAATATTGGCATTCTTTTATTAACTTCAGCATCTCTGAGGGACGGGCTATATATGTTGGATATTTTCCTGCATCGAAAACCATAAATCTTGTGGTAGTTAATCCCTATCAAAACAAAGATGTATCGTCAACTTTTCTCGAAAGACAATTTCAGGATGCTTGCCAAGCTTTGTCTATTGAGCCACCTCCCAGGAATGGCGTTAGTTTTAAGGTAAATACGCAACATTTCTTTGATCATAATTTTGTTTCCTTTAAGTAACTATTAATATCTTATCAGTAGATGTTCTTTTAATTTTTTTATGCTATGAAGCATCGACATTGCTGGCTTTAGGGGTGTCCGAGTGTGGGGCATGCGTCCGACACGTGTCTCACACTTCTTGTGAGGTGTTCAATTTAAAAATTATTTTTTGTTGGCTCATAAACGGCTTGATCATTGCTCAAACACTTAACTGACACTTCTATGTGGTTGAACACCTAAAGGACACCTATTTTTTTTTAAACATAAAGTAAATTAAAACTTTGAAAATAAGTTAGAGCTGAAAGATAGATTAAAAGTTAAAACTTTTTTTGTTGTATATCTGAAAGATATAGTTCATCTTCTTATGTAAGAATCTTTTTGTAAAGAAACAAAGTGCTCAAATTGTATAATGATGTCTTTTTTTTTGTTGAGATTCATTATCATAGGGAAAATGTAATGCTTAACGAATTGTTTTGAGATGATGAATATATCTTGATTCTCAATTTAGATCTTTTATAATGATGCTCATATTTAATTTTTATTTGATTTGACTATATATATATATATATATATATATATATATATATATGTTGCCGTGTCGTGGTGTCCTATATTTTAGACATTGCCGGTGTCTGTTTGTCGTGTTCGGTGTCCGTGTTTATGATTCATAGTTTTTATGTTTTAAAATGTCTCCATGCAAGTGTCTTTGTACTTATCTATTTCATGTTTATGGGTATAATTATGTCGTACATTCAGGTGGACTATGTTGGACATGTCAAGGATGCTGAAACAGTAATGCAAAGAGCAATAAATGACCACAGGTTTCTTTTCATATCTTATTTTACTATAATGCTTTCTGAAGGAAGAAGTGTTTTGGTCAGGACATTAAGAAAATAGCACAAATTAGGTTTCTTTTAAAAATGTGTCATTGCTTTTTTGTTGTGTGCATATTTCTTTAGCTGCTCAACGCAAGCAAAATTAACAGTGACACCTTAATTAATACTTTCTGGATGTTATATTATAATCTGTATGTGAGTAAGAATATCATCAAAGGCAGTTATGTTATTTGAACAATCAAAATGGGACAACTTAGGGTCAACTTTTGACAACGGTTGATGACGTTTAAAATTGTGGTTAATATAGTTCAGTGGATGGTTAATGAGTTACCCATCTCGTTGTACCCATTAACCAAGTTCAACACACCATTAATTTGAACGTCATTAACCGTTGTCACCGAGATGGGTAACTTATTAATCATCCACCGAGCTGCATTAACCACAATTTTAGACATCATTATTATGGCCTGTGCAGCAAATTATTATGGCCAAAATTTTGCAATGCTTTCACACTGAAGATGGCCTCTATAAATAGAGGCAGTGATATGCATTTGGGGAAGAACAAGAAGCAAGCAAGAAACAGAGAGCTTGCGATAGTGAGAGAGAAAATTAGAGTGAGTAAAACTTAAAGAGTGTAGTGTGGGAAAAATACACCGAAATTTTGGATATCATCTCTATTGCTCCTTGGTATTGCAATTACAAAATTATGTATCTCACTCTCATAACACTATATTTGTGTCCCTTTACAACTGAAGTCTCACATCAGGACCATAAATCCAAAATCCCCTAATTAAAGTCTGACGCGGACAATAGGCCCAAGAGGGCTACAATATATGAAAGAGGTAAATGGAAGCCCATTAAATGGCTTGAGGGGTGCAGTGCACTGGATCAATGCCCATGAGTGAGAAAATGTAACTAACTATTGCCTTGTTGGCACTAGCAGTGGGGCGGGAGTGTAGGAGAGAGAATTCGGTTGCTGAGGTGAGAAAGGATATAGGGGAAATGATGTAACAGAAGGGATTAGGCTGGAATTGGAATTGGAAACCCCTGGGAGAGAACTAAGCCTCTCGAAAGCTTAGTACTCCAATTGTAGCCCTTTTCTTCTTATCTTACAAGTTCAGTATCACCTTGATACTGACTTGATCATCAATAATACACAGTTTCTATCCTATTTTTCTTCTAATACTAGTTGATACTCATCAATTGCTGGAATGGAGAAATTTCAGTGGAATGGAGGGGCTCAAGATGCTTTCGAAGTGCTGAAACAAGCCATGACCTCAATTCCAGTGCTTGCTGTCCCAAACTTTGAAAAGGAATTTGTGTTAGAAACTGATGCATCTGGGAAGGGTATTGGGGCTGTCTTGATGCAGGAGGGGAGACCTGTAGCTTATATGAGCCAAACAATTTCAACTCGGGCCCAAAACAAATCTGTCTATGAAAAGGAATTGATGGCAGTGGTGCTAGCCATACAGAAATGGAGGCATTACTTATTGGGGAGGCATTTTGTAGTACACACTTGATCAAAAGAGCCTCAGATTTTTAACTGAACAGAGATTGATGGGAGAGGAACAACAAAGATGGATCTCCAAATTGCTTGGCTTTGACTTCGAAATCAATTACAAACCAGGACCAGAAAACAAAGCAGCTGATGCCTTGTCCAGAAAGTTGCAATTTTCAGCATTGTACACGGTGCAGATTCTGGAGAAGATGAAGATAGTGCAAGATTTATTGCTAGATGGGAGTTCACATCAGGGTTATGCAGTAAAGAATGGCAGATTATATCACAAGGGAAGGATTGTGATTCCTAAGGAATCTCCAAAGATTTCTCTAATCCTTAAGGAATTTCATGATCTGACCCTAGGAGGCCATTCTGGCTTCAGGACTTATAAGAGGGTGGCTGGACTGTTTTGTTGGGAAGGGATGAGAAGGATGATACAGTAGTATGTGCAGGAATGTGAGGTCTGCCAAAGGAACAAGTATGAGGCTCTTAATCCGGCAGGGTTGCTGCAACCCCTCCCCATTCCTACTCATCCATGGTCTGAGATCTCCATGGACTTCATTGGAGGTTTGCCAAAATCGGGAGGGATGGATACTATATTTGTGGTTGTTGACAGGTTAACCAAATATGCACGCTTCATTGCCTTGGCCCATCCTTACACTACTAAAGATGTGGCTGAAATCTTCATCAATGAATTGGTGAGGCTTCACGGTTTTCCAGCTTCTATAGTATTAGACAGAGATAGAGTCTTCCTTAGCTCATTCTGGACTGAATTGTTCAAGCTTGTAGGGACTAAGTTGAAATATAGCTTGGCCTATCATCCATAGACTGACGGTCAAACGGAAGTGGTTAATAGATGCTTAGAAACTTATCTTAGGTGTGTGACTGGGGCAAGACCAAAACAGTGGCACAAATGGCTTAGTTGGGCTGAATTTTGGTACAACACCAACTACCATTCATCCACCAAAATGACCCCCTTCCAAGCACTTTATGGAAAGGACCCTCCCAGCTGTGATCAGAGGTGATGTGGACAGATCTGCATTGGAAGAGGTGGATAGAATGACCATGGACAGGAATGAGCTGTTAGAAGAGTTGAAGAAGCAGCTAGTGCAAGCTCAGAACAGAATGAAACAGCAAGCCAATAAGCATAGAAGGGATGTGGAGCTCCAGGTGGGAGATAAGGTCTATTTGAAGATCCAACCTTATAAATTGAAGAACTTGGCCAAGAGGGTGAATCAAAAGTTAAGTCCTAGATTTTATGGTCCCTATGAAATCACTGAGAAGGTTGGAGCAGCCAAGCCGCATACAAACTTTTGTTGCTAGAAGAGAGTCGAGTCCACCCAATTTTCCATGTTTCATTGTTGAAGAAAACTGTTGCTGCTGAGGTGACTGTGCAGCCACTTCCCCCTTTTGTCTCTGAAGATTGGGAGCTGCAAGTCATTCCCGAGGATGCTTTGGCCATTAGAGGAGCAAGCCCTGCTGAAAAAGAGGTGCTTATCAAATGGAAAAATCTGCCCAGCTGTGAAAATTCTTGGGAGAAGGTGACTGATCCAGGAGCATTTCCCTGATTTTCACCTTGAGGACAAGGTGAATTTTGAAGGGGAAGGTATTGATGCGGACAATAGGCCCAAGAGGGCTAAGGTATATGAAAGAGGTAAATGGAAGCCCATTAAATGGCTTGAGGGGTGCAATGTACTGCAATGCACTGGATCAGTGCCCATAAGTGAGAAAATGTAACTAACTACTGCCTTGTTGGCAGTAGCAGTGCGGTGGGAGTGTAGGAGAGAGAATTCGATTGCTGAGGTGGGAAAGGATATAGGGGAAATGATGTAACAGAAGGGAGTAGGCTGGAATTGGAAACCCCGGGGAGAGAACTAAGCCTCTTGAAAGCCTAGTACTCCAATTGTAGCCCTTTTCTTCTTATCTTACAAGTTCAGTATCACCTTGATACTGACTTGATCATCAATGATCTTAGAATTTGGGCTTGAGCCTAACTCAACCCCACAAAACCGGCTTGTAAGGTGAGGACTGCCCAAGCCTTATAAACACTACTTAGGCCATATCTCTAGGCGATGTGGGATCAAACACAACCCCTCAACCCAACACAATGAAGGTGTTGGAGGCTGCAATGAACACAGTCCAAAGATGCCGCAATTAAGGCGGCTAGGGGCGGCCCGCAATTAAGGTGGCTTTCCAACACATTCCCTCATGCCCAGGGCTATGGACCTGGAGCGTGGATGATGTGGGCGACCAAACAACAGATCTAGGATAGACTTTGATACCATCTTAGAATTTGGGCTTGAGCCTAACTCAACCCCACAAAATCGGCTTGTAAGGTAAGGACTGTCCAAGCCTTATAAGCACTACTTAGGCCATATCTCTAGACGATGTGAGACCAAACACAACCCCTCAACCCAGCACAATGAAGGTGCTGGAGGCTGCAATGAAGGCAGCCCAAAGTTGCCACAATTAAGGCGGCTAGGGGCAGACCGCAATTAAGGCGGCTTTCCAACAAATAATACACAGTTTCTATCCTATTTTTCTTCTAATACTAGTTGATACTCATCAAAGTCATATAACCTTAATTTACTTTGAGAAATTAAGTAAGAATTAAAGTGACCTGCATCGATAGTGTAAAGAGTTTTGACATCCACTAATATTTTGACACCTTTGCTTTTATTTTAATTACCGAAAAAAGAGACAGTAATAAATATTAATTTGTCATAATATTAGTTGATATAAGCGTAAAACTCTTTTACACCGACCATGGTTACTAATTAAACTCATTAAATAAACACATATGGAGAAACAAGAGCGAAGCCAGATTCTGAATCTGTTGAGTAGAGTAGATAAGGTCTGAACCTGATTCCAACCAATAGAATCCATATTTGGAACCATCATGTATCAGGGGAGGCCATCATATAAGATTACATGTTATATTATTAATTAATGTTCAAAAGTAGATAAGTGCTTGGAATTTTAACAATGGTTAATCTCCATCGCTTTTTTAAAATTGAGGTTTTCCAACTCTATTCTTTTCCAAAGTTTTGTAAGCTCTGAAAAATCTAAATATCAAAATTCATTTTTCTATTTACATCCTTTAACTGAAATATTTTGCCTTTCTCTGATATTCTTTGTCATAGGAATGATTATCATGGGCCTATGGTTGCTGTCATTGAATGCCCCAATGTTCAACTAGTGAAATTGGGTATCCGAGCTCTGGATGATTTTCCATGCCTGTGTATACCTTCTAATGCACGTGATAGTCAGTATCAGGTAAAAATGTTCTGAAACAACTGGTCTTTCTCATGCATGTTTGTATTTAAAGCTTTTTTGTGTTTTTTTAGTGAACTTTTTTGTTTAATACAATCATTACTTCATCAATGTCGACACTGCACACAAAGGTTGTTTTTTCTTGAATCCTTTACTTTGCTACTTCTAATTTAGCTGTAGAGTATCCATGGTGCAAAACATGCGTTCAAGCTGTTACTTAATTTTGGCTCTTTTTAGATTCTTGGATGGCAACTAGTTGCTGCAAAAATTGGAATGCAACGTTGTGCTGCATCAGTCCAATGGCTAAATGAGAGAATTGCTCTCTCAAGATATGCCCATGTAAGCACCTCAAATCTTTAGCAGCATATCTTTGGGAAAACTACAAAAAAGGATTTATTTGTAAAAGAAATTTCCAGTTTAGGAACACCTAAGCCAATCAAAAGTGGTTAATTAAGTCAATAAGCAAGGACTTATTTAGCACTCTTTGCACATCATTAACCAGTTGAGTGGTTTAGGGTTCTTAAAGTTGAAATATTTTTATTGAGAAGTTCTATTTTGTAATTTTCCCAATTTGACTTTGTTTTCATATGCATATGAATTTCTTTTGCAGGTACCATTGGGGAATTTCGAACTTGACTGGCTTATATTTACAGTGGATACCTTTTTTTCAAGAGCGTTGCATGATAATCAACAGGTTCTGATTTTGAATTTAAGTTCTTGGATCTGGATTTGTTATGACCAAACTAAAACTTGATGTCCTGTCTTTGTAATATTTTACACCCTCACCTGAACTAGATGATAGTATCTTTTGATATATTCAAGGTGACAAGTCCGGGGTGTATGTGTTTCTTAAAGAACAATGCCTAACATTTCATAGCTCAGTAGCTCACTATAATATATTATCCGAAATAAAGAAAAAAAAAACAAAACAAACGAAAGATAATTCATTACAACCCCGTTTTTGTCTTATTATATATTCATTCACAGGTACTTTGGATATCTGATGACGGTCTTCCAGATTTAGGTGGCATTACTGATGAAGAGACCTGTTTTGTGGACGAGGTTTGTCTCATAGATATTTTGTTTTTTATGACCCAATTTTGTGCAGAGCTTTAATGTCCTGTGTTCTTAAGCAATTATTATTAGGTTAAACTAATCATTTGGTCTTTATACGTAACACTGATTTTGAATTTGGTTCTTATAAGCAAAAAAAATTGAAATCGGTCCCTCTATGTATAATTATTTTTCTGTTGTGTTATTTGTAAAACAATTTGGGACACCAAAATTCGACAACAAAATTCGTGGATAATGTAGTTCAAATGCGTGGTTAATGAAGTATTGAGTTTGGTTAATGAGTATATAAGGTGTTGCAATTCACTAACCATCCACTGAACTTCATTAATCACGATTTTGAAGATCATTAACCACGATTTTCAGTTGGTCAAATAAACATGTAATAATACACCTAAAAAATATGATTAATAATGTTCAAAAACGTGATTAATGAAGTTTAGTGAATGGTTAATGAGTTGCGACACTTTGTATATCCATTCACCAAACTCAACACTTCATTAACCACGAATTTTGTTGTCGAATTTTAGTGTCCCAATTTGTTGTACAAATAACATTTCTCTTATTTTTAAATTTGTCATCGCCGTTTATTAGTGTTATAATGTTGTTTGTTGAAGTTAAGGTATAGAGACCAAATTCAAAATGATTATCACGTATAAAGACCAAATTCAAAATGATTATCACATATAGGGACCAAAAAATATTGAATTCGGTCCCTACGTGTGATAATAATTTTGAATTTGGTCCTTATATTTTAACTTCAATAAATGACGTTATAATACCAAATAAAGGGTGAAGAACAAATTAAAAATAATTGTACATATAGGGACCGATTTCAAAAAAATTCATGTATAGAGACCAAATTCAAAAACAGTCATGTATAGGGACCGAATGATTAGTTTAATCTTATTATTATTATTAGGGAGCTGCTATGGCACCCTTATTGATATGGTACCCATTGTGAGTTGTCAATTATTTATTTATTGTTGATTTCATAATAAATATATTGAATAAAAGTAGTAACCATTAAAATGCTTGACTACTCACCCTCGGTACCAAACCTTGGAAAAAAAGATTGGTAGGTACCGAAATATTATTCAGGAAGAATTATTTTTAGGAAAACTTTATTTGAACAACAATTATGGATAACATAGGGGACAACAGTAGATGTATGTGAGTGTGAGTGAGTATCAAAGTATCACGTGTTTTGAGGTGAAGTAGAGATACGTATTAGAATGTGAGTGTGTTGTACCAATCTTGTCCCATTTGTGTTCTACAAATAACGGGACTGTTATTTTTAGGTGCCTCTGACACTGCTGTACTACTTTTTTCCTGAAACTAACCATTGAATAATGACAAACATAATAGAATAACCACTTTGGAATTCTTTCTTGTAATGAAGTACCCGCTTTCTATAATATGATCACCACAGTTAAACTGTTCTTATTTTGTTAAAAGCTACTCCTTCCGGTCCTTAATATAAGAGACAAAATGGTCGTTTTTTTATGCAATATATAAGAAAAAGTGATCAATTTTTATGCTAAGTTCCATATCTACCCTTATTTATTGTAAAATTCATATTAAAGAGACTCAACAATTCTTCATACAAGTGCTTTGGTTTTGCTTTACTTATTGGTTAGATAGCATAATGCTTGGACTTGGGAATAAATAAGTTAGTTGAATTAGAAGTAATTAAATAGGGGAAATTTGTGGAATAAAATTTAAAATGAATTGATTTCAATAATTTTCCTTGGTCTTGATGAATTAGGGTTTTGTCTTTTATATTGAGGACCGAAGGGAGTATTATTCTGTGGGGGACATCCACAAGTTTTAGTTACACAGTTTGATAATGTATTAATTAGCTACTCTTCATGACATAATGATCAGATTTTAAACTGTGGTTGTTCAAAAGTAGTTTTGTGGGAAAAATAGTACAGGTGCCTAAAGTGTGCAACAAGTGTCGCATTGGAATAATTTTCCATAATTATTGTTGTTATTAGTTGATTAATCAGCACGCTCATATTTGGTCTTCTGAAATTGACTGCTGTGCTATTTGGGAATAGGTCCACCAGCCTGTTCTTATATATCCTGGAGCTTATAGGAAAGTTACTCTGGAGCTAAAGGTTCGGTAATCTGAAGTTACTGTCACCAATTGAGCCAAACGTTTATAACTTAATGAGGATTTCCTTTTTTCTTCCCCAGATACACCACCTGGCTGTGGATGCTCTTCTAAAATGCAACCAGGTTAATGAAATGGAAGGAGGTGCTTTGTTAGGATTTGACGATGAATTCAATTCTGGAGCATTTTCCATGAATGGTCAGAATGGATTTGATGAGGCTACCTCATGTGCACATGCCTTTCGAGTCCTAAAACAGTTGATCCAGCGGTGCCTTTCAGATGCAGTTACATCTGGAAATGTATATGCTGATGCAATATTACAACATTTATATCGATGGCTTTGCAGGTTTTAACTGTCTTTATCTGTTTCTCCTCCTCTTCCTTTTGACTTGTATAATTACTTCATTCTTCCCTGCATTCCAGCCCTCAATCAAAACTTCACGATCCAGCTCTTCACCAACTGCTCCACAAGGTAAACGATTATACATTGAAAGATGTCGTATGATGCATGTAGCATGTAATGAAATTCATTTCTTATTTTCCCTTTTATCTATCCAAAATGTACTAGATAATTTGATAAAGCAAATAAAATGGTACAACCTTTTCCTACTCGTTAAATGGGTTTTTCATTATTTTGTGTTTAGGCCTGTTGGTGCAGTTCATTTCTTTGCGATTTATATATTGAGTTAAAACCTCGTAATCTATTGTCTCTCATGTCTTTGCATTGGTATTTGTAGGTCATGCAAAAGGTCTTCGCATTGTTGTTGGCAGAGTTCCGCAAGCTGGGTGCAACAATTGTATTTGCAAACTTCTCAAAGATTATTATAGACACAGGGAAATATGATCTGTCTGCAGCCAAAGCTTACTGTGATAGTTTGTTGAGAACTATACAATCTAGGTCTGTCTTGCGAAAGCCATAAAAAGTAACATTTTTTTTTATTATATAAAAATGGTTATCTTTGGGTTGACTCAACCTAAAGATAACGGAAGTTGGAAAATTTTGTTGGTAACCTCCTTTAAGAATGAAAAATATACAATTTTTAACTGAGTAGTTGTGGTGAAAGAATCACTTAGGAGTTTTTTTTTTTTGAAAATTCAACTTCAATTGGCGTAAAATTGGTGCATGTTGCTCTCTATAACTCTTTGTATTGCTTATTTTGTAGAGACCTATTTGAATGGATTGAACTTGAACCACTGCAGTTCTGGCACTCATTGCTATTCATGGATCAGGTTTGGTCATCATGGTTTTCCGTTGTTTGTTTTTAGCCCTCAATTTATTGGTTGTTGGTTGCAAGATAATATTTAGCCCTCAATAAATATTTTATAATTTAGTACAAGTCTGCCGGGCACATTTTATACTTTTAAGTGGTTGGGTAGAACAACGAAAGTATAATTGAACTACAGAATTAAATAAGAACGTGATGGAAATATATTGTACTCTTGTAATATAATTATGGCTTAATTGTACTTTTGGCCCTTGTAGTTCTACCAATGCGTGATTTTAGTCCATGTAGTTTCAATTGCTCAATTCAAGTCTCTATACTTTTACAAATGCGTAATTTTGGTCCCTATGGTTTTAATATCTCAAATCAAGTCTTTGTCTTTTTACAAATGTGTGATTTTGATCCATGTAGTTTCAATTACTTAAATCAAGTTTTTGTACTTTCAAAATTGTCTAAAAATTCTTTAGGTAAAATTTAATTTTTTATTATATTAAAATAATTAATAAAAACAATATATTATTATAATATGTAACTAATAATAGTGGCAAACGGAGGTCCCACTCATAGTTGCAGGTGTCAGTAGCTTCGTTTGCCACATAAGCACTTAAAAGAGGCTCACTAGCAGCAGGGACTAAAACCAAAATATTTGAAAATCTTGGACCAAAAAAATAATAAGGACCTAAGCCAAAAAGTGCTTTATTTTCTAGGATCAAAACCATATTTAACCTAAATATTTTTATATCTCTCACTAAACATGTTTCTATCTAGGATATCATGTTTTCAGGGAAATTCTAGGGTGAGAGACCATGTCATGTCTCTCACTATGAATAAACCCTGAAATGCAAAACAATTTATTATTTTAAAGTCCTTAAACTTTATTAAATTTAAAAAATTCACTCATTTTCTTCTTTCTCTCTCTCACCTCGAACCTCATCCCTGCTGTCTGTTCCAATATCCAACACTGTCAGAGCTTCCTCTCCAAAGCCACCTTGTTCACCTGAGAACCGTAGACACCCCTCCCTCTGCTTCCTCCCCTTCTCCTCCGCAGAACGCCGCTGCCGCCGCAAAAGCCAACTTGGCATCGAACCTCCTCTCTCTTCGCCCTCAACTGCACCCAAACCCAAACCCAACAACAATAAAACAATCCCAGATCCCAATCCCCACCCAACAGCAGAGCTATACTGCCATTTTGTGAAATCAAGTGTCAAGCTATGCGGTTGTGCTGGAACGAAGCCCGACGACGCGTGGTGGACGGTGACCGGATTCCTGAACAGTGCCGGATCCACGGGCTTGGGAGTTGGTTCGCACCACCATAGGCAAGCCCCAAAACTCGTCCTCCACCGACACCGACCGAGCCCTTCAGTGCGCAATCGCCGTTCTGGTCTACCGGCGTGCTCGTTGGGGCTGGAGAATGTGAACAGAGAGGAGAGCTTAGAGGAAGGAGTGGGGTGGCGGAGTGGGAGGGTGGCTGAGGTGATGGGGGCGTGACGGCATTGGATCTGTCAACGGTGGTGGACTAGGAATCGGTTACTGACAAGGTGGTGGGGGTGGAGTGGGGTGGGGAGGGGAAGGGGTAAAAAAATATTTTTATTTTTACAAATAAGGGCTCTATGATGTCTTTCACCATGAGAGACATGTGAAAGTGGCTCACCCTAGAAGCAGCCCATGTTTTCATATTAAATGACTAATGGCTGTTACTGGTGAGTAGGGGTGGCAAATGGATGGATTAGATAAATTTTTATTCGGAATATAATGGATGGATTAAAAACAATTCATTAATCCATTATGATCCAGTAAAATTTCATTAAAAAAATCCAATCTATCTATGATCCATTTAAAAAAAATCCATTAATAATTTTTTTACTGATGGATATCCAATCCATCCATGAAAAATATTTTAAAAAATTAAATAATTTTTATGACTAATTTCAAATAATATCTCATCCATCCACAAAAAAAATTCCAAAATAATTTTTTTGCCAAATTTTTTTTTTGTAATTAACAATTCATCACAAATCCACCTGCACAAGGAATGCAAATGTGATAGCAAAACACCAAAAAATATATTAGAATAATGGTGGATGGATCACAGCCTTCCATAAAATAAAATAATCTAATCCATCCGGTCCATTGTTACTTTTTTTTTTTTGCATTGGATGGAGTGGATGGATGGTGGACAATTGGATTTTTTTGCCACCTCTACCGGTGAGTCACCAAGTGGTTAATGCATCTAAGTACTTGTGTGCATCAATATTTAACTATACTCCTATGTAAATTTAATGTAATTTCTTTATGTTCTTTTAAGTGGATATAGTTGTACAGTCTTGCATTCATTCCACTTTTCTATTATTTAATTCAAACCAGCATGTAATCATGTATTGCCTAGTTATTGTGCTTTTTCTCATGTAGTATAACTATGGTGGAATACCAGCAAAATCTGATGAAGCTGTAAATGATGAATCTCAAGTTGACATTATATCGAGCTGGAATATTGCTGAATACTTACCAAAGAAAATACAGGTAAGTTGATGAATTTTAGCTTGAATATAGAAGTGCTAAAGGGAAGGATCTTTACCATGGGAAGATTAATTTACTGGATTTTAATTGGTTAGCCATTTAATATAGGAGCTATTTTGTATTATTCATGTTTAAGTTGCTTGGTCATAATATGGCTTTCTACAGGACCATTTCATTTTCATCGTTTCACAATTCTTGTATATTCCCTGGAACTATGCACAAAAACAAGCAGCCACCAGGGCTTCGTTGCAGAGTGGCGACTCCTGCACCCCATCTATTAATATTGGAGCTGGAGAGGCTATTGAATCAGAAATAATGGAGTATATTAAAGGGCAGGTATAACAATGACAGCATAAGGAACTGAAGTTGCACAATTCATTGATTCAAAATTTAGTATATTATATTGTTCTGAATTCTATTCCACATATCAGCTCATACTTTTTTGGGTTACAGATCAGCTCTTACTTTGCAGACAAACTTCTAGGAATTGTTCGTGATATTGTTCTTCATATGAAGGGGATGGGCAGATCAGAAAATGACCAGAGTATATCATCTGGCCTTCCCCAACTTGTGGGTGATCTCCATAGAGGGGATGCTGCCTTGGAATTTATCAAGCATGTCTGTGCTGTCCTGGCCCTCGACCAAAGTGTACAGCATGATGTTCTGGTAATACTTGTTTTCCCAAATTGTGCCAGCGTTGCTTAACAACTAGAATTATTAATATTATATAGTTGCGGCAATTATGCATTATTGTCTCGCATAGGAATACTTTTTAAAACATTTCTAAGAGACTTATCACATATTTGATTGTAAAAACCATATTATTTTCAATTTTCATGGCAGAGATTCAGCTTTTTTGAAATAAGTCACGAAGACACTATTCTATTTGGTTCTTGATTGTAATGTGTTTCTTGCTTTGGCGTTTGACAAGTAAAGGTTCACATTTTTAGAATTCTGCATGTGCTTTGGTGAACTTTGTGACATGCAGCCTATGCATTCCTATGACACCTTTATTGGTCTAAGTTACTTGAAACCAACAATTGTAACATATTGGCAGGACGTATTATGGATTAAATATGTTTTTTGTCCCTAAAAATATAGCACTTTATGGTTTTGGTTTCTTTTTTTTTTTTTTAATTGTTTTTTATCAAAGTTTTTCAAAAATTGTTAGTTTAGTCCATGGTGTTAGTAAGCCTCTATTAAGTGCTTACATGGCAAATGGAGCCACTAACACGTGACATCAGTGAATGGCACCTTTGTTTGCCACATAAGCATCCAAGGGAAGATCAATAACAGCAGGGAGCTAAACAAATTTTTTGAAAAACCTGGACCAAAACCAAAAAAATATTAAAGAAGGATCAAACCAAAAATGCTATAACACCTCCTTTGTGTATATTTTGCCTTTGCAGTGCCTCGTTTGCATAGTTACCGCCACTATCCCGGCAGCTGTAGCGACCGGGATCTCGAAAATTACTTATTTGCTTTCTTGTTGTGATGGTTAGTACTAACGGTATTACAAAGAAGTGAAGTATTGTGCGCTGCTGTGCATACTTAACTTTTGAATAATGGCTTAAGATTCCAAGTTTTAAGAAATTTGATAACCTAGTTGATTAGGATATCAAGAAGAAAGCAGATTTTAAGCATTATTTGGTATTTTACTTATCCTCGGCTCAGTGAAAAAATAAGATAAGTAGGAGTTGTACAGCTATGCATGTATTTCTTTCCTGAAAAGTTGAAGTGGAATGGCTTCTTTTTCCTTATGCTTTTGATGTTCTGGTTTCGACATTTATCCTTGGTCAGCAAAGTGATAGTTCTGATTGTGTCCTTTACTTGACAGGTCATGAGAAAGAATTTGTTAAAATATGTTCATGTCAGGGAGTTTGCTCCAGAAGCTGAGTTTCGTGATCCTTGTCAATCCTTCATCTTATCCAATGTCATATGCAGGTAAAAAATATTTGACTATCAATTGAATAGTAAAAAATAGAATAATTTTGCTGAATGTTTTCTCAATATCAATAGCATTAGGAGTTAATAGGCTTTTATTCATGAAAGGCAAAATATTTCTTGCTCAGAGTTTGACTAGAACTATCTTTCAGGTGTCTATAGCCCCATATTATTATTGGTTACCAAACTACTGAATTTTGTTTGATCAAAACCATGGAGTGTTTCGAATAATATGGGTGACTATTATTAATTTTTTTATGGGCCCAAGTCCGTGGTTTGTTTAAAATTCTTTGCCTAAGAAGGGTTACTTCAATGATAATCTCAATTTCAGATTGAAAGAAGCTAAAGGCATTTTCACATTGCGCAGTTTCTCATAACTCAATGCAATTTCTTGTTGCCTCATTGGACTGGACTTAATCTTTCTATTATTTCTTCTTATACTTTGTTTTTTTTTCCGTGTGCATTGGCATTTGCAAGCTTCTGAATTAAAGACTACTGATTAACTTTGATAATTTTATCACTATTCCTATTTATACGGATGAAATTTCCTTTGTCTTTATATGGCTGTTCCAACAGTGTTAATCATGGCCCCCCTATAAAAGGATGATAACGGGTTGAGTTTCCCATATTAACGTATATTTATTGTTGGCACAGCTATTGTAATGACTGCAGAGACTTGGATTTGTGCCGTGACTCGGCTTTATTGACTCAAGAGTGGCGTTGTGCTGTGCCACAGTGTGGCCAGCTTTATGACCGTGAGGTGATGGAGAATGCTCTTCTTCAGATTGTAAGACAAAGAGAACGGCTATACCACGTGCAAGATCTGGTGTGTCTCAGGTGCAACCAGGTGAAAGCTGCACATTTAGCTGAGCAGTGTGTATGTGCGGGCTCATTTAGGTGCAAGGAAAGTGTAAGTGAATTTCGCACTAAAATGCAGGTTTTCTTGAACATAGCTTCTCGTCAGAAATTCCAACTTCTGCAAGAATGTACCTCCTGGATTTTAGAACTTAGATAGTTAAAATTTATTAATGAGCGCCTAGGATAGGGAGTTATTACAACTAAAACTTCAGCGTAATAGGATTCAATGTATACAGCGGGTGCTCGCAAGCAACAAATGCCCCGAATGAAAAAAAGAGAGTCGAAACCTACATCTGGGAAGTCTACTAGATTATCCAACCATGTGCAGGGTGCTCGTTTGGTACTGTTGTAAGCAATTATTTTATTCTATTGATCATTGCATGATGTAAAATGTGTATATATGAAATGTTTATATTGGTCGATGAAATATATGTCCTCAACCTAGAATGCAAGCCACTCTTATCATATTAAGCTTAAGCGTTCAATAGATTACTTCCAAAACCTGTTGCTTGTTTGCACGGGGTAAATTAGTGCATCACATGAAAGCATAAAGCTAAGGAAAAGAGGCATGAAATTGCGCAGTGTAAGGGCTCTATGTGATCGATTATGCTATGAATCGGCTTCCCCCAGCTCTGCACTATCTTTTACGTGGTTTTTCTGATTTTTTTATACTATTATTATTATTATTATTATTATCCATTTAGTCAATCTTAAAAAATAATTTGTAAATCTAAGTCAGATGCGCAAAATTTTATTATACCGATAGTTGATTTAATTGGCAAGATGTGTCCTATTAAACATTTACTTATCAGAAGAATTGTGTTTTTTATTATGCCATTTATCATTTATTAATCTTCATCACATACGTAGGATACGATCCGAATAGACACGTGAGACTTAGGACCGTTGGAACAAATCTCACTAACAGTGATACACTCACATAGTATAGAGAAGGAAAAATAGAATGAATACAAAAGAACAAAAATACTTCCTACTCTTTATTGATCACTCAATCACTTATTTATACAACATATAACTCTAGTCCCACATGGGCTAGCACATCAGTTAGTTACAACTCTAACTACAAACAACCAACTCATCAACTAACTAACTAATAAAACTGAATTACATTTCCAATGCTCCTCCATAATTCAGTTTTTCCCAAACTTTCCTGGATTCCATTATCTACAAGATGTAGATGTTGTCTTCCTCACTAATTTGGGTTGTGACCCAATTTTCACAGAATCATGATAGATGGGCCTTACACAATCAGCAACTCTTTTTAAAATTTGGCCCAAGCACACATCAATTTTTGTGATACATCATTGACTCTCTTTGTAGTATTGGGTCTGGCCCATTAGGTCAAATGGTGAACTCACTTTGCACTTCATTTCTGCCCTGGCCATTCTCTCTTCCTCCTTCACGCTGAACCACTTCACCATGTTGGAGACAAACAGTTTCATCTCCTCCTTGAAAGATGCATTGTCTTTTCGAAATTGAATACCAAGGATATCATCATCTATGGGAGCATCAAGGACGTTTATGCGCCCCACTCCATGAATCGATTCCGGTGGTTTTGGTGGTGGCGACGGCCTGACCGACGATGCATTCTCCGACGTCGTCCTACCTTTGTGAGCGACGCTGCTGGCTTGGGTTGGCCGGTCGGTTACAATCTCTCTTCTTGTCGCTGCCGTCCTTGCTTCACCCTCTTCTACGGACTCCAGCTTCATCACCGCCGCTGATGAACTAATCTCCACCAGGGACAACCCTAGGTTCGACGATTCTTGTGGCAGTTTCTTGATAGAACCATTTACAACGGCGCAAAGTTCATTTGGCTTAGCGAACCAGTGATTCTCCGCCACCTCTTGTTCCACCGGCTCGTTCTCCTCCTCTGTTGCGGGGTTATGTTGCAGTAACATTGGTTTTACGCTAAAACAATCCCCTCCTCCAGTAATCTTGACATCCGTCTTCGGCTCCGGTTGCAGCACCGGCACCGCCGTAACTTCTACCTGTCTCTCAAGTTCCTCTTGCCTACGCCACTCCTCTTCTTCCTTCCTTAACCTCTCCTCCTCTTCTCTTTTCTTCCTTTCTTCGGCTTCTTTTCTTCGAGCTAGTGCCTCTTGCATCTCCCCAACATGCTTGGGCACCTTTTTGTCAGCTGCTTTGGTCTTTGAGTCGTTCTTCTTTGACTCAATAGCCTCAGCTTTAACTTCTCTGGTTTCATTTTTAGGTGCACTTCCAGCGACTGCCGCAGCTGCTGCCTTCTTCTCCTTTTCCTTGACTGCACCATTGGTTTTGTACAAGATTTTCCATGCTTCTTTGGCACTCGTTGCTGTGGAAATCTTTTCAAAATGAGCAAATTCCACACATTGCTTGATGAGAAAGAGAGCTTTGGAGTCTCTCTTATTGGCTGCACTATCAGCATCATCAAAAACACCATCTTCCACGATTTCAAGCACATCTTGAAACCTGAAGAGCACCCTCATTCTTGCCCTCCAATGATCGATATTCTTGCCATCAAGAATTGGTAAGGAAACTGGAAGAAACTCATCAAGCCAAAGTACGGCAGCCATGGACCGCTCACAGGTCCCTAATCAAATAGCTCTGATACCATTTGTTGGAACAAATCTCACTCACAGTGACACACTCACACAGTATAGAGAAGGAAAAATAGAATGAATAGAGAAGAACAAAAATACTTCCTACTCTTTATTGATCACTCAATCACTTATTTATACAACACATAACTCTAGTCCCACATGGGCTAGCACATCAGTTAGTTACAACTCTAACTACTAACAACCAACTCATCAACTAACTAACTAATAAAACTGAATTACATTTCCAATAAGGACTTCTCTCATGGCGAAAGCTTCTGACATGCTCCAGAAGCATAACCACTCTTAGATAGTTAGATATGCATGAGACTCGGATTATGACATGGAATTGGAAGGTTAAAGACTCTGATAACAGCTATCGTATGGAATTTTCGTTGGTTTTTGGTTAAGACATGACTAAAGGTTAAAGATGCATGATTTTGAAAGGTTTGTGTTATGAGTATGATTTTGAATGAGTTATTCTATGAAATCTCTTGGGATGTTGATATTGTCGGAATATGTTCATCGTGTGTTCTGATATTGCTGGGTAATGAGCTTATTTAGATATATTATGGAATGATTTAAGGTATAAAAAGGGAATAAATCCTATCTGGGAGCACAACTGCAGGAGTTAGGAGTTCTGTCTAACCATCGGAGATAGGTTCTCTACTGTCACTTTTTTTATTGCATAAGATCTTGATCATAGATTAATTTTGTGTATGTAAATATATTAATGTAAAAATAATTACATAAAAATCCCGACTATAGATTAAGATGAATGCGTGAATATAAGAAATATCTCAATACAGGGAATTCGAATCCCTAACCATGGCACGATTTGCATCGCGGCCCCCCATGCAGCGGCACAGTTCTCCTCTTATGTGTATCTCGGTGCATTCCAGCGCCGCAGCCTGCGAGGTTCTGAGTTGCGCGCAGTCCTAATACTTTGTCTGAAAACTCTGCTTTTGATCAGTAGTGGAGTGTGAGGAAATGGTTTGATATGCATAGTAGTACCATGATTTTTTAATATAATGAACAGTTATGAATAAAAATGATGTTTATGAGGATGAGTTCAACCATGACAAAAGAAAAGAAAAGAAAAGGATCCTGGATAAGTGGGTCATATCATCAAGTCATCTAAATATTCGAGCAACATGTGCTATTCCAGTAAACTATGAATAGGGATGACAATTAAATCCATGTCCACGGGTAAAACCCGCAACGGATACGGGTGAGGGGAGGTACAGGTATCCGTGGGTGGGAAAAAAATGGATATTTCAATTATTCGTGACTGACAGGATGGAGACGGGGATTAAGGTACCCGTGCCCGTGCCAATTACCAAACTGCCCTAATTTTAAAACTATCGTAACCTAATTTCCTAAGACAGCCACTGCCCACTACACAGCCGTCTTCCACTCTTCCCCTGTCCTAACTCCTAAGTCACACAGCAGAATGGACACAAATCGATCGCGACTCCTCACCGCCTTTCGACTCCTCTCCTTCCGCGAGCGTCGTTGTCGGCCAGCTCCTTTCGTTCTGCCGTCTTCCCTTCCGGTCAATCGCCACCGCAAGCTCCATGCCTCCATCCGCTTCACCCCTTTCTGCATCTGGCCACCGCTAGCACTGCTTGGTGATGCTTCTTCATACTATTGTACCAGATTATTGTTACTCTTTGTGCGTTTTGTGCGTCTGATCTTGCATAGAGGCCTCAAAGCTTTGAATTTCCTTTTCAAGTAAACACAAGTAGACTACTGGAGTATTTAGATTTTAGATTTTTTTAATATTTTGTACAAGTACTGAATCGAAATTTGCAAAGCTTTAGATTTAGTATGCTTGTTTATTTTTACATTTATACATAACAATCACTGTATTGACCTGGAACACATTACAAAGTGGATTTCTGATCTTTCTAGGTTCCAAGTGCTGTAGAGAGTTTATTTTTACATTTCTACATAACAATCACTGTATTGACGTGGAACACATTAAAAAAAGTAAATGCTAACAGCTGCAATTTATAATGACAGAAGATGAAGTACTAATTATAACAGATGGATTACTTCTTTTGCCTCTAAACAGCTGCAAATCTGATTCCTAAGTACACAGATGTTGTGCAGTTTATGATATTTGTGTTTATGTTGTGCAGCTGCAAACTTTTCTCTTCTTGTTTGTATGAATTATGATATTTTTGTTTCTGTTGTGCAGTTTTGTAGATGTCTAATGAACAAACCTTTTCTCCTATAGGTCTTGGGCAAGAGCAAGTGCCACTTACTCTAATGAACAAACAGATTTTGATTACTGTTGATCTACTTATGGTTATTATTTTTTTTTTTTTTTGAAATTATGCAGTTTTTAATAAATTTCCTTTAATTAGTGTACTTAAAAGAAAACAGATAAATATCCATAGGTACCCGTGAAAGCCTGTGATACACGCAAATACCCGTCCGTTGGGTACCCGCGCGGGTGACGGGCTGGGATGGGTACAAATTTCTCCTATCACGGGTGGGGGCGGGGGAGGATTACTCATGCCGTCCCGTCCCGTTGCCATCCCTAACTATGAAGTGAGCACTATATATCTATTTCCAGTTAAGCTTTATTACTCTACCTTCTCCTGCTGTGATGAGATGCTCTTCATTGCTTTTGACTCCATTTAGTAGAGAGATAGACACAAATAATTTTTAATGATCTAAATTTTTTTAAATGACAAAAAAAGTTTTAGACATAAATCTCTTCTTTGTGTCTGTCTCTTTCCTAAATGAAAATTCCATTTCTTTTGAGAAATAGAGAGGATTCCAACACTATCAGAAAACATTCTCTAATTAGGAGCTGCACATTGATGCAATTAGCGGATTTTACTAGAAGCACTTGAGTTTTCCAACGTTCGAGATTAATCTCATTCGTTGATATAACTAGGGTATGTTTGGATAAATGACTTAATTAAAAGCTTATAGGATAAACGCTTATCATATAAGCGCTTATGTATATGTTATTTCTATAATCAAAGAGAAAATATAGTCAAACTATTTTCATATAAGTTATAAGCTGTTTTCATAAGTTATCCTGGAGAGCTTATCAAAATAAGCTGAAAAGAGCTTATGAATATATCATAAGCTCTTTTCATAAGCTCTCTCAAACACTCTGACAAGCGCTTATGCCAGTAGATAAGACCAAATAAGCTGTTTATAAAAGCCAATCCAAGTAGGTCCCTAATTTAGTTTTAAGATGTATGAAACTAAAGTAAAAATAAATAAATAGATAAATAAATATTACTGGAAAAACTTGTGAGCGCATATGTGCCCAAATATTTGGTAGCACTTCATGGTCTACAACTCTCCAATGCAACTAAATATTTTTTTTATTGGTTTAATTTAATACATTCAATTTTTTTTCATCATCTAAATATATAAGAAAAAAACTTATGTCTAACTCAATGTGTTTTAGGTGTTATTTTTTAATGGAAACATGACATATATAACAGTTCATCAATAAAAATATAACACGTGTAAAAACTTATCAATGTCATATTCTATCGGTAGACAACACCTGAAACACTTATGAAATTTGCACATAAATTTTCTCCAATACAGAAATGGTTTGATTCAATATATTTACCATTTTTCTTCCATATATTAAAATACATGTTACACATGGAACCATTATAAAAAACATATGCTCTGGTTAAATTAGAGCAGTGTCCGGCCATATTAAACCAATAACTGAGCACACAAAAAAAGCAATAACTTGGAGATTACTTCATTGCATACTTAACGAGGCCAGGAATGTGTGCATTCATCATGTAGTCAGCCCAATCAATGCTACTGGGATCAAAGTCTAATCCGACGACCTTCATGTCAGGATGGCTCTTTGTTGCCCTTCGTAAATTTTCCGTGTTTGAATCATCAAAGCTGTAACCGAGAATATTTCATATTTCATGTGTATGACTATGACAATGAAATTAAGATGGTAATATTAATTTCCAAAAATTAGAGATCAAGAAATTACATACACAGCCTCAAAAAGCACGTACGGTTTGTAAAGTTCTACCATTTGTTTCACCCGTTTGATTTTTCGGTGGTTGTCGTCACAAAAATCTTGGAATAACTTGCAAAAGAATTTGTTCCCCAAATTTAAAACCTACCAAATATGACAAATCATTTAAAAGGATTAGTATGAACACTTCATGAATCAAGTAAAATAAATGGTTTGCTTGCTTAGGCAGCAAGACTTCAGATTTAGCACAAACCTTTAGGGGCAGCTCATTTCGGATCGTCATATAATTGTTGAAAGCATCCATACTTCTCAACAAAGTAGCCTTGGAGATTATTATCGGTTTTCCACTTTGATTTTTGAAAGGATTTTTAATGAAATAACGATAAATGATGTCATGAACATCGGAAATTGTGAGAGGATTTCTTGATGATGAAGCAACATGGTAGATGAAATTCTTGGGAGCTTGATTGGAACGAAGAACAATTGCAGTGACCATACAATTAATCACCAAGTCCACAGGTATCTACATCATTGTCCAAATTTTAGTTTTTTCTTTTTATTTCATTTCTTTTCGCTTGTAGCAATAATAGTAATTATATCTATTTATATATAGGATTTAATTTTAATGTATAATATAAATATAATTTTTTTATACTGTTATTTAACTATACATTATCATGTTTTTGAAAATATTTTATTCTTATAATAATTACTTAAATATTTATATATTGCGGTTTACTAAAAAATAATTATATATGCGATAAGATATAATTAATTAGTCGATAGTATAAAAGTTTTAATTATATTAACATCACATCAAAATTAATTAAATTTCTGTTGTTAATATAATTAATTTTTTTTTACTATAGACTAATTATTTATATATTATCCCATATATAAATATTTTTTTGGTAAATCCTAATATATAAATTTTTAAGTAATTATTATCATAATCAAATATTTTTAATAACATGATAATATATTGTTAAATAAAAGTGTAAACAACTTATATTAATATTATAAATTAAAATTAAAATGATACAAATTATAATAAGTTGTAAAAATTAAGTGGTGTAAAAATGATACAAATTAAAAAAAAAAAAATTTAAATCACACCCTTCAACTGTACTGAATGTGTTGGTCTTTTAACTTTAAAAATATGTAACAAAGTCCTAAAGTTCAAGTAGTGTGCAAAGCTATCTAAAATTGTGACAATGTTAATATTTGAATGGCCAATATTAATTTTTGATAGGTCAAAGTTCAAATTTTCCTTCAACTCTACCTCTTGTGCAATTTAGTTCCCAACTTTTAAAATAGGACTGCAAGCTTCCTTAATATTTCAAAAGTGGGTAAAGTGATCCAAAACTGCCACCTAATATGTAACACTTTTCGTCCAATAATAATTAACATCTATCATAATTTTGGACCACTTTGCACCTGAGGCAAAATTGAAGAATGTAATTTAATTTTTTCTCTACAAAAATGATTTGCAAATATGATCACTCCAAGATGTAAACTATATGAATTTAAATGCTATATTTCATAGGTTTTTAAAAAGCTGCAGTCCAATTAATTCTGAACGTTAATTCTAAAGAATTTAATTGTTATGCACCACCATGTAAAATTTTTTACACTGTCAACCAATCATCAATCATGTTATGGATAATTTTTAAGGTAGTTAGGATAAAAGTCAAAAACTTTTATTGACTTGCCAATTTATAATTATGTCTATGTAAAATGGTTTTACATTATCAGTATATAGTAATTAAACTCAATCCTAAAACTAATAAATGATGAAAGTATTTGTAAAAGTTACTTGCTACCAATATAATATTGCAAAAGTTCAAACCTAAAATAAAAAGATTTAATTGGTGTATATGCACTGTCAATGTAAATATTTTTATATTTTAAATCAATCATAAATTTACACATTATTAAAAATATTTGATTCTTATCCTAATTACCTTAAAAGTCACCCATATCATGATTTGTCATGGGTTGACAGTATAAAAAAATTTATACCGATAATATATCAAATATAAACTCAAATAAAAATATGTTAGTGATTATAAAAAATGTAAATTACATTTCTTTGATATTTCTGTTGAGGTAAGGTTATTGACACGCCTAATTATCTATTTACACTCCTTATTAACCAATGAGAATTTTGTAAAATAAAAATTGAAAACAATGATTAGTTAATAGAAAATTTGGAGTGTCAATAAAATTATCATTCTTTTGCTCTTTTCTATTACATATATCTAATAACTTTTTAACTTTATGAAAAAAATTTAAAAATATTGGATTTAGATTTAAAATAATGTTTCAAAAGTCATTAGCAGTTTAAACTTTTTGTGCTTCATTTGTGAATCGATAAAAGGTTTTATTGGGAGAGACAAAACACACTTCAATGATTTCTAATTCTTAAAAGGATATTAGTCTCCGACTATTTACAGGAAATACCTTAATACACACACAAAAAGTATCAGATAAAAATATGATCGAAGCCAAACTTAAGTAACTCACCGTATCTAAAATTGTCTTGGGATGACCGAGAAAGCATGCTATTTTCCCTTTACCAAAGCCCCCGATGATTCCGTCAAGAGTTCTTTAACCACAATTAAACAAAAAAAATTAACTTATAATATTTTCTTTCAAGAACAAACGTGTAAGGAGATCTTGAACATAATATAATTTTAGTTCTATATGTTCAACTTTAAGTAAAATTAAATAATTGATAGAACTATTTTATTGTTTTGGAAAAATTCAATAACTGTAATAAAATTTGCTATTAAAAAAAATTGTGAATGATGAATAAAGTATACCTCAAACCTTCAATCCAACCTGGAAATGGATCTTTGTAGGTACTAGTTATCATGGTGGGACGTATAATGATTAAGGGCACGTTATCTTTATGATGCACCACAAGCATTTTTCCCATGGCTTTTGTGAATACATACGTGTTTGGCCATCCGTACAAATTTGCTCTGGTTTTACATTTGTTCAATAAACACCGCAAAAATAATGTTAGCTTAACGGGTATATATGGTACGTAACTGTAGATAATATGCTATGCAGAAGTAAAGATCCTTTCTATTTCTCATGAAAAATGGAAAGTTTCATTACTATGATTTTAAGGTGTATATATATATAGAGAGAGAATATTTGAATTTCACATAATATCATATTATCATATTATCATATTTATATCATCAAAATTATAATAATGGAGATGAGAAATAGATAAGATCTCAACTCGTTATGTAGAGGCATGAAAAAATACGGTAAAAATTTGTTGAACCTTTCAATTCCATAATCTTTCATTGCATATTTCATTGCGTTTTCACTAGCATTCTTTGCTCGAAGTTCTTCTATTTTGTTTTCCATCAAACTCTTTTCTAAATGGATATCTAATTTTGAGGTCGACCTTTTCAGAGTTTGACCCATCTCAAATGGTTTCTCTCTTATAATTGTTTCTCCCTTCTTTGCCCCACCGCACACATAAGCTACATTTAATTAATGACAAGAATCATATTTTTAGTAGTAAGCACTAAGCAGTTATGGAATGGGAAAATGCTTATGGTAAATAAAGTGAATTTGGTTACGATATGGTTAGTTGTCTTGGTAGTTATATACCGGTTGATATGTGGAGAAGAACCTAGCCTGCAATCTATGACAATTCTTTGCGAAGTTTAAGACATGTAAAGCACCCATTGTATTAACACCCAATGAAATGTCAAACCTGCAAGGAAAATCATAATTTGACAAAATGAATTTGTTTGACAAGCAAGATATTTTGGTAACCTTAATCATTACCTTTCGTCAAATTTGGTAGATGCGGCACAGTTCACAATGATGTCTATCTCTTCAAGCATCTCATTTTGAAGATTTATATCTTTTAATCCCAAACTCTCAAGAGAAACATCTCCTACTGCAGCAACAACCTTGTCTGATATGAAAGAATCAAAATTTTCACCCCACTTATCTCGTAGCACCCTAAACAAATCCGTCTGAAAGGCCTATATATATATATATATAGGGAATATTCAATCAATGCATTTGATAAATACTCGCGCGCGCGTGAAGTGCTTCCATAATCTGTCTAGCTTTCTAAAATGAATTTAAGATTGACGATATTATTATTGTACCTCATTTTGTAAGCGTTGTGTGGCCAACTCAGTGTTTGAAGCTCTTAGAAGAAGATATAACTTGTTTATCTCTGGTTGTACCCTTAGTACCTTTTCCACGAAAACTGCAATCACGAGCAAAATTAAACAGCCAGCAGAGTGATATTCAAATTATCTGTTACGTGACTGACTTATAGTGTAACGCCCTTCGTTATATTAATAATCCAAATTAATATTTTAAATAAAATCAAGAAAATAAAAAATTTCTTAAATAAATACTGAATAAATACTTAATATAATATTAATCCAAAATAATTGTTTACATTAATTCAAAACTAAAATAACATAATCAGTTTCAAAATCTCAAAACAGGGCGTCTATAACATCTCGCATAAGAAAATAACTAAAAGATAATAAAGGACCTCCTGGCATATGCCTTACAATACTAACCAAGCTCTAAAACTAAAAAGATAATCTTCAAAACGTCTGGCTGCTCAACAGGGACGTCCTCAGGCTCTGAAAACAATACTACTAATGAGATATAAAATCCCAGTGAACAGAAATACATTTTTAAAAGGTTTTCACAAAAGCATTGTTCTCAGCCAGTGCTGTGACCGGAAAAACTGTCCATGGTACCCGCTAATTTCAAAATAGTGTATAATAAAATAATAATAATAATAATATAAATTATTATTGGCAGCAAATAGTCATCACTAACACATCATGAATCAAGTATGACAAGATCTCATATATCAAATAATCTCAAATATCCTCATACGTCATATGATTTTCAAACTGCACATAACAATGGCGTCCCATTGCCTACCTTACTCATGAAGGTATTACGATGTCACCTTCTCTTCAGTGACATTACTCATTTCGATACCAATTGTACATTGGCGGTATTACTCATTTCGACATCCCAACGTGTGGCGATGTTACTTTCGATACCCCATCATGGCGGTATTTCATATTTCGACACCCCAATTTATTGGCAGTGTTACTTTCGATACCCCTATTATAGGCGGTATTGCAGCAGACAACATTCAACATATTAACAGTTACTGTATCAAGCCAATATCACAAATATCATCAAATAGTGCATATATAGCATGTCAATTCAACCAGATCACGTATGTATCATATATATATCATGTCACCAATCATAATAATAAACATTTAATTGACAACAGAAATACCTTAGAAGGAAAACCCCCAAATTTCTAAAATCAGGATTTAACCAAATCAGGATTATTTTCCAAAAAAACATATTTTTAAAGCATAACCCAAATCCCAAGACAAATTGCACCATGGAAAGGGTGAGAAAAAGTATTTCTACTCACCTCTTGAAGACCTCCAAGAATCTCCAAGCGTACCCTATGGCGAATCCTAGATGTCGCCTTCCTCAGTCTTGAATCCCCTTCTCCTTCTCCTTCTTCTTCATCTTCTTCTTCTTCCTCTTGTTGTTGTTGTTTTTGTTATTGTTCTCCTTCCAAACTCATTGCTTGTTGCAACCCCATCTCCCAAACATGAAGATGCTCCACAGCCGTCACTAAGGTGTTTTAGGGTGCAAAAAGGGTTCCTAGCCGTACTAGGGTATTATAAGAAAGTATATATATAGTGTTGCACTGGTTCCCTATTTTTAATGCATCCTGACATAGACACTGATTTTTGAATTAAGTTTCAGATAGAGTCTGGATAGAGTTTGTTATTGAATAAGTTTTAGATAGAGTGTAGTTAGAGTTTGTCATTGAATAAGTTTTAGATAGAGTCTAGATAGAGTTATGTTATTGTTGCAGATTTTAATTATCTTTTATCCTTTCTAATTAATTCAAAGACCCAAAACATGCAGTCTAAGTCTCCCAAAAATTATCTAATTTCTCTAACTTTATTATCTCCAATTATTTTTATTTTTAGGATGTTACATTTTCTCCCCTCCTTTAAGAATTTCGTCCCCGAAATTAACCTTATACATGATCGCTCAAAACTTCATATATGCACAGAGCAAAACATTTAAAGTATCTTGATTGATAAAATTTGGATACAGCGCATGATATCCTCCTCAAGTTCCTAAGCAGCTTCCTCAGGAGTTAATCCTTCCCAAACCACCTTCACCAAAGTAATTGTCTTGTTCTGTAGAGTCTTAGTGCTCTTATCGATGATCTGACTAGGTCTTACTTAAAGATTAAGTTATTCCTAAATTGTATTGACTCAAGAGCTATCACATATGAAACATCTGGTACGTATTTCTGGAGCTTAGAAATATGGAAGACGTCATGAAGATTGACAACGACATTGAAAAAGCCAATTGGTAAACAATAGATCCGACTGCACTTTTTAGAATTTGAAAATGACCCAAGAACAAGGAATTGGTTTTCTGATCGACATTGACCTCCCCATCCCAAACTTAGGAGTGACTCTTAGGAATGCATGTTCCCCTTCTTCAAATTCTAAAGACTCTCTTTTATAGTCAACACAACACCCTTTACCTAATCCGTGCAGTGCGCATCTTTCCCCTCTAAATCCTAACTGCGGTCTCTTGGATTAAATTCGGTCCCAGCAAGACCTCCTCACCTACTACTTACTAACATATAGGGGACCTACATATCCTAATCACACCATCAATATCCATATAGTCGTTAACTATTTCACCACATATTAAATGTACAATTCATGAAACTTTAAATACAAACATAATTTTAGAGAAAGTCAATGATAACATTTATGGACTAAAATCATGCACTTAAGCATTTGTTTCTGTCCATCATACTAAAATCATAATATCTTCACTTACATTCCACCATTATAAGCATTTTTAGAAAAGATTCATAACCAACAATTCACAATAGAAATTAAATTAAAGTTTTATACCTTTCATACGTAGATCTTATAGTCCCTTATATTCTACACCAAAACTATTATATTGTTTACAGCACAGAGAAATTTTTATAAATAGATAAACAAATAAAATGAAACAAAGAAAGAAAAGGAAAACAGTAGAGACATCTACATACTAAGTCTTATCTAGTCCAAGTTGATAATTTCATAAGAAAAGAAATAATTTCATTTTCTATTGAGAGATGGTCTTACAAAATTTGGTAACAAAAGCAGAATAAAATTTAGTTAAGCTGAAATTAAACTGTGCAGTCATGAAGCAGATACGACTTTCAAAACAAACGTTACCAATAAATATCATAGTAGAACTAAGAAATCAATTTCATTTTGATTTTTGAGTAAGCAAATACAAATAAGAAATAACATTCTTTTTCTTTTCGGCCTTTGATAGAAAATGTAAGTTTATTAAGATTTGACATGCCATTAATCTATATGGGAAACAAATCCAAAGAGTATATTAATTGTGATTAATATTTGGTCATTTGAGAAATAATATGAAATTTCAAGAAAAATAATTCTCAAAAAAATATACAAAAACACAACATAATAAAAATGAGAATATAAGTACAAATTCTTTAATATAACATTCATTCTTATTACCGTGCATTAATAATTTTCTTGAGATCTTTTTACATCTTGGTTATTCATCGATGTAAGGTGAACTTTCCCTTATGTATTTCTTCTACCACTTCTCCTCTAAGACTCCTTAGGAACAACGATCCTATTCTTAAATAACAATAGACCATCATCACATAACTCTCTTAATCCTAAAAAGATTGCAATTCCTAGTCTAAAACTGCTCTTGGTTAATCTGTTTTCTAATGTTATTACAAATTCCAACCTATTCAATTTCAAGCTTAAGACATTTAAGGTTACATTGAAACTCATATCCATAAACTCTTCTAAAATATTCATCTCTAGCACTAATATACAAGGATTTTCTATTTAGAGCCTCTACCACTATATTGACTTTTCCTAAACTGTATTTCAACTCAAATTCATGGTCCTTAAGAAATTTCATCCACCTTCCTTACCTTATTTTTAATTCTATATATTTTTCTAACAATATTTTAAGGCTCTTATGATTATTAAAAATTTCAATTTTATTCCATAGAAGATATTTTCTTTTCCTAGCCATCTTGATCAGAAGTAAGGCTAGCCTAGAGAATCCATTTATAACTTCATATAATACAATTTCAATTCCTGGAACTTCTTACACCTGTTACTTCTTAGGCTGCTCTCATCATATCATTGCATCTACTTTACCTGAATCAAACGCCACTCTATTCAAATGATCTAAGGTCATTTATCCTAGGAAAGATATCTATCATTAATGGTTATTTTGTTTGATCATCTAATGTCCACACATAGGTTCATATTCCCATAAATTTTTTTTCACTAGAAGCACTTAAAAAAACTTATTACAAATTTAACACATTCCTCAATTATAATTAAAGAGAGATTAGACATATAATAAAGAATTAGTATAAAAATAAATAAGTCAATGCATGCCCCACGGAACATGAGCAAATTATGATTCCAAATAAATAAAATAAAATAACACAAATCAAGAAGGTGAAAGGATGCATCAAGGTATAAAAGTTTTAATTCACAATCAATTTGGTTTGACTAAAAAAAAAAAGCAAGGATGCACAAAGATATTTTCATTTATGAATTGAAAACTCATTGAAACAAAAGAAAGTTAAAAACGTAAATTTAAAATAAGCGAGACTCTCTTTGACAATTTTACTATCAAGGACGAATATCACAAACGATACTGAAAAGTAAAACTATTTATTTTATTTTTTTAAAATACAAAGAATATACATCTATCAAGCAAATTCATCAAACGACATAAAAATATATTTGAAGAATATAATGTTAAGAATTAACAACCTTAAATTTCCAACTCTCTCTTTTTTTTTTTTTTTTAATAAACAAAATCAAGTATAAAAACTCATTTTTTAGCAATTCCTCTAATTGTTTCTTAGGCTCATTTAACTCTAAGGGTGTCATTCTAAGACGCTATCGGTCCACTTCTAGGTACTAAATATTAAACTCAACTCCCATATTTGATGTAAGGTAGAGACCTCTTTATGAAACACATCTAGAAACTAACAGACAACAAGTAGTGCCGCTACATCACTCTCAGTCTCTATCTTAACGGAAAACAACTATATGGATTATTGAACTTTCTCAACTAAGAACTTATTACATGGAAACGAATACGATATGGTTTAACATAAAAGATTCATCAAACATAGGTTGTGAAGTACATAAATATTTCTATTTGGACAATATTATTAGACGATAACGAAACCTTACTAAGAGTGACATCCAACACAACATTTGAAAACATATCAAATCATAAGATAAATTTTGGTGTATCGAAGAACTTTTTAAATAGGTAAAAGATGTAACCAAATTATCTTTGACCAGGATAGAAACACACAAGTGGAAAGATAATTTAGAAATAGACAACTCTGGATTTTTGACACAACTAAGAGTTATGTAAAAATGGAATGCTCCTGAATCAAACAATATGATAACCTCATGCTATAAGCACAGTTTGTCTTCGGCTCCTCTAACTGCTGCAGCATCTAAGCTGTCCCGAAAAAATGACGGTTCGTCCTTCGAAAAAGCGATAATCCCACATATTGAGGTTCTTGGGGGTGTTACCTCCCCATATCCCCTCGTATGACGGAGAGTCTCCGTCTGCTCTTGCAAATCTATGGTCACACGGTCCATAGTTGTTACAAGCGCATCATTCATCCCTCGCCTATTAATCGTCATAAATCTGCTCACTACCAATGAAATACTGAGTTGGCCAGGCTCAATATCACAAAGCATAGCATGCAGCATTTATAACTCTAACAAGCATTCCTATGCGCCCAAACTTTGATTTTTGAAAAACCCAATAACCACAGTCCAATTTAGGATGGACTGCTCTGATACCAAAAATGTAACGCCCTTCGTTACATTAGTAACCCAAATTAATATTTTAAATAAAACCAGGAAAATAAAAAATTTCTTAAATAAATACTGAATAAATACTTAATATAATATTAATCCAAAATAATTGTTTACATTAATTCAAAACTAAAATAACATAATCAGTTTCAAAATCTCAAAACAGGGCGTCTATAACATCTCGCATAAGAAAATAACTAAAAGATAATAAAGGTCCTCCTGGCATATGCCTTACAATACTAACCAAGCTCTAAAACTAAAAAGATAATCTTCAAAACGTCTGGCTGCTCAACAGGGACGTCCTCAGGCTCTGAAAACAATACTACTAATGAGATATAAAATCCCAGTGAACAGAAATACATTTTAAAAAGGTTTTCACAAAAGCATTGTTCTCAGCCAGTGCGGTGACCGGAAAAACTGTCCATGGTACCCGCTAATTTCAAAATAGTGTATAATAAAATAATAATAATAATAATAATAATAATAATAATAATAATAATAATAATAATAATATAAATTATTATTGGCAGCAAATAGTCATCACTAACACATCATGAATCAAGTATGACAAGATCTCATATATCAAATAATCTCAAATATCCTCATACGTCATATGATTTTCAAACTGCACATAACAATGGCGTCCCATTGCCTACCTTACTCATGAAGGTATTACGATGTCACCTTCTCTTCAGTGACATTACTCATTTCGATACCAACCATTGTACATTGGCGGTATTACTCATTTCGACATCCCAACGTGTGGCGATGTTACTTTCGATACCCCATCATGGCGGTATTTCATATTTCGACACCCCAATTTATTGGCAGTGTTACTTTCGATACCCCTATTATAGGCGGTATTGCAGCAGACAACATTCAACATATTAACAGTTACTGTATCAAGCCAATATCACAAATATCATCAAATAGTGCATATATAGCATGTCAATTCAACCAGATCACGTATGTATCATATATATATCATGTCACCAATCACAATAATAAACATTTAATTGACAACAGAAATACCTTAGAAGGAAAACCCCCAAATTTCTAAAATCAGGATTTAACCAAATCAGGATTATTTTCCGAAAAAACATATTTTTAAAGCATAACCCAAATCCCAAGACAAATTGCACCATGGAAAGGGTGAGAAAAAGTATTTCTACTCACCTCTTGAAGACCTCCAAGAATCTCCAAGCATACCCTATGGCGAATCCTAGATGTCGCCTTCCTCAGTCTTGAATCCCCGTCTCCTTCTCCTTCTTCTTCATCTTCTTCTTCTTCCTCTTGTTGTTGTTGTTATTGTTATTGTTCTCCTTCCAAACTCATTGCTTGTTGCAACCCCATCTCCCAAGCATGAAGATGCTCCACAGCCGTCACTAAGGTGTTTTAGGGTGCAAAAAGGGTTCCTAACCGTACTAGGGTGTTATAAGAAAGTATATATATAGTGTTGCACTGGTTCCCTATTTTTAATGCATCCTGACATAGACACTGATTTTTGAATTAAGTTTCAGATAGAGTCTGGATAGAGTTTGTTATTGAATAAGTTTTAGATAGAGTGTAGTTAGAGTTTGTCATTGAATAAGTTTTAGATAGAGTCTAGATAGAATTATGTTATTGTTGCAGATTTTAATTATCTTTTATCCTTTCTAATTAATTCAAAGACCCAAAACATGCAGTCTAAGTCTTCCAAAAATTATCTAATTTCTCTAACTTTATTATCTCCAATTATTTTTATTTTTAGGATGTTACATATAGATGCAAACTATATATGTAGCACCTTTTGCTAAGAAGCCCGTTGCACCAGTGACTAAAATGGTCTTTCCCTTCAAAAAGTGTTGTGCCCTATGGGAGTCCATTGTAAAGAAGGTATGAAGTACAAGTTGAAGTTTTGTCTCCCAAGAAAAAAGGATGATGATTTCGTAATGATCGTCCCTAAGGGATGAACCTTATTTATAGACATCACTACCAGCTTGTCTGTACGTACTACTACTATAGTATTAAGTAACAAGTCCATGGTAGTTACATTTTTTTGGTTCTATTACTTGAACACTTGGAGTGTGCATGACACTCTACTTATATGTGTATTACAATATGTTTATTTCTATCTTGGCATATAGTAAATGAGAGTAGGGATGTGCACGGATCGGGTCGGGTCGATTCGGCTCGGATTCAGATTTACAGATTAAAATCTGAACCAAACCAATCCGTTCAAAAAAATCCGAACCAATCAAAATCAATTGATTCGGACCCAAAATTTTAAAAAATTAAATAGATATTAAAATATATTACACAATTTAAAGTATATATAACTATAAAAATATAGTAAATATAAAAAAAATTAAATATTACAATATATACTAATATATTAATATTAAAATATAGTAATCGGTTCGGTTCAGATCGGATATTATTGAACCCGAGAACCAAACCAATTATCATCTGGTTTGGTTTGGTTCGATTCGGTTCGGATCCGATATTATTGAATTCGAGAACCGAATCAATTATTTTCGGGTTTGGTTCGGTTCGGTTCCGATATTATTGAACCCAAGAACCGAACCAATTATCCTCGGGTTTGATTCGGTTTGGTTCGGTTCGGATCCGATATTATTGAATTCGAGAACCGAATCAATTATCCTCGGGTTTGGCTCGATTCGGTTCCGATATTATTGAACCCAAGAACCGAATCAATTATCATCGGGTTTGATTCGATTTGAATCCGAACATCAAAAAAAATCTGAATCAATTTAATTGATTTAGTTCAAATCTTCAGATTCTTCGGATCGATCCGAACCAATGAACACTCCTATATGAGAGGATCTCATCACACTCACTTCCACATATATAATGTTACTACTGATGTCAAATGTTGAGTATACAAAATTTATATTACATATTTAGCGTTAATTGGTTAATTTGTTAAGAGCATGCTCATTTATTTGTGAACTAGCAGTATATGACACAAAAAGATTTTTATGATTTTTTTGTCTTGGATATGTCCACAAACAATCCCTGGGATTAACTCTCAAATCAAAAGTAATAATTAGATAAAGTCCTTCCCACGGACTCTACGATTGAAGTCCGAACGAGAAGGAGTGGCTCCTATTTTATTTCTTTTAGTATAGTGGTTTTCTATTTTGAATCTAATAAAACATTCAGATGACAAATGAGAATACGTAATAGTATATGCCACGCAAACTCTAACATTTATGATTCCCAGCTATACATCGACATGATTGATCTTTACATTGAATGCAAAACAGGACAGCTTGTTATGGTGCAGGGGCTTTTCTATCATGAGTATGGTTGTGTAAGTTAAGAGTCATTAATTACCCATTTTGCAGTAATTTTGACTTTTTTATAATCTTTTTTTTCCTACCAAAAAAGTATTTTTCTCTTTCTTATTTATTTTATGTATTCACCCTCCAATAATATCTCTTTTCACAGAAAAAAAAAAAGATATTGTTAACGAGTTCATTAAAAATATTATTTATAAAATTAATAAAAAAAATTTTATTAAAAAAATAAATAACACTTTTTAATATATTAATCTGTGTTTTGTCTGCCTCTATCCTTTATTCAAACCCCATTCTTATTTTTTTACGAAATTTCGGTCAGATCTGTCTGATTTATTACACTACCGACAGAGCAACAAGCGATTTTTCGGTTATCAAACAGATATGTCTCATCACTAATCTTCCCCTCTGTTTTTTATATCATCAAATTTGTTAATATGATTAGTTAAAAATGAGGGAATCAAATAGTTATTATTTTTTTATATATAAAAAATAGTTATTTTTTGGTGGAAAGAGAGAAATTATTAAAAGGTGAATTTTGAATACATAAAATAAATAAGAAAGAGAAAATTAGTTTTTTGGTAGGAAAAGAGATTATAGGGAGGTCAAAACTAATGTAAAGTGGATAATTAATCACCCATAAAGCAAGGTTGCTTGTCAAAAAAAAACTTATATAAGATTGCATGAACTAACAAGTAATTCTACCAATGTCATACGAAACACGTGACAGTTAAATAGAATAGGGGAATGCTAACTAAAGAACTGGTTAAAAAAAATTAAATGATAAGTTTTCATGCGAAAGGTGGTGGAGTTAATGTATTGAGTGGTGACGTTTTGTTTTTCCAGTGAGGATCAGATCCAAATTAGTGGATAAAATTTTTGAACGAGTCATTTTTAATTGTCGAACAAAAATAAATTAATCATTTAATCTTTCAAATTTACAAACACGAAATATATTAGTCCTTAAGTTTAGTTTCAATGTCCATTTATTTGTTTATGTGTCACATTAACCATCCTATTTGATCCGTAGTGATCTTGTGTGACCTATGATGAATTTCCATCATGAAAAGTGAATGAAAAGTGAAAAAATGCATAATTTTCAAATATTTTAGATTTTAAAGTTATGCATGTTTTTTCCACTTTTTATTTATTTTCACAGAGGAAATTCATAATAGGCCATGCATGACCATTAACAATTAAGGTAGGATGGTTAATGAGACATGTAGATAAGTAAATGGACGTCGAAACTAAATCTAAGAACTAATGTGTCCTGCGTTTGTAAATTTGTGGACTAAATGGTTAGTTTATTTTTTCAGGGACTAAAAGTGGATCCCCGAAAATTTTCAGGACCCAATTTGGGCCTCCACTTTTGGTTTTTAATAAAATCTTATCTTTTCTTGATTCATTAAATTAGCTGCACTCAATAGAAAAGAAGTTTTACTTTAGAACATGGGTTAAAAAATAAAAAGAATAACTTTTTAACATTTAATATATTGAATATATTACTTTCCAAAAAATAAATTATATATTTAGTTCATTAATCAATACTCTTAAATCAAAAAAATAAAAATTTTCTATTCAGAAGTATAACTTTTTAACATTTAATATGTTGAATATATTATTTTCCAAAAAATATATATATATTTAATTCATTAATTAATACTCTTAAAATACTTATTCGCATCGAAGTTAATTGGTATTGAAAAATGTTAAGCAATAGCCGGTACTCAATCATTTTCGTGTAATTTAGCATTATTGTTTATGTATATACAGGGGCTTCTTTAGTGAAAGGTGAAAGCGTAAGAAAATTTAATCTGGACCATATCCATATTTTGTTTTTGGTACTGTGGTTTCTATATTATTATTTTAATAAACAACGGTTTTTTATTTTGAATATTATAAAACGTTCAGTCGACAATGAGGATAAGCAATATCTGCCACACAAACTCTTAATTTAGGATTTCGCAATTTAATATTATTTTTTTGATAAATAATTTCCCACTTTCATGTACATCAACACGATTTCATCTTTACATCGAATGCAAAACAGGACGTTATGCTCTATATATCAACGATAAATAATTGTATGAGTGATTAGGGATGGCAATTTTATCCGTATCCACGGATATCCGTGGATAAAATCCGTAATCGGCACGGGACAGATAGTTAAACGGGTGCCTGCGAGTAAAATAAATGGGTAATTTCAATACCCGCTTATAAACGGGGCAGGGACGGGTATCACGCAACCCGTTCCCGCGGATATCCGCATCCGTTACTTAAATTACTATAATACTCTTTATTATATATATCTACTAATTGCTAAACCTAATTTCTCATCCTTCCTTACTAAAGTTAATACTAATGGAAAAATAAGTACCTACTAATATTAATTATATTAAGTTGAGCTATTATTAAGTTTGGAGAAAACATAATCCAAGGGTATTTTAAGTGGATCCTAACTTTTGTAACTTTTATTTTTAGAGAAAACAGATATATTTGATTACCCTTATTAGTAACTTTTGTAATTGGATAATACTTTCGTAGTTTCGTAACATCTATTTGTATGAACAAAATTATTTTAATAGAAATTACACATATTTCAACAATTTTTTAAGCAAAAATAATAATTTTTTTCTAAAAAAATAATCCGTGAATATCCGCAAACTCGCGAATATCCGCGAAATCCGCTGGATACCCGCCCGCAAGATACCCGCGCGGGTAACGGACGGGGACGGATATGGATTTCATCCCGCGGGTGCGGGGATGGGGGGAGTGCTACCCGTGCCCGTCCCGCCCCGTTGCCATCCCTATGAATGACATACCATACACATGGCATGAATAAATAGGAGGAATGACACACATAGAAATAGCACAAGAAGTTGGGTGCTTTCTCTCTCATATCCCTAATAATTTTGAGATAAAAATTATCTTATTCAATCAGAATACGTCATCTCAATTAAATAAATCTCTTTAATAGATCAAATCAAATAATTATTATCATTTGATTGGATCATTTAAACAGGATAAATTACACTTGAGGTACCAGGAAATTTATCCGTATTAATTGGTTTTATCGCGTGTATGAATGATCAAGATTGATTTTAGGTTAAATTAATTATTTGATCCTTATATATGATACTGATTTTCAATTTAATCCCTATATATAGTAACTTTTCAAATTAGTCCCTATATGTACAATTATTTTTAATTTGGTCCTTGCCATTTATTAGTGTTATAACGTCGTTTGTTGAAGTTAAAGTATAAGGACCAAATTGAAAATGATTTTCACGTTTAGGTATTGAATTAAACAAAAAAAATTAAATTTGGTCCCTACACGTGACAATCATTTTCAATTTGGTCCCTGTCATGTAACGGCATTATAACATCCATAAATAGATGATCAAATTAAAAATAATTGTATATATAGGGACTGATTTAAAAAGTTTTTACGTATATGGACTAAATTGAAAATCAATCTCACGTATAAGGACCAAAATATTAGTCAACGTAGATTTTACTTAAATCTAATATCAAGTATTCATTTAAAATTGAATGGTCAAAATTAACTTTTGCCACTCTTTCACCTAAATAACTCTGTTAATTTCAGAATTATGTATTAATTATTTAATATTAATTTTCAATTTAGACTTGATCCTATTTAATTTAATAATATTTATGATCTTGTATTTACTTAATGTGTTGGAGAATATTGGATGTTTATCACTTCATATCTTATCCAGTAGATAACGGTACGAGTATTAAAGTTGTTATCCATGTAATATGAGTCCGAATACGGATATTTTTTAAAACGTGAGTATGAGGACTGATATTATTATACTTTCCCTCCCTAAAGTTAGAGGATCCATATCCCATAAGACTCACTAAGAAGATGAAAGATTGTGAAGAATGACTTTCGTTAAAATGATTATTTTAATTTAATATATACGGGCTCATTGATTGATCTCTTCGAAATTACGTGACTTAAGGAAAGATAAAGACAAAGATAAAAATGACAGTCCATTAAACCTGGTTACAATTTTTTTGAATATATATATATATATATATATATATATATATATATATATATATATATATATATATATGGGTATGGGTCAGGGTGGGTACTAGAGTACTCGCATCCGTACTCATAAAATTTTGTGGGTAATTACTCGCTCATACCTATTAAGAGTGTGTTTGGGAAAGATGAAAAAAATAGATTATGCTGATAATCGATTATTAATAATTGATTATAATCAGAATTTATTTTTGTCTGAATATGTTTGCTGAAAAGCGATTTTAAAATAATTTATTTGGTTTGGATGTTGCAAAAAAAATACTTTTACATAATAAATTATGAAAAAAGAATATGAAATTATTTGTTTATAATATTTGATGAAAATTGAATAATATAGATACAAAAAAAAAAAAAAAAAAAAAGAGGGAAAGCAAGCAAAGTGGGCAAGGGATAAAAGAACCGAAATGCATACTGGGACAATGACATACAAATATTATGGTCTTTGTTTTTCTATAACTCCCAGGCTAACAAAAAACTAGTCAAAAGTGCCCCCACAAGTTAAAGCATGTTGGTGAGAGGTGTTGGGGGTTATTCTGCAAAAGGACTTCTTTCATTAACGCATGCTCAGAAAAAATTAATCTAACCGTCGTTCCTTTCAACTTATGTAAAACAACATTTTTTTTTTTAAAATAGAAGCTTTTTTTAAATATTAAACTACATATCCAAACAAATTAGATTTTTTTTTCAAAAAAAAGCTTAAACTCTACAAATCCAACTTTCCCAAATAAGCACTAAGCGGGTAATTATCCTATCTATCATGAATAATTTTTGCAGATATATATCTTATGAGTCTGTTATCTATTATCATCCCTAAGGGTCTGTTTTTGGAGGGGAAGGGATGAGAAGGGTTTGAGGTGCTAAGGAGGGGGAAAGAGATGAGAAAGGGAGGATATTCCCCCACCTTGCATGGGGGTTTATTTTTCAACAAAAGAAGAAAAACTCCCAATTTGGGAGAAATAAAAAAAAAATGAACTAGGAGAAGGTTTTATAGGCCTTTTAAAAAAATTTATATCCTTCTTTCTTTTAAAAAACTCTTAAAATGTCTCCCCCTTCCCTCTCCCAAACAAACCCTGAGTAAGAGACTTCGTTCTATATAAGAGTAAAAGGAGCAAATATGGGCATTTGGATCAAAAGATAAGTGATAAAAATTAGAACATAAAGTTATGTGAGTTTTTTAAGTGATCACATGACCACTAACTAACTTCTAATCTTCTTGATCATTCGTGTATTATTTAATAACCCAAATTTACTTCTCTCATTCTCATATAAAAAATATTAATGCTAGATGGTAAGATTTCAATTTCGTAAAATGACGTGTGAATCATTACTCCTAATTTATACTGTACATGCGTTTTATCCTACGAAAGAGTGTTTGCACTTCTTTTTTGAAAACCAAGTGTACATTTTGATTGGCTTTAAATGTTCCACATCATTCGTTATTTTATGACGAAAACAATCATCGTTCAATATAGCAATGCTCTATAAAAAATCCCATCTCACTTAATACGCCCATAAGTACGGCAACATATCATATTTGGTAGGAATTCAATTTGGTATTCAACACATCATATTTGTACTGCAAAGCATTGTTAAATGTAAATTTGTGACCCTTCTAATGATTTGTGTCTTAACTTTTGTTTCTGATTTCAGTTTGTATGCCATTATGCTCTCCCTCAAAAAATCCAGGGGAAAAGAGAATTTTTAGACGGAGAAGAGATTTTTTTTAAACCAAAAAAAGGGTTTTGATGGAAACTGAAAGCTATAATATTTAAATTCTATGTGTAAGGTTACGGCCATCTTTGTAAACACCATATAATGCGACTTTTAGCCAAACAATTTATAACTTTTTCAATACCTCGTGAGATTAGTCTTTACAGTTGCACGCGAAAGATAATCTGAAAAACCAAAAAAAAAATGTTTTCTAACTTTGCTGATACGTATAATTTTTCCTTTATCTCGTTCTTTGGTCTTAAGATAGGAAGTAGCCTTTGTTTCCAACCTTGGTTTGTTGTGCACCGGTCTATCTCCAAATGACACTATGCATAGATTAGGGTTGTTGATATAAGTGACAACCTGTCCCTCCCCGACCCCAACCCATTCATATAAGTGCAGAACTAACTGCCTATGGATAACATGCGCAAGCTTTGTAGATTAAACGAGAGAATAAGTGAGGGAAGAAGGAAGAAATTTGGGAGAGGAAGAGAGACGCACAGGGCCTAAAAGAGAGAAGAAATGGGGGCAGAAAAAAGACACAAGGGTACGCGAGTTTTTTAATTCCGTATTTTAATATCCGCCCTCAAATTAGATCCAACGGATTATTTAGCATGCTCTCATCTATGACATATTGTAATTATTTCGGTTGCGTTTGATACGAGTTTTATTTTAATATTTTTAAGAATGTGAGTATGAGAATAAAAGTTTCTCATTTTGATACAAGTTTTAAAAAAATATTCTCCGACATAAAAGATGCCCAAGAATACAATTAATGAATGAAATTAGAAAACTCTATTCCCAAGTGTGGAGGTGAAAAAAAACATTACTGAGAATGAAATTCCCAGAAATGTAATTTTCCTCATAATAAAACATTTCATAAACCAAACGCCACCTTAGGATACTTATTAAGAAATTAAAAAGATAAATTTTTATATGAAAATGATGCAATCAATGTATGGAGAGGTGAAGTTTTTAGTTTTTCAATAAATATTTGTTATTTTTTTTATTTCTTAACTAGTGTCCTAAAGATACTGGTTAGCAAGATCCTATTTATATTTGCCATAACAACTCCTAAATAATTCCGAAGTTTTATAGTTGAAATACAATCATTGATATGAATGAATGGATCTACCTTTTATGTACAACAATAATATACATGAACAAATAAGTAAAGAGGGAATTTATGCATGAACATCCTTCAGCCACGTATGACATACTGACATACATATTATACTTGTATTGATTCATTGCCTCAAAAGGACAGAAACTGTTTGAATTTTTCCATACATGGCATCGGATGATTTGGGTTTGGAAGGTGTTTGGCATGTTGATATTGGGCTTGGAGGAAGAGTAGTAGAGGCGGCTATAAGAGTATAAATGAGTGCTTGGGATTCAACTGGGGAAAAAAATTAACATGAGAGAATTTCCCCCCGTAGACCTGTTCCGTACTGTAACGATGCAATTAAATGGATTGACGCGGGTTGATACACAACTCAAATGAGCCTTTATCACTTAAATTTGCATATTGGTGGACCGGTCCGCAAGTGGATTACTGTTTTTTTTTTTTTTTTTACTTTTTGAGGAAAGGACAAAGTTAGTCATACTATAATGTGTGTGTTTGAATTATTGTTTATAATTTCAAAAGTAAGTTTGTAATATTATAACTGTTATTTTATTTTTTTCCAATGTGAAAGCAAAATTTTGTTATGGCGGGGAAGGTGGTTTAAAAAAAAAAAAAAACACATCAACAGTAATTATAGGATAGTAGGATGCATCGGTTGACTTGAAAATGGATGATGCTGAGGACCTAATCCAAAGCCTCTGTGGAACCGGTTCCTTGAGGCTGTTCGGAAATTTGTCAAAGTCACAAGAAGACATGTGTCAATGCTCTTTCTAAAACGATTTATGTGTGTGGACATTGAGGAATTTTTTCGTGGGACACATTCTGATCATTTGGGTGCGTCATCATCTTTTTTTGTATGAATGATGCAAGAAAAGAAGTAGGGAAGTAGGCATGTTGGAAGTATGAGGATTGGAACCTCCGAACGTGAAAGCTAACTTGTTGGGTGGTCTACCAAGCTTTATAAATGAGTAAATCTTCAATTTGGTTCCTCAATTTATAAAGTCGTATTAACTTGTTTTATAAAATTTTTGAAATTTCAAAAACATTCCTAAAATTGTCAAATGTTAATCAATTCAGTCCCTCTATCAGGATCAAACTAATACGAATCTTATAATTTCAGAAATCAAACTATCGCAAAGACCAAATTAAATTAACCTTATAATTTTAGGGATCAAATTGAGGATTTACTCATTTATAAATAATTGTTCTTCCTCCCATCTCGAAAAGTCCACTTCATATTTCACATTTGTGTTTTCCAACACTATTCCTTTTTCTCTCCACATGTTTTCTTTTTCCTGTTTTTTCATCATATTTTTTGTACACACTTGGAATCCTTAAATTGCACTTCCTAATTCTAGCTAGGCTACAAATTGTAGCTGGGCCAATCGTATTTTTCATATGTCCTTAGCTTCTTCGGCTAGTCTTGGACTTCCATGACTAGCTAGTTCTCCAAACTTGACAGCCAGACACATATATTTATCTAACAACCATCCAATCACTTGTTGTGTGGGCTTTTTAGCGGTCCCTTTCAATCTTTGCTCACAACACAAGTCTAAGATCATTGAAACTCCGATATCATGTTGAATTTTGGGATGACACCAGATGATTTGAGCTTGGAAACGTGTTGGGCATATTGACATTGAGCTTGAAGGAGGAGTTAACATGGTTAAAAGTATGAAGCCCAAAACACTTTGGATTGAAACCTTGGAACCAAAGGTTTATGTCTTGGTCCACCAAGATTTACAATTCATTCTTCTTCCTCTAATTTCTTCAACGTGGGCTTGAAGGAGGAGTTAGGATGGTTAAGATTTGAAGCCCAAAACACTTAGATTGAAACCTTGACTAGTCCACCAAGATTTATAAACCATTCTTTTTGGGAGTGGATTTTCTCATGTTGAAAAAAAACATAAGAGGGTTATGTTTTTAATCTCTATCATTCAATCCTCCTATCCCCCATTTTTAAACACATTCTCTCTCTTCTTTAACATATTATATGAGGAGTTAAGATTCAACATGAGAAAAAAATAGCACGAGGGACCCATTCCCATTCTTTTTCCTCTTATTTTTTCAAAGTACACTTCCCCGCTTCATATTACACAATACACACTCACATGTCTGGGTATATAGTCCAAGAGAAACACCCTTCCGTTTTATAAACTATATAGCACATGAATATGATTTATTACATATTTTCTTAATGACATTATGATTAATATTTTCTTAATGACCCTATAAAGGGACCGTCTTGCGACAAAAGCCCATGCAAGTCTACTAAATTAGCTTGTGTAGGATTATTCTCTCCCAACAAAGTTAGCCCTCCCATTGGATTATAGGATAGTGAAATGATGACCGAAGATCTACTTATAAAAGCCACAAGAATGCCAAGATTCCAAGCCCCACAACACATGAGGTTATATAGTTTTCAATTAATTCCAACAGTGGTTTTGCACACAAATTTACTCTCGGGATATCACAAAGAATCACTCATCACCGTTCATTTTTATCTTTCTCCCGTTTCTTTTCATCCATCCATTGGTTGATGTTGCTTTTTATGAACCATGCATAAAATTGTTTACATACAAGTAGTTTTTCCATTAAAACTAACTTAATGTGAATCATGTGATCAATGATCCACCTTACGCAAGCAGGAGGTTGGAAATTAGAATGCGCCAACCATAACTCAGACATGAGAAACCTAGCTAGTTGCAGCTTTTATTATATTTATATCATATCTAACTTTGAGGATCTCTTTGGGTTACTAATACTTTGAGGAAAATGCTAACTAGTGTCCTAAGGGTATTGGTTATATTGAAAAATGGTGTATTCAATTTTTCAAAGTTTAAAAATTACGATTCTCAATACCAACTTTTCACTTTTTTGATTTCTTAACCAATGTCCTTAGGACACTGGTTAGCAAGACTATACTTTAAAAACTAACTAGCTAGGAGTAGTCTAATGCATCTATAAGTGGACTTTAACTGCAACGATGGGGCACGTAATAAAATAGTAGAGAACTATCTTGCAGATATATAGGTGTGGTCCCCAAACTCAAGATCCAAGGGTAAAAGATTGTATTATTTTGAATTTAAGGCATCTGAACAGGAAAAACACACGAGAAAGTGATCTTATTTATGCATGTTAGAGGAAGCTTTTCATTTATATAAAAGATTCCTTATTATAAAGGCCACACGTTTATAGTATCTTTACTACACCAAGGAAAAGAAGTAACAATAATCCATGTTCTCAATTATTGGCGATTCATTTGAAGTAATGGAATTTGAAGGTAATTGGACATTTTTCTAGTAATGCATTATACAACTAAAATGTACGCATGGTATAGATGTGGAAGTGTAGATTAAGTAGTGGCTTTTACAGCAAACCTATCCTACTATGTGAGCCATGCCCATGGCGCTATATACAGATTATTTACCAAGCATTATTCCATCTTTGATTTTCTTTCCTAATTTGCTCAATTGATCGCTGATATTTATAATTAATCTGCTATATTTCTTCATATTCATTACTTCATGAGAAATACTAGCAACATACTCTTTACTACACTTCATTCAACACACTCTATATATTATTAGAAGAATTTCATGTGAGACCCTAAATCACATAGGTTCATTCTCTATTCAATGAATCTTACATGAAATTCATTCAATAATAAAGAGCTTGTTGAAGTGAGTGTCTAATAAGAAATGTTTTATTAGCGTTTCTCTTTCTTCATTTATGGTTTCAAATGTGATTAACAACTAACAAGTTTAAATAGATGTAATTTTGGAGAAATGCCCATATGGAAAAACGCTATTCTACTTTTGGACATAGTGCACATGGATCTATGTCCGTATGAAATTAATTTCTTTTTGTCTTTAGGACTAATTTTCATATGAGAGGACATAAATTTCAGATTTCCTTGGCTGCATATAGGGGTACTTTGACATTAATTATTGAAGAAGGATGGATTTGGTCATTTGGCTTTTTCTAGAGGATGAACATGGCTTGAATTTTTTGTATAAACCTTAATCCCTTATGCATCCAATAATAAACTTATATGCCAGTTTCTAAATTTATCGACTATCAAAGACTCAAAGAGCAGTACCTACACGAGAGATTGTTTTATATGGTAAATAAGCAAAAGGTTACAGCGATTAAGTCTATATAATATTATGAATTTAGACTCTGATACTTGGGTAACATGATAAACTTTAATACCCTAATAAGAATTAGTATAATATTAAAAAAAATATGAAAACACTTGTAAGACTAATTAAATAAATTGAAGAGCAGATAATTTGAAGATGAAGGATCTTGCTAACAAATATGTTAAAAACATTGATTAAAAAATCGATAAAAGAAAAGTTTATATTAAAAATTAAATATAATATTTTTTAATATATTAAATATATCATTTATTCATAAAAATTTTCATTATTTTAATACCAATGTCAGCATTCTCCAAATACCAAAAGGAGTAGTCTAAATATGACATGATAGCTTTTAAATTTCGAAATGGAGAAAGATTTTTCAAGACAGCAACACGTGGCTTATTGGCAACATTAATTAATTAAATTTTTTATGCAACATCCTAATAATTATCCTAAAAACATTGATTAATAAATAATAAAAAAAAAAGTTTATATTGAGAAACTAATTATAATATTAAATATATCATTTTACTTCATACAAAAGTTTCTTTGTTTTTTGTTTCTTAAACAATGTTTCAAAGACATTATTTGCATTCTCTTTATTTTATTACTAAAATTAGTACGTGAGCACATCTCTCTCGTTTCCTCGTGATTCAGAGCCCATCCTCTCGATTATCGGGCGCGGTAACATCCAAACATGCGTGCAACTGGCCTTTCTCCATGCTACATACACTGAATTACTTAACACTTTCATGTTAAAATATTATCGCTAATATTAATCATTATTTTAAGAAATTATTTTTTGGATCTCGCTAACAAGTGCCCTAAGGGCATTGTTTAAGGAATCCAAAGATAGAATAATTTCATTGGAAAATATAACTTTTTAATGTTCAATGTATTGAATAAACCACTTTCAATGCAAAATTTCTATCTTCGATTCCTTAACCAATGTTCTTAGGGCACTGGTTAGCATTTGTCTTATTTTTTTAATATACTACATACTATAATTTTTGGAGAATGCAAAAGAGTGTCCTTATAAGGCATTATTTAAGAAATCAAGAAAGAAAATTTTGTATGAAAAAATGATATATTTATTAGATTGAAAAGTGTTTCACTTAATTTTCCAATACAAAATTTCCTTTTATTGATTCCTTAAACAATACTTTTAGGCCACTCGTTAATAAGAGCCATAATTTTTTAATAAAAATATTTATCTTACACTTACACATTGTTTGGTTGTAGGAGAGATAATGAGATGAAAGAAAGTGAAACGAAAGAAAGGGAAAGGAAAAAAAAAAGAGTGAAAAATGAAAGGATTGTTTATTGTTTAGTTGGAAAGAAAATAAGAGGAAAGAAAAACCAAAACTTTTTTCTCCTCTTATTTGATTGGGTAGAAAGTAAGAGGAAAGAAAAAATCTATTTATAAAATGACAAAAGTAACCCTACATAATAATTTAAACAAATAAAAAAGTTGGCTTTTTTTAGTCTGTTCGCCCCCAAAAAATGGAACTGCCGCCACTATTCCTTGTTTATTGTGTTTTCCGTCCATAATGGGAAGAAAGAATATAGCTGTGGGCACCACGATCTTTTTTCTCTTCCCTCATCTCTTCTTTGCAACCAAACGGTGGAACAAATCTTATATAAAATGTGTTTTCCATCCTTGTTTTTTCTTTTTCATGTCTTTTAAACACAACATTAGTTTGGTATGATGAAAAGAGGAAGGAAAGAAAAAGGGAGGAAAGAAAGAGAAGGGAAAATTCATTTTTCCCTTGTTTGGATTGGAAGAAAAGTGGAGAGAAGGGAAAAAATATGTGGGGCTCACTTCAAATTTTTTTATTCTATATTTGGGAGGAAAATACGGAGACTGAGAAAACAATCATTTTCTGGATGAAAATACTAAAAAAACTAATCTTTTATTTACTTAAATAGTATTATGTGAGGATATTTATGTCATTTCATAACTATGTTTTTTCTTTCCTCTCACCTTCTACTCAACCAAACAAGAAGAGAGAAAATTTTTAATTTTCTTTACTTTCATTTTCTCTCATACCAAACAACTAAACAATCCTCTCATTTTTCACTCTTTTTTTTCATTCCCCTTTTTTCTTTTCACTTTCTCTCTTACAACCAAACATAGTGTTAGTTTTTTAATCAGTATAGTAAAAAAAAATACTGATAAGTAAAGACTCAAATAATATTTATACAAAAAATCTTTACATAATAATACTCTATATTTCGCTTTCTAAAACAACCATGAAATTTATTTATTTTTAAAAAAAAATGATAATTCTTTCACTTCAAACCAGCCTTTTATTCATTCAATATTTAAAATTATTTAATGCGAACATGCTAAAAAATAAAAAAAGAATGCTAAAATAAAATATTTTAAAATATTTTTTACCTACATATAAAAATACTAAAACGCCCAACCCCTGTAAAAAAAAACACAGCCCCAATAAAAAATACCCATCACCTTGTGATTGATTTCCCATTCACCTCTTTTGTGATTGATTTCCCTTCTGTGTTGTGCGATTGATTTCCTCCGCCGTTCCGTTATTGGTTTTCCTCCTGCACGCAATTCCGTCTGTGCATCGTCTTGGTCCATCCAACAATGAAAATTATCAAACTAGGCTGAGAAACAATATGGAAGTCAATGGAGTTTCCACCAGATAGCATGATAGTTTACATTGAAAGGGAGTTTGTTGAAAGTTTTAATTCGAATTCAATTATTGATGATTTCAAGTTATCAAAGAGCTAGTGTGTGCAGAGTAACACTTTAAGATAATCCCTAATCATTTAATTTAGTATTATTTTTTGATCAACTTTGAGTTTATATTACAACTTAAATTTTATAAAATATATATAATACAATATTATATTTAAATTATGTATTAAAATTTATTCTGATTTTTTCAATTTTTTTTGTTCAAGATCTGCCACTCATTGCGATGCTGTGATGATGATTCTCAATGTATGTTGATTAGGATGAAGGTACGTTACAGATTCTCTGTAATTTGGTTGAGTACTACCGGTACTCTTATTAATGTTTGTCTTTTAAAAAAAACATCTATATATAACAATGTTATTTATACGTTGCTTTTACTTTATTTTATCATCTTAACATTACTTTTTACATATATTAAAACGAGAAAAATACATATTATAACACGTGTTCTGAATTTTTTTTCCTCAAACAAAAAGGTGTAGAGATGATGTGTTAGGTTAACGCATATGCACTACTATTATGTGTTTTTTCACATTCATTTACTTTCTCTTAACTGATATGAAAATGATCAAAGCAGTGAAGAGGTACATATACATTGTACTCTATTTTCTTCCAATTAATAGTAACCAAAAAAATCCTTACTTCTCTTCTTCAAAAAAAAAAACCTTACCTTCTTCTTCTTCTTCATAAAAAAAAAACCTTACCTTGTCATTTATCTTCCTTTTCCTTTCTATTTAATTTCTCTCTTTAGTCAAAGAAAAAAGGGAATTTATATATCTACAATTACACTATGAACAACATAACTCTATATTTGAGGAAATTCAAAGCTTGTAGCTAGATCCTGTATGATAATCCAAGTCATTCCAAGAAAAATAAAGACATTGAGATGAGCAAGAGAATCCAAATTTTGCATTATATATATATATATATATATGGATATCTATAACTAGCCAACTTAAAGAAGAAACAAAGAACTTCGAATTCAGCTGCGAGATTATTCACATGATCATTTTGTTTCTCCTCCCCCTCCTTCATTCATTCTCACCTAGACACCTACTCCATGTGTAAGTTCACATGATCATATCAGCAAATTTGGACTCAATTGGCATATATAAATATATTAAATTAATATTTCCATTAATCAAGCAGTGTTTTCCGTTCTCAGCAGTTTTTTTTCATAAACTTGAACCGGCAAGCCACCTCTCAAGGTGGCAGTAAGACCCGGAGCAAACCGGGGCTCCAGATTCGAACCAACCACACGAATATCGAAGCGTGGGACTAAGGCAGCCACCACAGACTTCATACTCATCAATGCCAAATCCTTTCCCAAACAAACCCTTGCCCCAGCTTGAAAAACCGGGTACTTGAATGGGCATTCCTGCACAAACACACCATCCTGCAGCCACCTCTCAGGCTTGAATTCAAGACAATCGGGCCCCCAAATCCTCACCATCCGACCCATTGCATAAGGGTGGTAAGTAACCCTGCTTCCCTTCTTCACAAAAGTACCATCCGGTAACACATCATCCTCTTGTGCATACTTAGAGTCAAACTGAACCGGTGGAAATAGCCTTACGCTCTCATGAACCGCTGCGTTGAGGTAATGCATTTGTCTCATCTGTTCAAACGTTGCAAACTCCTGAACCGGCCCCACCACCCGGTCCACCTCTTCCCTTATCAGTTCCTCCACCTTTGGGTTTTTTGACAGCAAAGCAAAGAAACTGGTCAACGCCGCAGCAACTGTGTCACGACCTGCCAAAAGGAAACTCACGACAATGTCTCTGAGATATTCGTCGTCATTCACCGAACCCATGAACCGTGAGAGAAGGTCTTTTCGGGTAGCGAACCCCATTTCTCTTCTCTGCTTTATTATCTCCTCCGCTAAATCGTTCACTACTTTGACTGCTTCTTTCAGCTTCTTCTCCGAACCTACGTTGAGAAACCGCTTCATCTTCCATATGATCGGTGATGATGTCATGGCTCTCTCCGCAGAAAGGTTTGAGGCCAGGTCAAATGCAACAGCGAGATTTGAAACTGGTAGTGAAGGAAGGAGACAACCTGGGTCTAAACCAAACGAGAATTTGCAAATGTTGTCGAAGGAGAATCGTCTTAGGATGTCTTGTATGTCCAACACTCCATTTCTTTCACCACCTGCTGTTGAATACATTAGAGGAATGAGCCTCGTTTGAATCTCCTCCATCACTGTTTCTAACGCGTAGGAACGAATCGCCACGCTACCTAGCTCTAAGCTTGCCATTTTGCGTTGAAACTTCCAGGAATCGCCGTCGACGTTGAAGATTCCGCGGCCGAGAAGATCGCCGAGGATGGTGGAGAAGGGTTTCCCTTTTGGGTAGTTGTCGAAACGGGTCTTGAGGATGTGCTCCACGTTGTGTGGGTTGGAAGTGATGGTGTTTCCAAGAACGTGGACGTGAATGGTTCCTGTTGGTGAGTTGTGCAAAAGATGAGTGTACCAGTCGCAGAAATTTGTGAAGTCGTTAGCCCAACTCAGGGTCAAGTAGCTACGGCAAATGTCGCAGTTACACCATGGCTTCATCCTGGAGATGAAGATGAGAAAAGAAAATAAAGAGAAGAGAAGGGTGAAGGAGAAGAACAAGAAACTGAAGGTAGTAGCCATGGATTGTAGGGAACCTTCAAAACTCATGATTTGATGTTTTGGAGTTTCACAATAAGGATATGGGTGGATCTGTACTTTGATGTGGTGTGGTGTGGGAAGGAGAGATGTGGGAACACGTGATATATATAACGGGTGATTGGGTGGCTTCACCGTTTCATTAAAATAAAATAATCTCTTTATCTTAATACTTTAGATAGAACACCCAGTTAACACGTCTTGATATTACTATACAATATTATACCTCCACGTTCGACTACATTTATATTGGCATATTGTCTTCCTACTTTTTATTTTAAAATAATTTGTTTTCAAACTTAAATTTAAAAGATTTTATTAAATTCTCCCTTTTATTAAAATTTATCTCCTTTGATATTTCCTTTTGGTGAATTCTCTGATATCTCAAATATAACTTATTCTGTATAGGTGGTTCAATTAAATGGTGATAATTATTTGACTTGATCCATTAACATGATCCATTTAATTCAGATGACGCATTTTGATTGGATAAGATAATTTTTACCACAAAATTATTAGGGGTACCGAAGAAAGCACATTTCCTTTAATGTTCCACTACATTTCTATTGGTCCTGTGTTGAAAATGCAATAAATAGTTTTATTCTCAAAACATTGGCAATATAAGGACTTATTTGATTTGTTTCTAGTATTCTGTTTTTATTTTCTAATTTGAAAAATAATTATAAAACAAATAATTACAAAAATTTTATATTGTTTTCATTATGTTTCTTGTTTACAAATATTTGTATAAGAAGTGAAAACAAACAAAAAATTATTTTCAATGTTTCCTGTATAAATTTTTGAAAATAAAAAATAAAATGAAAATAATATGATAATTTTGTAATTATTTATAAAAATAGGAAATGAAAACAGGAACCTAGAAACAAACCAAATAGACCTAAACTTTCGGCTCTAAAAAATATTATTCTTGCTATTTTGAATGCCCATCCTCAATAATTATGGAAATATTCATATTATCATTATTTTTGTGACGAAATAATTTTTAAAGATAGTGATTTATACATATATCAGACTATAAATTATTTTTTATTATTAATTATTTCTTTATTTAATTTTATTTGTCTATTTTATTTATTATTTTTCTAACACCAAGTGCCTCTCTTATGGGAGACGAAATGGAGAAAGAAATTTTAATTACGAAAGAAAAAATAATACTCTATCTATAAGATTAAATTAAAAAAAAAAATTATTTTCAAAAAATGGACATATTAAAAATACTAACCCTGCTGATAAAAAAAAATATTTTTTTGTTAAAATAGCCAATATAATGGGCATAAACATAATCTTCAAGAAATTCTTAATTTAGTACAGTTCTATAGGTATTTGTGATATTATTTTTTAATAGGAAGAAAATATTTATAATAGCTCATCAATTAAAATATAATGTGCATGTGTTCTATTCTCATTGAAAAATTGCAACATCATAAACACCTATAGAATAGTACCTAAATTTTGTATGTTACTTTAAGTTATGTTGTTTGTATAACTAAAATATGATATTGAAATACTATTTTATTTATATTTTTATATAATACATGTATTCTAATTTTATATATGATATACAATATTTGCCTTAATTACATTTGATATAATCTGGACTTTGATTGCTTCAAAAGTTACCTTTTCCTTTTTGAAATTCAATTATCATAGCACTAACCTACCCTAACAAGAATTAAGTATAACTTTTGAAATATGAAAGATATTAAATATAATTAAATTTAACATCGGTGGTGATGAATGTAAGATATATTTGGATAAACAGCTTAATTAAACATGTATTCAATAAGTTTTTTTTTTCAAATAAGTTATAAAACATTTTATTTTCATAAGCTTCTATGATAAACTTATTAAAATAAACTAAAAATAACTTATACAAATGTGATAGACCATTTTCATAAGTTATTTGTAGAAATTTATTTTCATAAAACATTCTCATAAGTTTTTTTAAACGTATCCATGGTTTATCTTTTGATTTTTTCTCTTATTTTTGAGTTTTGTTATCAGTTTAACTTTGATATATTGTTAATATTAAATATTATTTTTTACAATAACAATCAATTATAAATAATTTTATATATAACTTTTAAAATAATTTTAACAATGATAAAAATATTTAATAATACAATAATTTTTAATTAATTAATAATATTTAAATTTATAATATATACCAATTAAATCTTACATTTATTTTGTGTATAAATAACAAAAACATGTTATATAAAGAATAGAATAATTTAAGGATATTATTATGATATTCTTAAAAAATAAAGAATTTAAATATTTTATATTCAATCAAAATATATTATTTCAATCAAATAATTATATTAATTAATTAAATTCTTACTGTCTCGTATAAACACGAATATGATACTGAGTAGCGTATCATACATTTTCCCATAAATTAAACGGAAGCTGAGGGTTGACAAAAGGACACGCAGAAGGAAGAGTTGTGGAGAAGGATAGTACAAGTGCATGAATAACGCGTGCGAAAAATAACAAGACACCACCGCTGTATATATGGGGAGTGGGGAGATACGTCATGTATGTTGGGAGTTGGGACCTTTTACTTTTTTTATCCCACGTGACGCTATTGATTTTTATTATTGTTTTGTTTTGGGCTCTGTAGGCCCAAACATTTTGATTATTTCCTTTCTGGAACCTTTCTACCGTTACAGAGTAGAGTAGAGTAGACCCAGCCAGTGATGGATGGATATGATACATAAGGTGGCAACTCAAGGTTCCAGTCATTTGACAAGTCGGCTTACTCGTGTCCGCATTTTAGGCCGGTGCTGTGATTGCTGAGCTCACAAATGAAATCACTGTTTGATAAACATTTTCACTGAAAGGAAACGAGTCTTTAATTATTTTATTCTTTGTATTAATAAGTAATGGTTATGACAAACAACTGTCCTAAACATATTATTTAAAGAAATCAATTATAGACAAAATTAATAGAAAAGTATAATTTTTAAATGTTTAATATATTAAATGTTTTACTTCCAATATAAAATTTTTATCTTTGATTCTTTAGCTAATGTCTTTAGATTGTGTTTGGATGAGATATTTCAAAATTCGAAAGTATTTAAAATATAAGATAATTGAATTGCTTCATTTGAATTATCTTTATTTTGTAAATAATTTGTTTGGATAAAGTAGTTCAAATTCCTTGTATTTAAAATTATTTATTTGGACAAAAGATTTTAATTTTATTCAATTATAAAATTTCATTTTTCAAAAATTTAAAAATTTTAAGACGGTGGTGGTGACCTACCGACGGTGATATATGGTGGGAGGTGGTCCGGTGACCGTCCGGTGGTGGTCTGACGGTCGGTAGTGGTGCGACGGTCGACGACGGTGGTCTGGCGGCCGACGGTGGTAGTCCGACGGCGTCCCGATGAGATTCACATTAAAGAGCACAATGAAATTTCAAATTCCTTGGTTTAAGATAGTATTTGAAATCTATCAAATTTAATTCAAATGAAATATTCCATAAAATCCATTCATTCATGAAATCCTCCACATTTTATATCCACATAAGTTATTTTGGAGTAATATATTTTAATTACCCTCTACAATTACTTTATCCTCTAACATTACCCCATCTAAACACATCCTTAAGACACCCTTAAGGCCGGTTTGGTTTGACCATTTCCTGTTTTCATTTTCAATAAAAATAGAAAATGAACTTGAAAATGCGTTTGGTTGGGTTTAGTGAAAATGTTTTCACTGAAAACATTTCCTGAATTGGACCCAAATCTGAAAATAAAAAATAGTTGTTTTCAATGTTTTCATTCCTAGATTTTTGAAAATAGGAAATGAAAATAGAAAACAGGAAGTCAAAACAAACACGTTTTCAAATTTTTCAAAATTTGAAAATGAAAATAATTTTCAGAAAATAGAAACAAGAAATGAAAATTCAAACCAAACAGGTCCTAATATTTTAAACATTTTAAACATTTTAATAAGTGATTCCCATTCCATAATCATGTCTATGAACAAACTGAATAGAAAAGGGGAAGTGCAATCCAGTGGTGGACAGAATCCTAATTCCGTGAACAGTGCAACCTTGTTTTCTGCCATACACTAAGGCAAGGTAGCAAACAGATATACAGATTTAGTTACTAATTAGAATTTATTGAAAGACTATGGTTTTTTTTTTTTTTTTTTGAGAGAAACTATGGTTATAAAGAGCAAATTTAGCTATACACATAATTGGTGATTGTTCTAAGGTTTCTTTACTCTGCCTCGTTAGGATGTAATTTGTTACTTGGTTTTTTTATTTCTTTAAGTTTAGGCACCTTTCATGTACCAAAAAAAATTAAATCAGTTAATAAAAATAATTTTATTTATAATAGCAATTTTAATGCTTTCAATTTTTTTGTAATATCTTTAACGGACAAATAAAATAAAATAAAAATTGTATTTGATATGTAATAAAATACTAAAAATAGTTTGTTTAACGAAAAAGGAGTGTTTTGAGAATACGTATTAATAAAACAAAAAAAATAAAATGTTTAAATAAATATAAAATATTTAATATGTCTACCCTAAACTTATTTGCTAGTTATTGCGGTGACGTGTGACATATAAATATAATGTCCCTTCCCTCGTTAAAAGGAATAATGTTTTTTGTCACTGATTTAACTCTTTTTAATATTGTTATATGGATTTAATTGATATATATTATCGGTGTAAAAAAATTTTATATCGTTAATCAATAAGAAATTATTACATAAGTTAAAATATTTGAATTTTATCTTAACTATCTTAAAAGTTATTCATACCATGACATCTGATTGGTTGACAATATAAGAAACTTTACACTGATAATGCATAAGAATTAAACTCTTATTATATATTGTATGTAAATTTATGAATTTCGGAGCAACTTACATGTCTGCCACACTAATGAGTTTCGGACTATACATCGTGAATTTGTGAGTGTAAAGATTATTTATTTGGCATGAGTCGGCCACATTTGTTGGCACTTTAATACTCAGGATTCCAACTCTATAAGTGTATGCGTGTGTGATTAGTTTTATTTCAGAAAATAGTTTGAGTGCATAAGCGAATCAAATTTTAAGTCAAATTAAGCATGTTTTGAACCTTGGATTCACCATCATTTGTATGTTATGTTTATGAAAAATGTCTAATGATATTTGGTATTTTTTTAGGTCTTGCTATCTAGTTTTATATATTAAGAAATAAAATATAGATAATTTTTTATTGAAAAATTAAATCATCATTTTTTAATACATATTAAACAAATTTTCAATAGAAATTTGCTTTTATTAAATCCTTATACAGCTTAGGATATCAATTAACATTTTATTTTTTTAAATCATGTTACTCAACGTGATTTTATGTCTAATTAGAGATGCAATGTTTTATTACTTTTCTAATATTAAAAAATATATTTGGATGTACATTTTGTAGAAACTCCTTCTTACTTTTTAAAATTAAAGTAAATTTTGATTAAAATTATCCAAATAATATAAACCACTTAATTAACATTATTTTTATTAATCTACTCCAACAGAGCTTGCTATCTTCATTCTTGATGATATATCACGGGTCGTTACCCCGACTGATTCATGTGTAGTTTATTAGTCTTTTTTTTTTGGGGCTTATGCCCTTTATTTACCAAAAAAATCATGTTTTATTATCAAAATTAAATTTATAAAATCTAATATATACACACTATGTCGATCCTCTCATTTGCTTATTTCCTAATCTAGAGTCAATATATGTCAATTTACGTTGATTCAAGTGGCAAGAGCTTAGATTCTTTAAGCAAGTGATCAGGGATTCAAATTCTGATTCTTATGAATGGAAAAAATCTGGTTGGGAGAGAACTACCCACCTTATGTGTCTTCAGGTCTCTCGACGAAAATTAGTCACTTTTAATAATAATAGATATTTTGTATCTATTACATGGATATAAAAAAAATAAAAATAAAGTAAAGAGTGTGGCAAGCGGCAAAAGAACAATTGCTGCGGCGTGCATACATATTCGTCTCCGTTAAACGCTCCTCGGTCCTACCTTTACCGTGATTAGGTGAATAAAAATCAGTACTGGATTACAGGTAAAGGTAAAGTCCAGTTTGACGGTTATCGACTTAGCGGTCAATTAATTCTTGCAGACTTTTTTGTTTAAAAAATATAATAATAATGGATTTCAGAAATTGTGTAGTAGTATATGATTTAGTTTACACTTTTGTGGTATGAAGGCGTAATGGTAAAGATTTTCGAAATAAATACCAGATTTTCTGACTATTGAAAAGTAAGCAAACTTTCCACCGTTTGGAAATGAAGTTGCTATTCAGATAAGAGTAAATCAACATGAACAAACCTTTCCACGTAAAAGTGGCCAGAAAAATAACGAAAACAATGTCTATTATTTTGGGTATAGAATTAGGAACATAAAGTCGGTTCGGGTTGATCCCATCAACTCAAAAATCAAATCAATTAAAGCATGATTGATTTAAATTTTTTTTTTAACTCCAACGTTTTTTTTTCAAGTCCCAGGGCTACTTTTCTCACTTTTTTTCAAAGTTTAATGTTTGAGCTTTCTATAAATGGGAGTTTAAACATGACTTGAGTTGAATATAACTTAAAACAAACATGCTATTAATTGTTTTGATTCTTCGGGTCTAGTTGGGTAAAATTCAATTACACCCGATCCCTATTGGTTCGGATTTTACGGTGTGTTTGGAAGAACTTATAAAGAGCTTATGAAAATAGTTTATGATAATAAACCTAAGCAAATAAATTATTAAAATAGTTTATGATATTTTCATAAGCTCTTTTTAACTTATTTCCATATGCTTGCCAGAGAAGCTTATGAAAATAAACTATTTTTAGCTTATTTAAAAAAGAACTTATTACATAAGCGCTTATAAGATGTGTATCCAAACGCACCCTTAGTTTTATTGTTTCCAAACTCAATGATCCGATGACTCAAAACAATTGCCCAATAATTTTGAAATATTTGTTACATATAACAAAGTTTTGTGTTTTGAATTTTTGGAGACCCTATACATGATTTAGGGCATTTTTCCTAATTTTCTCTTGTTTTCTCTTCACACTCCTTCACACTTGATCACCCTCAACCATAGCCCACTGTCATTCTTTCTTGCGCGACTCGCAACTTCGATCTTTGTTTTGTGTTAACTTGATGAAATTAACTTGACAATTTGTTCTTTTTTTTTTTTGACAAAAACTTGACAATTTGTTAATTTTATGATAATTGTGTATTTGTGTTTAGCCTCATCTAGAGTTGAGACTAATATGAGTTCTTGTACTTGTTATGTATTATTGTTGTGTTATGTGTCAAATGTAATATGAAGGTTTATGCTACCTCAATGTCAACTCAAGCATGATATTTGTTTAATGTATACTTAAATTTTGTTATTTTTTTCTTTAGGGTTACTTTTTATTAATTCTGTAATTGTTTTTTTTTTTCCGATCGAAACTTGTTTATGATAATGATAAAACTTACAACTATAAAAATCATCGGACAACCCGATGACCTGTCCAAACCAACTCGTTAGGGATCAAGTTAGTTTGATTCGCATTTAGTGCCTTGATGTTGACTAACCCGAACCAACACAAACCAATTAATTTTAATTGGTTCGAGCCTTTTTCTCCTTTCAATCCACCTAACCCAACTTGATTACACCTCTAATAAAAACTAATTTGTTTGAGTGTATCGATCAATATAAAATTTTTTATACTATCAACCAATCACAAATTATTTTATGTGTGATTTTTAAGATAATTATAATAAGAGACAAACATTTTTAATAATGTGACACTTAATAATTGATTAGCAGTATAAAAAATTTATATTGTGAATACATATCAATTAAATTATTTATTTTAATTCTATTATAACACACAATGTTTGACCAGAGGAAGTCAAATAACCTGACATAACTTAAGTAGATGGGATGAACAAGAATTTAATAATGTTTAAAAATTTAAGGTAACGACTTTACGAGCTAAAATGTAAATTTAAGAAATCCAATAAAAAATGGAGTTGACTTGCATGCTTTAATTTCCCTCCACATATATAGATTTGTATGACACGATATGTTCAACAATATATAGATGAATGTAAAATAATGTTGTTATTGCTTAGACTTATGTACAGAATATTGATGCTATATATTGTGATAAAGTTTATTGTTTATATTTGAAGAATGAAGAGGGACGCTTTTGCTAGGGATTCGAATTCCCTACGTTTAACGATTTCCAATATTCACTAGGTAAGAAAACTGTCAACGAGGTGGCGCCTGAGATATGAATATATAGTACTGTTTTTTTTGGTACAGGAATATAAAGTACTGTAATTGCGTTTGTCCATGTTGTTGCCTTCACATGTTGAGAAATTATTGTGTAAAATTGTCATTTTAGATTGTAAATTATATTTTAATACGTATAAAGTTATATTGATAAAGAGAAAATTTTAAAATATTCCTAAAATATTATTCTAGGCAAGTTTAAAATCATCTAAATCGAATCTAAAAATAGAGTGAAGATCCAAATTAGTCTTTCAAAATTTTTGGGAACTCATTTTTAGTCCCTAAAAAAATAAATTAATCTTTTAGTCCCTCAAATTTATAAATGCGGGGCACATTAGTCCCTAAGTTTAGTTCTGACATCCATTTACTTATATACGTGTCTTATTAACCATCCTAATTAGCTCGTTAGTGGTCGTGTGTGGCCTATGACAAACTTTCTCCGTGAAAAATAAATGAAAACCGAGAAAAGTGCATAATTTTTCGGTATTTTGGGTTTTTAAATTTTTGCATGTTTTTTCACTCACAAAGGAAATTTTTCATAGACCATGCAGGAAGACTAACAAATTAGATAGGATGGTTAATGAGATATGTAGGCAAGTAAATGAATGTCGAAACAAAACCTAGGAACTACTTTGTCTCGTATTTATAATTTGACAGATTAAATGATTAATTTATCTTTCTAGGGACTAAAAGTGGGTCCCAAAAGTTTGTAAGAACCAATTTGGGCTTCATTCTTAAAAATATTTAAATTTCAATCTAAAAGGGTCACATATTACAATTTTACTTGAACAATGTAATAGTTTAGCGAAACATCAGAATCTTTTTCCATAAATATATGTATTTTTAATATAACTCACATAACTTTATAGTTTATACATATCAAAAAGTAATTTTCATAATTAAAATAAGAATTCCCCGCACAAGAGAATTAAGGTGTTTTGGATAAACAACTTAATTAGTGTGTGTTTGGATCAACTGAAAAAATTTAATTATTTCAATAATCGATTATCCATATAATCAATTAATGTTATAATCAATTATAATAGAAACAGTTTTATGTTTGGATGTATTTGCTGAAAAACGATTATAAGATAATATATTTCGTTTGGGTTGTCTAAAAAAATCACTTATATGTAGTAAATTACTAAAAATCGTATGAAACTATTTAAATAGTTTAATAATATTTGTCTGATAATTAGTTTTGTAGGGGTGAAATAGGAAGAATTGTATTGATTTCAAAAGAATTTAATAGCTTTTTAAATATGCTTCAAACTTCTAGCTTCTCTAAAACAATTTTTTTCTTTTTTTAAGCAAAAATGGCATGCACTAGCATAATTGTAATGTACGGCATCTCAATCAGGTTGGCACCCCAAACACTACCAATCATCTGCAGCACACACTAGTGCAAAATATGGATTCTACAACAGGTTTCTAGATCGGTTGAAAAGGAACCGATTTAAAAAAAGAGGCGGTGGCAATTTTGAAAATAAGTTCAAAATTATTTACATCGGTTCATAAAGAAACCGATGTATAAAACATTTAACATCGGTTAAATATTTCAACCGATGAATACAATTTAAATAAAAAACTATTTATTTATTCCCGCCAAGTATATACATCGGTTATTACACAACCGATCTCATTAGTAAACTTTCAAACTCGGTTATTTTACAACCGATCTCATTATTAAACTTTCAACATCGGTTCTATTAACTAACCGATTTCAAATCTTCATTAAACCCATTTCTCCAACGTTAATCTTTCATATCTTTCCCTCCTCACTGTTTGCCCTCTCTCTCGTTTGCTCCTTCTCCTTCATCCTTCACCACCGTAACCTAGCACCATCCTTCATCCTTCTCCTTCTCCTCACATTTCGTTGCTGCTCCTTCATCGCTGATACACTGCCCACGGCTCCTTCATCCTTCATCCTGCTTCATCACCTCTCTCTCGTTTGCTCCTTCTCCTTCATCCTTCACCCTCTCCTCTGAACCTTTGTACCAAACTTTGCCCACGGCTTCACCTCTGAGGTGAGTTTGTTTACATTTATTTTTTCGTTTTTGGCTTTAGGTTTTATGATATTATAGTTTATTCGTAATGGCTTTATTTTTTCATTTCGTTTTTGGCTTATAGTTTATTTTCAATTCTACTTAGGACAAGGCAGCACCTGTTGCTACTCCAGAAAAGCCACCTGAAGAAGATCTGAATCCATTCTTGATATTCCCTAACCTGAGGAAAATTTGAAGGTACGTATCTAATATCCTTATTTTGATTATTAATTGCTTCCCCATTCTATTCTGTTGAACCCAATGCTTCACTCTGTTAGTGTGCTCATGTCATATGGAGTCGTTTCCAGTCTTGCTCATGACATTTATATGAGTGTTTCCATGCAGTGGTCTGCTTAGTAAACTGAGTGAAACTTCCATACAGTTCTCTTTCTTTCTCTCTACATTTTTGTTGTTGTCTGCTACCTGTTACTTTGGTTTTGCTATGTAACTTGATTAGTTTTACAGTATGCATATGGCATGTAACTTGATTAGTTTTACAATATCGCATGTAACTTGGCAGGAAATCCATACGTGACATTCTAATGAAGAAAAACACTTCTCCTTCTGATTAGATTTTCTTATGAAATTAAAAGGAGAAAGGAAGAGAAAAAGTATTAATGTATTAGTTTTACTATTTGCTGCTTTAACTTAGGGATTAATTGGACTGTTGGATTATCTTTTAGTGTTAATAAATTAGCAAAACCTTAGTTTCCCGTTTGAGATTCAATATTAATGAGCATATGTGTACTTTATTAAGGTACTACTCATTGTATTGAATCTTGAATTGTCCAAGTTGGACAGTTTGGGGAAAAACTTATTCTTCATTTGGTTAATACTTATTCCTTAATTCTCATATCTTATACTTGAAGAAATTTCTGTCTGCTGCATTTCCTTTTGTTCTCCGGGTGCACACTTTGTCGCGGTGGATGTCACCGCGGTCAAGTCGTGTACGTCGGAGACCAATGGGAAATGCTGCCGAAATTTCGTTAAGTATGGGCATGAAAGTTAAGGACTAATTGTTAACTGAGTGTTGAAGAAGTTTCTTCTCGAATGGGATAGGGCCATACCCTGTGATAAAAAGGAGTTGAAGATCTTGGACTAAGTGAAGTTGGTGTTGTTGTAGTTATGGATCGTAATTGGATCGATGCTAGACGCACAAGTCATGAGTATGAGAATGGAGTGGAAGAGTTTTTAGAATTTGCTAAAAGAAATGTTCCCGATAGTAATGGAAGGTTTTATTGTCCTTGTGTTAATTGTTTGAATGAGAGACGACTGGAAGCTGAGAAAATACGAGAGCATCTTATTTGTGAAGGGATATGTAAGAGTTATACAAGATGGATATGGCATGGTGAATTGTTAGACAAACCAAGTGTGTCCCAAAGAGAGGAGGTTGATGACGTAGATATGGACGATCGACTAGAGGACATGATCCGCGATATTGGACAAGAGTCATTTCAACGAGCAAATGTGTATGATACTTTGTGCAGTGATGCAGATAAGCCTTTGTATCCTGGGTGCTCTAATTTCACACGGTTGTCAGCGGTGTTAAGATTGGTAGTTGTGAAGGCGAGAAATGGGTGGAGTGATAAAAGCTTCACCGAATTGCTTGAGTTGTTGAAAGAGATGCTTCCAGAAGGTAACACATTGCCGAACCGTAACTATGAGGCGAAGAAGATATTGTGTCCGATGGGTATGGAGTATAAGAAAATACATGCATGTCCTAATGATTGCATATTGTATAGGAATGACTTTGAAAAGATGCACGAGTGTCCAAGGTGTGGGGTATCACGCTACAAAGTGAACGATGGTGATTCAAATTGTGATGTGATCACAAAGGGTCCTCCTGCGAAGGTGTTATGGTATCTTCCATGCATTCCAAGGTTCAAGCGATTGTTCGCTAATGTAAATGACGCAAAAAACATTAGGTGGCATGCAGATGAGAGAAAATGTGATGGACAGCTTCGCCATCCGGCTGATTCTTTGCAATGGAAGAGAATTGATAGTTTATTTCCGGATTTCGCCAATGAGAAAAGAAACCTTAGGCTTGGACTTGCTACCGATGGCATGAATCCGTATGGCACCTTAAGTAGTATTCATAGTTCATGGCCTGTTCTCCTGGTAATTTATAACCTACCTCCTTGGTTGTGCATGAAGCGCAAATACATTATGTTATCTATGATGATTTCGGGCCCAAAACAACCAGGAAATGACTTAGATGTTTATCTAAGTCCCTTGATTGAAGACTTGAGAAAGCTGTGGGTGGAAGGCGTTGATCTGTTTGACGGGTATTGCAATGAGACTTTCAAGATGCGTGCCATGTTATTTTGCACCATCAATGACTTTCCAGCATACGGGAACTTGTCCGGATATAGTGTTAAGGGCCATAAAGCATGCCCTGTATGTGAAGAAGGCACATGCTACCATCAACTACAACATGGAAGGAAGACAGTTTACCTTGGGCATCGAAGATTTCTCACACCTGATCACCCGTATCGTAGATTGAGAAAAGCTTTTAATGGATGCCAGGAGAATGAAATTGCTCCGACGGCCTTAACCGGAGATCAAGTTTATCAACGGGTTAAGGACATGGATATTATCTTTGGAAAGACCCATAAGAAGGCTACTGAGAAAAACATATGGAAGAAGCGGTCGATCTTCTTTGATCTTCCATACTGGTGCAAACTTGATGTAAGACATTGTATTGATGTGATGCATGTGGAGAAAAATGTGTGTGATAGTGTAGTCGGGACGCTTCTTAACATTCAAGGCAAGACAAAGGATGGTGTCAATGCTCGTTTAGATCAAGTTGCGATGGGCATACGAGAGCAGTTAGCTCCACAATCAGTAGGGGTTAAGCGGACTTATTTGCCCCCAGCATGTCATACTTTATCAAAAAAAGAGAAAAAAAGTTTTTGTGAGTGTCTGCGGGGCGTCAAAGTGCCACAGGGTTACTCTTCAAATGTTAAGAGGCTTGTCTCAATGAAAGATCTCAAATTAGTTGGTTTAAAGTCTCATGATTGCCATGTCTTGATGCAACAACTACTACCAGTGGCTATTCGTGACATCTTGCCTAAAAAAGTGAGACATGCCATAACAAGGTTGTGCTTATTCTTCAATGCTATATGTAGCAAAGTCATTGACCTTCAAAAACTGGATGAGTTGGAAACTGAGGCTGCTATTATCTTGTGTCAGTTGGAGATGTATTTTCCTCCTTCATTTTTTGACATCATGGTTCATTTAATTGTTCATCTAGTGAGGGAGATTAGATTGTGTGGCCCCGTTCATTTAAGGTGGATGTACCCAGTTGAGCGATACATGAAGATACTAAAAGGGTATGTGAAGAATCCACACCGTCCTGAAGCATCTATTGTTGAAAGGTATGTTGCAGAAGAAGCTATTGAGTTTTGTACAGACTACATGTCAGAAGCGGAACCTGTAGGGCTTCCTAAGTCTCGTCATGAGGGAAGATGTGATGGTAAGGGTACACGAGGTATTACTGTTAAGAGCATGGGTCGAGAGGAAGTGCTTCAAGCACATTTGTATATATTGAATAACACCGATGAGGTTAATCCTTACTTATGTGATCACAAAACCATTGTCAAGCAAAATTACCCTCGAATGAACGAAAAATGGTTGTTGAACAAGCATAATAAGACTTTCTTAAACTGGTTTAAAGATCAAATTGCGGAGGATAATACTGCTTCTGATACATTAAAATGGTTAGCACACGGGCCTAACTTTGATGTCATATGTTGGAGTGGATACGATATCAATAAGTTTTCCTTCTATACAAAGTCCCAGGATGACAAGAGTACCATGCAAAACAGTGGGGTTATGATTGTAGCCGAGTCTATGCACTTCTCTAGTTCAAAAGATACAAACCCCGTTATGGCATCCATATCTTACTTTGGAGTCATTGAAGAGATTTGGGAGGTCGATTACACTAAATTTAGAGTACCTGTTTTTAAATGTAAGTGGGTTGACAGTAACAGTGGTGTACAAACCGATGAGTTAGGATTTACATTGGTAGACCTTGACAAGGTAGGTCATACAGAAGAGCCTTTTATCATGGCTTTCCAAGCAAGACAAGTGTTTTATATCCATGATCCTTCTAACAAAAGGTGGTCGGTGGTTCTCCAAGGAAAAAACATGCATAATGGTAGTGAGGAAAATCAAGATTCAACTCTCGATATTTCCGATACTCCTTCTTTCTCAACACGGATGCCTACTTTCAATGAGGAAAATGAAGCGGACGATGTACATGCCATTCGTGATGATCATCATGAAGGGATATGGGAGAACATTACTACTTGACCATGGTGTAAGTTATGTTTAAAGTTATATTTATTAGTTAAGTTATGTTTATCTTGATAAATATAAGTTAAGTTTTTTTTGTTATTTAATTTGATATTTATATGTTAAGTTATTGTGTAAGTTATGTTTAAAGTGATATTTGTTATTTATCCATCTTTACTGACATAGTTTATTATTTTTTGTATAAACAGGCATACATGGCAGATCCCTCGGGCATCCCTCCTACACGCAGCGGGTCGGATACCCCATTGACAGGAAAAAAAGGTAGACGCGCCACACGATTAAAAAAATTGGCCATCAACCGTAGTGGTAATCAAAGGTTGAGGGTTGAGTTTGATGGAGATTGCTTACCTATAGGGCCAATGGAAGATCAGTTTAAGAGTTTTGTGGCCGTCCTTGCCAAAAGCAAGGCTAGTATACTTATTGAGGATTGGGACCATGTACCGACGAACGTGAAGGATCAGATATGGGATAGTATCATGGTATTTTACTTTTACCCTCTTTGGTTGTATATATTTTATTTCACCATATTATTTTCATATACACTAATTTCTCCATTCTGTTTTGTAAATATAGCTCACCTTTGAAGTGCCGGATACCGAGCGTATGAAGAAAAAATGGATTTCGTATGCGGGTGAGCGTTGGAGAGCATTTAAAACACAACTAAGCGGGAAATACATACATGGGCGTGCAGACAAATCTCCACTTGAGATGTACCCGTTCCTTGATCAAGAGACATGGGATAGATTTGTTCAGATCCGATTGGATCCCGCCTTTCAGGTTAACTTGAGTTATATTGTTTAACTTTACCAACCAAATTGATTTTATTAATATACTGAATTCAGTTGATGTTATTTATATTAGGAGAAAAGGAAAAAGGCGCAGGAGATCCAGAGTAAGAATCTCTACCCCCATCGTTTGTCTCGTGGGGGATATAAAAAGCTGAGGAGGAAGATGATTGAAGAGAAGAAGAAACAACTTTTGGAACAAGCATCCCAAGCTGATCCTACGGCTGATCCACCTCCAGAAGTTGTTGATCCACCTCCACCCCCACGCCACCATACATGGAAGAGAGCCCGACAAGGACCATCGGGACAATATACATCTGAGGAGGCACGTCTTGTTGCCGAAAAGATTGTAAGTATATATTCAATTCTAATTGTAATTGTAACATGCTTATCCATCATCTTACACAAATTAATGTGACAATTGTATGTTGTAGGATTCCTTGGACGAACAAAGCACACAAGGAACCTTTGTGTCTACTGGACGCAAAGATGTCTTGGCTGTTGCGATTGGTAAAGAGGACCACCCAGGCCGTGTCCTTGGTGTTGGATGGGGTGTTGGCATTACCCAATACCATGGGCCATCTTCACATCATCGGAAGAGGGATGATATTGAGTCCATCAAGGCGCAGCTTCGAGAAGAAATAAAACGAGATCTTCTCTCAGAGTTGGCATCTATGGGTTTTTCCCAGCAAAACACAAGTGCCCAACCGTCTGTACCTGTGAGCACTATGGGTTCATGTGATCATTCACATCAGCCTGATAAGGAGGACGATCAATGTGAGTTGTATGTTGATGATCATCATGATCGTCGGGTAGTGGCATTTGGGAGGGTACACAACTTGGGAAATACCTTACACCACCAGACATTAGAGGATGATCATGTGAGGGTGGTGGTGGAAGATGTTCTAGATGTTGATGCTCTAGTCCCTGTGCCCACTGAGGAGGTTATTACAGTTGGCCAGGCCCCCGGTAATTTCATCCCTTGGCCGAGAAGACTTGTGAGGTTTTTTGTTTCAGCCAAGGTATTCATGTAATTGTTCACTTACATATGTTTTTCTATATTTACAATTGAAATAACTTAATTGTGTTTACTTGTGTACTAATGCTTTACCTCTATTGTTTAGGATGATGGAAAAGATCATCGACCCAAAAGGCCTAGGTCGGATCCGAGAAAACTTGTGGCGTCTGGTTCATCGAAGGTATTCATATAATCATTCAATAAGTTAAGTTTTTTTTTTTATTTACAATTGAAATAACCTAACCGTGTTTACTAATGTTCTATATTTGCTGTTTAGGGTATTGACAAGGATGTTGAACTTGATGCTCTGGAACGTCTCGCATTAGCTGCCGTGAAACTTGGGAAGGAGTCCGCTTTTATAAATTTGGAACATGATGGCAAGCCCGACACTTTCTATATCCCCCAGAGGGACATTATGGAGATATGCATTGATAGTGAAATGCTTTGCATGACAGTTGTCTCATTATGGTGCACGTAAGTTATGTTATTTCAACTAATTAATTTGTAAGTTAACTAATTAAGTTTTTAACTATTATAACTAATATTTATTTCAATATCTTAGGTATCTGCATCGCCTGTGTATTGATAGGGGTAACCTCCATCTTTATGGATTCCTTGACCCTCAACTAATTCAGGGTGAGACACTTAGGTCAGATGAGATTACTGCGTACATGCGACGTGTGCTTGATGAAGGCAAAAAACAGTTCTACCTAGCACCTTACCTCCATCTGTAAGTACAAGTTTTACTAGTGATTTATAATTATCTGTGACTTGTCTCTAACTGTTTCCAAATGCAGTAAACATTGGCAATTATTGATCATTTGTCGTGGTATGAGTGTTGTGGTCTTCTTTTGTTCGTTGGGAAGGAAGCCGACAAAAGAAATCAAGCTTATTGTTGAAACGTAAGCTTTTAATTAATTTAATTTGTACTACATTTGCTTTATTAATTACTCTGAAATATATAACATACTTTAAATTCATATTTTCTTAATTATGATAGAGCTATGAACGCAAGTCGTGTTTTGGATGGTGGTAGGCCTAGGCCTATTAGGTGGATTTACCCTAATGTAAGTAGTTTATTAATTAGTACCCGAGATTCAATTGCAGTGTAAAATAGTTACTATTATGTTTTTACTCATTATATATTCAAATTGTGTATTCATTTGTAGTGTCATAGGCAACGTGGCGGCTGGGAGTGCGGATATTATGTCATGAAGTGGATGTTCAACATTGTTTCCGCGAGTATTACAGATCGATGGAAGGAGGTAATTAACTAATAACATTTGTAAATAGTTATAGATTAATTATGTATAGTTATAGTTGATTAGTTATAATTAATGTGCAGATTTTCGACAATCCGGAAGCATTTTCTGAAGAGGACATTAAGGACATCAAGGAGCGTTGGGCAAACTTCTTTCTTGAGATGACTTCTGAACATTAATTTATATATGGATGACATTTTATTTCTTTAATTTGTTTAATTTGTTATATTTCTTTGTTGTTTCTTTGTTATGTATTAATTTAATTAATTAGTTTGAATTTATTACATTATATAATTAGTTGAGTTTGTTGAATCAAAAGCTGACTTTTGCATAATTAATAAAGTATAGTTTGGCTTATTACTTAGTATATATAGTGATTTGGATTCTGTTATTGTTGGGATTCTATTTTGGCTGGGATTGTTCTGGTTGTACATATATGAAACAGGGTTAAGGATTGTCACTGGTTTAAAACAAAGTATTAAAAAAAAAATGGACTATCAACATCGGTTACAATAGAGAACCGATGTTGAGATATCAATTTCAATCGGTTCTGAGTTACAACCGATGTGAAAATATACTTTCAACATCGGTTACACTACCAAACCGATCTTGAATTTTAACTTTCAACATCGGTTCTATATTATAACCGATGTTAAAAGATCTTTTTCAATAATTATTAATCTGTTGAATGAGAACTTTCAAAATCGGGTTTGTTTATAACCGATGTTGAAAGTTAACTTTCAACATCGGTTTAAAACCGATGTTAAAAGGTCTTACATTCTACATCATCTGTTTCTACATCAGTTCCATAACCGATTTAGAATGATATTTTTAACCGATGTTAAACATGTTTATTGCACTGGTGACATCAAGAATTTATTAATAAAAAAATGAAAAAAAAAAATACAAGATAGCATGGGGGCATTGACCTGACCCATGAAAGAATGACTAAGAAAACCTATAAAAAGGTAATAACAATCTATTTCTAACAAAATCAGCCCTAACAAATTCAGGTATTAAATCCCATCAAAAAAAATCCTAGATAACAAGACCATGAGCTGCTAATTTATCAACACAAGAATTTCCTTCCCGACAAATGTGAGAAACAGAAAATACCATTTTCTTAGTCAAGAAGATGCAATTGAGCCATCTATTTCTAAGTTGCCAAGGAACAATATTAGGATCTTTAAAAACACTGTTCACTAACATAGAATCACACTCAAGCCATAGTTTGAGCCAACCCTCACTATAAGCCAACTCAATAGCTATAATTGCAGCATTCAATTCAGCATGATTAGAATAAGTAACTCCAAAATTTGCAGCAAAACAACCTAGCTATCTCTGAAAATTCCACCCCCTGCAGCAATACCAGAAGAACCTATAGCTGCCCCATCTGTATTACATTTGATCCAAGTGCATAAAGGTGGATTCCAAATAATTGGCTTAATAACAGAAGCCTTTCTTGCATGCCCTGACACATTAAAGGCTTTGAGTATCATAAATTCCTCCATAGACTCAAACATGTGCCCAGAAGAGAGGTTTCCACTTAGTGAAACTGCAGCTGAAATCATGTTAATAGCATTCCTGAAACTGAAAATCTTGCTATCATACCTGACTTTGTTTCTGCAAAACCATATGACCCAGATGACATTTGATATGGCTGCAATAATGACATCCCGAACCTGAGGACTCCAATCCTTAAAACAAATATCAATAGCAGTAACAACTGTAGTTAAATCAATCATGTACTTCTTTCTTATAAAAATAATTATTTTGAAATTTAATCAGTTTATCCAAACATCCCAGCTTCTACTGAAAAACAGCTTTTATGATGAAAAACAGCTATTTGGGTAAACTAAAATAAATTTTCATAAACTTATTTTCACAAACTTTTCTAACAAACATATTGATATAAGCTAAAAAGAACATACAGAAAAATATCATAAATTATTTTCATAACTTATTTATATAAGTTTATTTTTATAAATTATTCTCATAAATTCAAATAAACATTTTATAAACACTTTCAAACGCTCTCTTAACTATAGGCTCCGTTCTTCTTAATTCTTATTTTCTTTCCCATAGTCTCAGCATTTCGATTCAGGAACCATAGCTATGGACATTTAATTGTCTGCAAAATCAAGTTGTCCTTTACTTTTAAGCCACATGTGACATGTTTTTGTTTGCCCTGAGCACTGTACATTTCTCGTCATGCTCAGTTTTAGATAGAGACAGAAAACAGTGAAAGTGAAAAATACCTTAGTGGTCATGCAAGAAAATTGTTCATACTATAAGAGCCGAAATTTGAAAGCCAACAAAATCCCAATCATTTTCTCCCTTTTCCGGTCTACACACATATATAGTAATGTAATGTAATGTGAAGAACCATTTAAATCATATTTTCAGTGAAAGTCATTATCTTGTATTCATGTACATAGTGCTTGGTCCGAGAAAAATGAAAAGAAGGGAGAGATTTTTTTTTAAATATTTATTATTTGATTCATTTTTTAGAAGGGGAGAGAAGCAAAATTTATCTTCATCTAATTTTGGCTTTCCTCCAAAAGTGAGGGGATTTGGAGGGGAGATGAGGGATTTTAAAACATTTTGAATGAAATGACTAAAATAACCCTACTTATATATTTTAAAATCTAAAATTATAAGGGTATAAAGATAATTAGTTTTAAAATCTCTCCTCTCCCCTTGTAAACCAAACATAAATAGTGTTACTTTCCCTCCCCTCCTCTCAATCAAACACAATAATAATTAAAATTCCTTTTCATCCCTCCGCTCATATGAACCAAACACACCGTAATGTATATTGCCCACGTTGGGGAAATGGTAGGAAAGCACTGGGTCGCAGTTTGAAACTTTGAATTAATTTATATATCATGCACATTTTTGAAAAATGACGTTTATATAATTTATACTATACTGTATGATAACAGCTACTCAGCTAGGGAGAAAAACGTTCCACTTGAAAGGAACTTCATACAGCTGCATCGGCACATACCTTTGGTTTTAAATTTAATTATACTAGTAACTAGTAAGATACGTGTGTGTTTAAGGAATATGCTGAACCACACGGCCCGCACGCGTATATTTGTAGCTGCCGGTAGCTGTTTTTTGTATGTAAAATTGACCACTAAGAATGAATTTACCAAATAATCCAGCTAACGATATATGTATTTCGAAGTTTCTCAGCTTGCACAGGCACGTGGTTACATTTTTGTTATTGGATTACGCACGTTTACTAATTAATAAGTGGATATGTGAGAATGTGACAATGATTTGCCATCGATCTTCGCCTTTTTGTTATAGTATACAGGCTTCTTCAACATCATTGAAAATGACGTACATATTATCTATTTTTTTAAAAATAAATAACACGTTACATCCCAATTTATCAATTCATATCAAATTTCATTTTATTCATTTACTAGCTGATTTGGCCGGTGTTCCGTCCAATTGATGCTCTCATTAGTAAAAGAAAGTGTGTATAGTATAGAATTATCAGAATCACTTTTCTTATAATTTTTCCTTCATTTATAATGTAGAGTCCTTAATTTATCAGGATTATTCCCTTATTCAAGAGGTTTTTAATGATTTAGTATTGAAGATAAGTGGTTTTATCTTTCCACAAATCCCCGTAACAGAAGATAAATTGGTTTATGGTTTGAATAAATCAATTAAGTATTACTCAATTTTATCATTTATCGTTATTAAGGGTAACTTGACACTATTATGTCCTAAATTTCTGGGAGGTACACAAGTCGTCCATGCTATAAACGTAAGTTTAAGCGAAATAGATTTTAATCAAACTTTTTCTATTGCCGAGTTATAAACATACGTTCTCAAAATATCTTTCCTTCTCTCATTAACCACTTGACCCGAGCTTGTGCGTTTAATAAGTGAAAAATCATCTACTCATCGTACTCAAAATTTTAATTCTCGACCTCATTAACATTAACTTGTTTAAAACCTTTTCATAACAAGGCTTGGTCTCAGCCTTCGGCTTTGAGGTCAAACTTGACTACAAAACCTAAAGTAATCTTATTTCTTTAATGGCTCGAACTCGGCCATGAACAACACATCACTGGCTCAAACTTAGCCAAAATTTTCGTAATTAGGCTCAATCTTGGCCTTTGGGTTTCAGCTTGAACTCGTAAGATCACTGTGAACACCCAATTTTGTCCGGGTTAATTAATCTTTGATTAGGTGATCAGAAAAGGAAAGAAAAATTGAGTGGGCTTTGGCCCATAATCCCATACTTAAAAGCCCTTTTCTTGTTCCAAAAAAAAAAAAAAAAGAGAAAACGAAAATAAAAAAAATAATACTAAAAAAAAGAAAAAAAAAAGAAAATGAAATCAAAGGGGAGGGACGTGAGTATTCTGCTTCTGGAAGTCTTCCCTCCCCCTTTCTTTCTCTCCCTTTTGTTTTCTTTTACTTTGTTTCCTCTTCCTCCCAAGCAACAACAGCAATGACAATCTGGCACCTCTGCATCCCCAAGGACAGGGAACAAGGCTGATATGCATTATACATTTCCTGCACCAAGCTAACAGAAAATTTTGGAATTACTCTCCTATCATGTTACCTATAAATTCAGCAATTCACAGAGACAAGGGGGAACGTTTTTTTTCATCTGGAGAGCAATGGGCAGACAACCTTAGAAGCAACAGTAAAAACAAAAGGCAGCAAGAAACACAAAGGGGTAGGGTGTTATCTTCCACCACCACATTCGCGTCGGACAACCGCCGCGAGGGCCCGTCACCGTTCGACCGGAATCAGCCCGAGTCACCACCTACCTCTTCATCCGTTCGGCTCTCCACCGCGCAAGTCCAGCTCCGCCAACCACATCGCGGAGACACCGGAGCACCGCCGCGCAGGCACCGCGCCTCCACCTACGAGCACAGCTCCGCCGCTCCAGTCGCACCGCCGTCCATCGCAGCTCAGATCCGAGACCCCTCTGTCTCACTCACCGCGAGCTGGCCGGACCCACCGCGAGTTGCCCCTCCGCCGAGATCGACCCGACAGCACCGTCGCCCGCGACCACCGAGCCGCACCGCCGCCGCCGCCGGGGCCTTGCGCGACGAACCCCTCTCCTCTGGTCTCTCTCTCTCTCTCTCACGTGGGTAATGGGGAAATGGCAAAAGCTTCTGCCATTTTAATCCCTCATTTCCTTTTTTTTTTTTCCTTTTTTTCTTCTGATTATTTTTTTTTTTGTTCTTTATATTTGGGCTTTGGGCTGTCGTTTTGGTTTAGGGGTATTTGGTTTTGGGCTGATGAAGTTGCTATGGTAGAGTTCTTTTTCTTTTGGGTTGAGATTTTTAGCAGAAAAAAAATTAAAAATATATATAACGTGAACATAAACTTTTTTCAGTTACTTGTTTTGAATCAAAATCCCTTCTAAAAACTAAAATAAAAATATCCTTTCAAAAAAAAGAAAAAAATAAACCAACCAATCAAACTTTTTCGGTTGGGCTTGGTATGAAGGATTAGCTTAGGTTGATTTTTCTTCCCGATTTCTTTATTTTCCTTTTGGGCCAAGCTCATACCTCCGTGTGTGTCAGACTCTAGTTGTAAATAAGAAAAAAGAGGGGAAAAATCTTTATAAAAAATATATATAATAATGGCTTTCAAAGAAATTCACGCAACAATCTACGACGTTGATGTATGAATTTTTTTCATCCTCAAGTGTCGCATGAATTGTAAGGGTTTATCGTATAGTTTTGCTATCTTTAACCCCGTGCAAGAATGAATTCTTCTTTAAGTAAAATATTTTAAAATTCGCGCGACAATTTATGACGTTGATGTATGGTCTCCCATCCTCAAGTGTCATAAGAATTGTAAAGGTTTATCGTATAGCACTGCTATCTTTAACCTTGTGCAAAAGCGAACCATTTTCAAAATAAAATCCTTTTTCGAAATCAAATCTTTTCCCAAAAAAATTAAAATAAACCAACCAACCAAACTTTTCTATTAAGAACTACGTGGCTTTGAGTTTTCCATCGCACCGGGGAATACGTAGGAGCAGAATAATCATTCTGTCAAGCCAAAATTTTATTTTTCTTCCTTTTGTGTTTATTTCCTTTTTTGTTTTAAAAATGGGGTAAAATAATATTTTCAAAGGCCATTAAAAATTTTGCACGATTAACTTAGGGTACCGTTCTTAGAACGGGCGACGTAGGGTGCTAACACCTTCCCTACTCGTAACCGACTCCCGAACTCAAATCTCTGTCTTGTTTTTTTTAGGACCGGTTTTCCTTAAATAATTGGGTTTTCCAAAGTTTTTCCCAAATAAAAATTTTGGTGGCGACTCCTCTGTTTTTTTTTAACCCCCTTTTTTTTCGCGGCGCCCGGACGGGACGGTCGCGACAGCTGGCGACTCCACTGGGGAGTTGGAGAGTCAAGCCCATCATAGTTGATTGTGTAAATCTTTAATAACTTTTATTTATTTATTTTGCCCCTTTTTCTTTTTTGTTACCTGGTATATTGTTTTGTTTTTTATTTTATTTATTTATTTATTTTTTTATTTTTTTATTTTTTTTCTCTAATACTTTTTTGTATATATTCTTGCAACCTTAGGATAGAAAACCATTGTGCTGTGGGTTGTTTCTTCTTGCAGGTTTGGGGAGTTTTTTTTATTTGTATAGGATTTTGTACAGGTTTGTATGCTCTCAGCACACACTGCACTATCACTTGCTTCACACACTGTTGGGCTCTATACCCGAGTCCTGGAATGCCATAGGATTAGAAGGGGTTTCAGTGGTGTTATTGTGATGCTTTTGCATCCCTGGCAGTCACTGATTCTCCCGCTCAGATTGCTACCGGTATATGGACTGCCATATTGTGACTTATTTGTCCCCGTGGTGAGGTTCATAGATCCGGGTCCTTATCTTTTTAGATGAGGGTAATCTGGGGGCCTTTTAGGAGCCTAGATCTATGCCAAGAGTTCTGCACATAAGTTGCCAATAGAAGCCGTCCGAATTAGGGTTTTAACTTCAGAAATCCCAACCATAGGATGCAACCTGTGTAGGACAAAGAAGAGCACATTCCGCCTTCCTTTCTGCTGCATACATATTCACACCTATCATGATTTCAAACATCCTAGCATATTACCCATTTTCTTTTTTCATGCATTGTTACGCCTAAGGTTAGGCCTGGATGACCAATGTCGTCCTTGACTTGAGCATTATGCTACGTTTCCATTGCACTTCGAAACGCAGTCAATTGCGAGGACAATCATGCGCTAGTAATACATAGCGCACCCTAAGGGGTTCACAACCCTTTCATGTGTACCAGCACCCTCATTCATTCATAAAGTGCATTCATTTTTCAATTTTTGCTAATAAAAATTTCCCTTTCACAGATTAATTTGGTGAGAGTTAACCCCTTCTTTGATAAACAAGAGATGGAAAAAGCCAGGCACACTAGCAAGAGCTCCAAGGTGATAATGAACTCGCTGGAGAACCTGAGAGAGCTAAGTCGGGCATTACCTCAAGAGAATCGAAGAAGCTTTGTCAAGAAGTATGGAGGGATTCTGGACCTTATCTTTATACCAGTTGAAGCTGCCATTTTGAGCACTCTGAGTCAGTATTGGAACCCGCAGCTCAGATGTTTTGAGTTGCCTCACATGGACATTACCCCTACCATCGAAGAATATGCTTGTCTGTTAAAGTTACCGATGCAGACCGAGCCTGTTATTTATTTCCATATGGGGCAATACCTGACCGTCACCAACATAGCAGGGTTACTGGGGCTTCCTGAAAAAGACGTCCACTTGACCGGACACTCAAACTCGTGGGGATTGAGTCGAACATTCCTTGAAAATCTCTTGAAAAGGTTGAAAGATCAACGAGATTGGGGGACTTTCGAAAGGGTATTGGCACTTGTCATCTATGGGTTGGTTTTGTTTCCATCAGCACTGGATATGATCGACCAAGCTGCATTGGACGTATTCTTCACAGTAGAAAGGAAAAGGAATCCAGTGCCCGCGATATTAGCTGAGACGTTTCTGACTTTAGATTTTTGCCAGCGCCATCAAAAGGGGAAGCTTCGATGTTGTGCACAACTGTTGTATGTATGGGTCATCACTCACATGTATGCCAAAGGCCATGTCAGCCGACATTCAGATCCACTGAGAGGCTTCCACAATACCCCAGTAAAACAGCAAAGTGAACAAGAGTGGAAAAACGAGTTTGACAAAGTGGATGGCAGCTCTTTCAAGTGGGTATGCCCATGGTACGAAGGTCAACAAGGGCAAGATATCATTTACAGTTGTGGCAAGTTCCCAAATGTGCCTTTAATGGGCCCGAGAGGATGCATATCCTACACACCAAACATAGCCCTGCGACAGCTCTGTTGGACACAAACTGTACCGCAAGAAGAACAACTCGGTGGATGTTGTTTCCGATATGAGGACGGTGAAGATACCAAGTTGTCAGCAAAAAGGGTCAGAGATGCATGGAAAAATGTGAAGATGGCAGGGAGAGCCGAATTAGGCAGGCCGATCCTAATCATTGTCTCAGAGTATGAAACATGGAGAAGAGCAAGGAAGGTTCCCATCAGCACTCCGAAAAAGGATCAGAAGGACGATCATTCCATTTTGGTGACTCAGATGACAGAAAAATTAAAGATCATGGAGGCACAAATGAAAGCGGTGGAGCAAGAAAAACAAGATGCTGAGCTGAAGGCAGTCACCAATCAAAGGCGGTACGAGAAGTTGGCAAGAGAAAATGAGCACTTGAAAAACATGTGCGCCGACATCACCACAACCTCAGGTGTCAAAAGAACAACAGATAAGGTTCCAGTGAGCCTCATGGCCAGAATCCAGAAACTTGAGGGGAAAATGTTGACTTTGACAAAGGATAAGCTTCAACTAAAGGAGGAAGCACGCCAGTTAAAAGATGAAGTTAATCGGCGAGATGAGAGAGGCAAGGCATTAGAGGCGGAAATTAATCGACAAAGGGAGGCCAATGGCGATTTAAAAAATCAGATCTGTACACACAACAGGGTGGAGGCTGGATTGGCACAGAAGGTCGAGGACCTGAATGCCTTGCTGTTCGAAATCAAACAAAGTTGCGACCTAGGGTGGACGTCAGCCAAACATTATCATGACCAGGTGACGCGAGCGGTGAATGCCATGAAATGGTGGAGGGGAGAAGCCAAAGAGCGAGGATTGGATGTCGATATATGGAGGAAGAGGTATATAAGTATGGCTAATGAGCTAAGTCATTGCATCCCGACCTTTGTTCAACGCTTTGAGAAGGCTAACAAGCGGATTCGCGTGAACCCTATGCTACGTCTCCCTCCGGAGTTAGAAGATTTCATGCAGATGTGTGATGGGCTCACCCGGGGCCTAAAAAGGAAAAGATCAAAGTTGTTGACTTTAGGATAAAAGCGTTGTTGCGAATTTATGTTTTGATGTTATTTCAATCTATGTACTACCCTTGGAGGTTTCAATGAAATGAAATGCATTCTCTCGCCTTTACTTTCTCTCGCTCTCCATCTCTTATACTTGATTCGTGACAACGCCTATCGTGGAGCGTAATCTCCCTTTAATATGTTGCTAACTACGTCCTTGCCTTATAGGAGTTATCCTTCTGTGTAAAGCGTAGTTGTTACTTCCTCGACTCGGAATCAGCAATGCTAGTGTGCCTAAAGACGACATCTATTGTGGAAAGGATCCTCTCCCCTAGATTCGTTGTCAACCCCACGCCGTCTTGTGGGCAAAATGCCCTCTGAATGGAGTGGAGGGACCATCTCTTGTCAATCGTTGGGGCGTTAACTCTCTGAAAAATAAAATTTAATAATTTCAAGCATCTCGAAAGGGTTAATACGTTTTCTGTGTTTTCTTATCTCTTTTTGTCTTTATTCATTTTGTTTTTCGTTGTTGTAATTAAACAGTGATCTTTTGAACCATTGCTCCGCGACACCCTTACCGCACTCGTTCACAGGCTAAAGTTATGGCTGACCTAGAACAAACCCAAGAGATGAGAGAAGAGGTAGACCAACTCAAGGAACAGATGGCAAAGATGTTGGAATTGCTGCAAGCGATGCAAAAGGAGAAAAGCACAGATGAGAACCCTTCGGCCTCGAATGAAGAGCATCCGGCTACGCCTCTTCTCCCACTTGGTTTCACTCAGGTTCCTGTACAAATGCAAGGATTCAACCAACAAGGAGTCATGGTGCCTTTCGCTATTTATCCAAACAACCAGACTCATTCCTCAGCTGCCAATCATCATGAGTCTACTATAATGAACCATCCTCCATATGGTCTTCCTCCAGGTTATGTGCCGCCAACTGCTACTGGTCCACAGGACAATAACCCTAACCACCAAGACACTGCCCAAGTCCCTCAAAATTCTGTCCTCACATTCCCAACACAGGGGGGCCCTCCGCCACAAATCATTAACCCTCCGGAAGGTAGTACCCCGGCAGTGATACCTTCTCCTAATCCAAAGCTCCCACCATACACCCTGCACTTTGGACCCAATGGGGCTCAAGCGGCACCAAATTTCACATCCGCCTACATGCCACAGTACCTTCCCCAGAATATGTACGGTGAAGCTCATGTGGATCGGTCAGGCGAGAACCCCCGATCTAGGGAAAAGTTGGAGACACTAGAGGAAAGATTAAGGGTTATTGAAGGAGAAAGTAGTTATGGCCTCAGAGATGCCTCGGAGCTTTGCCTTGTGCCCAATGTCGTAATCCCACCAAAGTTCAAGGTCCCGGATTTCGACAAATACAGGGGAACTACTTGTCCCAAGAACCACTTAACCATGTATGTCCGAAAGATGGCATCATACGCGCACGATGATAAGTTGCTGATTCACTTCTTTCAGGACAGTTTGTCTGGGGCAGCTTCAAGTTGGTATACGCACCTGGAGAGGGCACATATTCGATCTTTCAGGGATTTGGCCGATGCCTTCCTGAAGCAATACAAGTACAATGTTGACATGGCACCTGATCGGATGCAGCTGCAAAATATGTCTAAAAGAGACACAGAAACTTTCAAGGAATACGCGCAGCGTTGGAGGGAAGTGGCGGCCCAGGTAGAGCCCCCGTTGGCAGAAAAAGAGATTGTTGCGATGTTTATTGACACACTTCAGTCGCCCTTTTATGATAGGATGATTGGTAGTGTATCGTCAAATTTCTCAGATATGGTCGTTATCGGTGAAAGGATTGAAGGTGGATGAGGAATGGCAAGATTGTCGAGACTTCAGTCGGGGCACCTGGCCCGAAGAAGCCCCCATTTGTAAAGAAGAAGGAAGGAGAAGCACATGCTGTGACTTTTGACCAAAATAAGCCTGGCCAGTGGAGACCAAACTTGATGCCTGTCCATCCTCAGCAATATTTCCAAACCCAGTATTACCCACAAACTCCGTACCACCAAACTAACCATCCATATATTGCCGCCACCTCACAATTTCCACACCCCCAACCTCAGCATCCAATGACACCTTACCGGCCATCATACCCTACCCATCACCAAACACTTCCCGCCACACCATCCCAAACAGTTCAACCACCACATCACAACCCGAACACAAACCAGAGAAGGCCACCTCATGACCTGGAAAGAAAACTTGTACATTTTGATCCGATACCCATGACCTACACCAAGCTGCTACGCCAACTCGTGAAAAGCTCTATGCTAGCTCCTATCCCAACAAAACCAATGGAACCCCGGTATCCAAAGTGGTTTGACCCAAATACTAAATGTGACTATCACTCAGGGGCATCAGGTCATTCCACCAAAAATTGTAGAGCTTTGAAACTTAAGGTGCAAGAGTTGATTAACGCCAAGTGGTTGAGCTTCGAGCAGCCTAATGTGGGGCAAGATCCTCTACCAAATCATGGGGGTCCTGGCGTCAACGCCATAGAGGACTTCATGGAGTATACTCTCATCAGTCAAGTCTCCAAGGTCAAGACCCCCATGAGAGTTATTTTCAGGGAGATGTGTAGGCATGGGATGATGCAAGCCCCGATTGAGGAGGAAAGTAACCTTGACAAAGGCTTAAGATGTGACTTTCATGGGGAGAAAGGTCATGCAATTGAAGATTGTGCAGAGTTCAAACAGGTTGTACAACGGTTATTAGATATGAAGATGATCCTGATTGGTTGCCAGTTGGATGAGGGAGGCATAAATGTGCTTTCTGAGTCTACAGTCTCCCCGATGCGGGTCAATGTAACTCCTTTGACCATCCGGGTCGATCCTCGGCCAGCTGTTGAAACAATCGTTCCAAAGCCGCTGGTGATATACTATACCAAAGAGGTACCGTCACCGACTCCAAGTGGGCCGAGGCCACTCGTCATCCAAGTTCCACGTCCTTTTCCTTACAAGGACACCAAAGCAGTACCATGGAAATATGACGTGCAGGTTCAACCACAATATTCTGAAGATACCACTGTAGTCACCAATGTCTCGGGAGTCGGCGGGATGACTCGAAGCGGTCGTGTTTATACCCCGGAGGCATTGCGAAAAGAAGATACAGAAAAGGAAGGAGGAAGTTGCAAGGGAAAAGGAAAAGAAACTCTTATTGAGGAGGGTGCAAGAGGGGATGGATACAAAAAAGAAGTATCAAATGAAGAAGTCTCCGAATTTTTGAAGTTCATCAAACAAAGTGAATATAGGGTGGTGGACCAGTTGAATCGAACTCCGGCCAAAATATCTCTTTTGTCTCTGCTCATGAACTCTGAGCCACATAGAAAGGTGTTGATGAAGGTTTTGAATCAAGCTCATGTTTCTCATGACATCACTGTTGATAAGTTTGATAACATTGTGGGCAACATCATCGCCGATAATTATGTAACCTTCACCGATGATGAAATACCTGTTGAGGGAATGGGGCATAACAAGGCGTTGCATATCTCCGTGAAGTGTCAGGATCATATTATGGCTAGAGTGCTCATTGACAATGGATCTTCTTTGAATGTGATGCCAAGGTCGACCTTGTCTAAGCTGCCTTTCGGTGGGACCCACATGAAGCCGAGCTCAATGATAGTAAGAGCATTTGACGGCACGCGAAGAGAGGTCATTGGTGAGATCGAATTGCCTATTCAGGTTGGTCCTTGTACCTTTGAGGTCCTTTTTCAAGTAATGGATATCACACCGACCTACAGCTGCCTCCTTGGGAGACCTTGGATCCATTCTTCTGGAGCTGTACCCTCCACGCTGCACCAAAAGGTGAAGTTCATCATTGATAATAAATTGGTAATTATTTCTGGAGAAGAAGACATGCTGGTGAGCAAACCAACAACGACCCCTTACATTGAGGCAGCAGAAGAAGCCCTTGAGACCGCTTTCCAATCACTGGAGATTGCCAATACTACTTACGTAAGAGAGGGGGCTTTGCTTTCAAAACCGCGGCCGTCAAAAGCATCTGTCATGATGGTGAGGGTTATGCTTAAAGGAGGATATCGACCTGGGAACGGATTGGGAAAAAGCAACCAAGGGGTTCCCGACATCATAATGCTTACTGAAAACAAGGATAGGTTTGGATTAGGATACAAACCCACCAAGGCGGATAAGAGGAGAGTTCTAGAACAGAGGAAAGAGAAGAGGCTTGCTCGTTTGGAAAATCGTGAGTATGAGGCTGAAAGGGTTCCTATCTGTGACATACGACAAAGCTTCCGCAGTGCAGGGTTCGTGTTCCTTGACCAAGTACCAGCCCTTGGAGATGATGATTCCGCCAATCACAGTGTTAATCTTGTTTATCCATGCTCTCCTGATACAGAGCTCAGCAATTGGGAGGCCATTGAATTCCCGAGGACCATAGAGTCTTTGTCAAAGTAATTCTGTAATGCTTATCCTTTAGCTCTGCCCAAGGCTTTAGGATGTCTTTTGTACCGGGCTTACTTGTTTCTATTTCAATATTAGCTTATCAATAAATGCACGTGTTCGGTCCCTTTTATTCTTCCGCCCTTTGTTTTTTCCCTAATAATTATCAGTAATACAGTTTTCGCCTTTTCCCCTTTATTTATTCACCTTTCCCTAATAATCATCAAAATGCAGATCTAAAAGTGACTCTCTTGAAAATGACAGTGTTAGTGTTCCCGCATACAATTTCGATTATCCCATTAATCATGCTGACGAGGATATTGATGACAGTGAAGAAATTCCCCCTGAGCTAATGAGATTAGTAGAACAGGAAACCAAAGAAATTCGACCCCATGAAGAGCCCACTGAGGTGATCAACTTGGGAACAGAAGACGATAAAAAAGAGGTCAAGATTGGTATTTCCCTGAAAGAAAGTGAGCGACACAGACTGGTCAGGTTGCTACTTGATTTTAAAGATATTTTTGCATGGTCGAACCAAGACATGCCGGGGTTAGACCCTAGCATAGTAGAACACAAGTTACCTCTAAAGCCCGAATGTCCTCCGGTGAAGCAAAAGTTACGAAGGATGAAGGCAGAGATGTCGTTGAAGATCAAGGAAGAGGTCAAAAAGCAATTAGATGCAGGCTTCCTAGCAGTTGCGAAGTACCCTCAATGGGTTGCAAACGTTGTCCCTGTTCCAAAGAAGGATGGAAAAGTTCGGATGTGTGTCGATTATCGGGATCTGAACAGAGCTAGCCCGAAAGACGACTTCCCTCTCCCTCACATCGACGTTCTGGTGGATAGTACCGCTCATCATGCTTTCTTCACTTTCATGGATGGATTTTCGGGATACAATCAGATCAAAATGGCTCCGGAAGATATGGAAAAGACCACGTGTCACTCTGTGGGGTACCTTTTGCTACAAAGTTATGTCTTTTGGTTTGAAAAATGCAGGGGCGACATACCAGCGGGCCATGGTGACTCTATTCCATGACATGATGCATAAGGAGATAGAAGTTTATGTGGATGATATGATTGCAAAGTCCAAGTCTGAAGATGACCATGTTAACGATTTGAAAAAGCTTTTTGAACGGTTGAGAAAGTTCCAGCTTCGATTGAATCCGGCCAAATGCACTTTTGGAGTGAAATCGGGCAAGCTTTTGGGGTTCATAGTTAGCCAGAAAGGGATAGAGGTCGATCCTGATAAGGTGCGAGCGATCATCGATATGCCAGCACCTCGAACAGAGAAAGAAGTTCGTGGGTTTTTAGGGAGATTGAACTACATTGCCAGGTTTATCTCTCAGTTAACCGCGACATGTGAGCCAATCTTTAAGTTGCTGCGTAAAAATCAGGTGGTAAAATGGAATGAGGATTGCCAAAAGGCGTTTGAAAAGATCAAGCAGTACTTGCAAGAACCTCCGGTATTGGTACCTCCAGTCCCTGGAAGACCGCTCATCATGTATTTAACAGTGCTAGATGAATCTATGGGTTGTGTGTTGGGGCAGCATGATGAATCAGGAAGAAAGGAGCATGCCATCTATTATCTGAGTAAGAAGTTCACGAGTTGTGAGGCCAACTATTCCTTGCTGGAACGCACATGTTGTGCTTTGGCATGGGCGGCTCGTCGTTTAAGGCATTATATGCTGAGTTATACTACCTGGTTGGTGTCCAAAATGGACCCGATCAAGTACATCTTTAATAAGCCTGCTCTGACTGGAAGGATTGCCCGCTGGCAAGTCCTGCTATCTGAGTACGACATCGTCTATGTCACGCAGAAAGCAGTAAAAGGAAGCGCTCTCGCAGATTATTTAGCCAACCAGCCCGTAGAGGATTATGGGTCGATCCAATGTGACTTCCCAGATGAAGACATAATGGCTTTGCTTGAGCAGAGGCAGTCGTCAGAAGAAGAAAAGTGGACCCTGTTGTTTGATGGAGCTTCTAATGCACTGGGGCATGGGATCGGAGCCATCTTGATCTCACCGGAAGGTAATTTTTTCCCAATCACCGCAAGACTTTGCTTCGGTTGTACGAACAACATCGCCGAGTACGAGGCTTGCGCGCTAGGGATCCATGCAGCAATAGAATCAAAAGCAAAGGTGCTAGAGGTATATGGGGACTCTGCTTTGGTCATTCACCAACTAAGAGGGGATTGGGAGACTCGGGATGCCAAGTTAATTCCGTATCATGATTACATCAAGGGTTTGATTGAGAAGTTTGATGAAGTTACATTTCACCATATTCCCCGGGAGGATAACCAGTTAGCCGATGCGCTGTCTACCTTGTCCTCAATGTTCAAAGTAAGCGACGAGAGAGACTTGCCACTCATCAAGATGGAAAGTCGTGATCATCCTGCGTATTGCCAAGTGGTAGAAGAAGAACCCGATGGGAAACCTTGGTACCACGATATCAAAAGTTTTATCCGAAAAAGAGAATACCCCTCAGGTGCTTCAGAGAATGACAAAAGGACTCTAAGAAGACTTGCAATGAGTTTCTATTTAGACGGGGATGTCCTCTACAAGAGAAATCATGATATGGTGCTTTTAAGATGTGTCGATGCAGAAGAAGCGAAATGGTTAATCAAGGATGTGCACGAAGGATCTTTTGGGACTCACGCGAGTGGACATGCCATGGCAAGAAAAATCTTGAGGGCTGGTTATTATTGGTTAACAATGGAGGGAGATTGTTTCTCTTATGCAAGGAAGTGCCACAAGTGTCAGACATACGCCGATCGTGTTCATGCGCCGCCAACATCCTTAAACGTCATAACATCACCTTGGCCATTTTCGATGTGGGGAATGGACGTCATTGGACCAATAGAACCAAAAGCCTCGAACGGGCATCGCTTCATTCTAGTCGCGATTGATTACTTCACAAAATGGGTTGAAGCTGCATCTTATGCTAGTGTGACTAGGAATGTTGTGATTAGATTTGTCAAAAGAGAGTTGATTTGTCGTTATGGGTTGCCGAGTGAAATTATCACTGATAACGCGACCAACTTCAACAACAAAATGATGACAGAGGTATGTGAAAGTTTCAAAATAAAGCATCATAATTCCTCCCCATATCGTCCGAAGATGAATGGGGCAGTCGAAGCAGCTAATAAGAACATCAAGAAGATTGTTCAAAAGATGGTGGTGACGTATAAGGATTGGCATGAGATGTTGCCTTTTGCTTTGCACGGTTACCGCACTTCTATTCGTACTTCAACCGGGGCAACTCCTTATTCCCTGGTTTATGGGATGGAAGCAGTACTCCCAATCGAGGTAGAGATCCCTTCACTAAGGGTGCTGATGGAAGCCGAGTTAGAGGAAGCTGAATGGGTACGAGCTCGACTCGACCAATTGAACCTCATTGAAGGAAAGAGATTAACCGCGTTGTGTCACGGCCAACTTTACCAAAAGAGGTTGATGAAAGCTTATGAGAAAAAGGTGCGTCCAAGACAGTTTCGGGAAGGGGACTTAGTGCTTAAAAAGATTCTACCCATCCAAAAGGATCACCGAGGGAAGTGGACTCCAAACTATGAGGGGCCTTACGTTGTGAAAAAGGCCTTCTCCGGAGGAGCTTTAATCCTGACGAGGATAGATGGTGAGGATCTGTCGCTCCCTATAAACTCAGATGCGGTCAAAAGGTACTATGCTTGAGCGCACTTCCAAAATAGCAAAAGAAAAGAAGAAAGAGAAAGAGAAAAAAGATGGCTCGCTAGGCTGAAAACCTGAAAAGGCGGTCTAGGCAAAAGTTAGAGCGACCCGCTAGGCTGAAAACCTGAGAAGGCAGTCTAGGCAAAAGTTAGGGTTAAAATACACCAATGCAAACGAAGGAAGTGTCATCAAGCTGGTAAGCTGGGGCAATGTTCAGTCTTGACTGGGGCAAATCATGTTCTTTGGAGCTGATTAATGGGTATTCGAGGTTAAATGCGGGATACTAGCTCTGGTCATTGTAGAAAGTGTCATTAAAGAGATGTGATTCCACATTACAATCTTGCTTGTTAAACTCGAGTTTCTTTGTGATTTGTGATATTTACCTTGTACACCTTTCCATTCTCAATAAATGACATTTCCTTCTATTCCTGTTGTATACCTCTCACCTTTCATTATCAACTTTGTGCATTCATTATGATAAGCGTGTACTGAACTAGAAACATGTAATCATAAAAGCATTTAGATTTCTTTGAAGGTTTTAAAGTTCGGGAAGAGCGTGGTGGTCTCCCTACCAGGGATGCTGTGGAAACAACAGTTTCTCCACCCATCAGGATAATCATCACGGATGAAGCATGCCTTTAATAAACATGCCAAGAGTAATGGGCTTTGTTCTAGTTCATCCTCAAGCCCGCTGTGATCGAATCTTAAGGGTCGAGGATCAAGCAATGATTTGAAGAAACGAAATACCAAGAATAAAAAATAATTAAAAAAAATTAATTAAAAAAAAAAAAATCATCATGGTTTCATCAAAAGCATCTCTTGCATATCATACCATCTTTTTCATCGATCGCAAAAGCAGCTTTTACATCATGCATCATAACATCATTTCTTAGGCCAATCATTGCATTGCATTTGTTAGCTTCAGCGGATACCCGACTCCGCAAGTGTTGGTGCCTTTCTTGTCGAGCTTCTAACGGGTAATCCAACCCGTAGGCTCTTTGATTTCTGTTCAAGCTTCTAATAGGCACTCCACCCCATAAGCTCTTTACCTTTCATTCAAGCTTCTAATGGGCACTCTGCCCCATAAGCTCTTTATCTTTTGTTCGAGCTTCTAACGGGCAATCCACAGGCTCTTTTGGTTTCTGTTTGAGCTTCTAATGGGCAATCCATCCCATAGGCTCCTTATCTTTTGTTCGAGCTTCTAACGGGCAATCCACCCCTTAGGCTCTTTTGGTTTCTGTTCAAGCTTCTAATGGGCAATCCATCCCATAGGCTCCTTATCTTTTGTTTGAGCTTCTAACGGGCAATCCACCCCGTAGGCTCTTTTTGTTTCTGTTCAAGCTTCTAATGAGCAGTCTATCCCACAAGTTTTTTAGTTTGAGCCTCGGTAGGCAATCTGACCTTTGGGAATCTTGTTTTCCTGGACAAAATCGAAGTTCAAGTCTTTACTCGTTTCTTATAACGATAAAAGGTAAACTACGGTTACACCTATTATCTAACAAGAACCTAGTAAAGAGGGGCAGCTGTGAACACCCAATTTTGTCTGGGTTAATTAATCTTTGATTAGGTGATCAGAAAAGGAAAGAAAAATTGAGTGGGCTTTGGCCCATAATCCCATACTTAAAAGCCCTTTTCTTGTTCAAAAAAAAAAAAAAGAGAAAACGAAAATAAAAAAAAAATAATAAAAAAAAAAAAAAGAAAACGAAATCAAAGGGGAGGGACGTGAGTATTCTGCTTCTGGAAGTCTTCCCTCCCCCTTTCTTTCTCTCCCTTTTGTTTTCTTTTACTTTGTTTCCTCTTCCTCCCAAGCAACAACAGCAATGACAATCTGGCACCTCTGCATCCCCAAGGATAGGGAACAAGGCTGATCTGCATTGTACATTTCCTGCACCAAGCTAACAGAAAATTTTGGAATCACTCTCCTATCATGTTACCTATAAATTCAGCAATTCACAGAGACAAGGGGGAACGTTTTTTTTCATCTGGAGAGCAATGGGCAGACAACCTTAGAAGCAACAGTAAAAACAAAAGGCAGCAAGAAACACAAAGGGGTAGGGTGTTATCTTCCACCACCACATTCGCGTCGGACAACCGCCGCGAGGGCCCGTCGCCGTTCGACCGGAATCAGCCCAAGTCACCACCTCCCTCTTCATCCGTTCGGCTCTCCACCGCGCAAGTCCAGCTTCGCCAACCGCATCGCGGAGACACCGGAGCACCGCCGCGCAGGCACCGCGCCTCCACCTACGAGCACAGCTCCGCCGCTCCAGTCGCACCGCCGTCCATCGCAGCTCAGATCCGAGACCCCTCTGTCTCACTCACCGCGAGCTGGCCGGACCCACCGCGAGTTGCCCCTCCGCCGAGATCGACCCGACAGCACCGTCGCCCGCGACCACCGAGCCGCACCGCCGCCGCCGTCGGGGCCTTGCGCGACGAACCCCTCTCCTCTGGTCTCTCTCTCTCTCTCTCTCACGTGGGTAATGGGGAAATGGCAGAAGCTTCTGCCATTTTAATCCTTCATTTCCTTTTTTTTTTTTTTTCCTTTTTTTCTTCTGATTTTTTTTTTTGTTCTTTATATTTGGGCTTTGGGCTTTGGGCTGTCGTTTTGGTTTAGGGGTATTTGGTCTTGGGCTGATGAAGTTGCTATGGTAGAGTTCTTTTTCTTTTAGGTTGAGATTTTTAGCAGAAAAAAAATTAAAAATATATATAACGTGAACATAAACTTTTTTCAGTTACTTGTTTTGAATCAAAATCCCTTCTAAAAACTAAAATAAAAATATCCTTTCAAAAAAAAGAAAAAAATAAACCAACCAATCAAACTTTTTCGGTTGGGCTTGGTATGAAGGATTAGCTTAGGTTGATTTTTCTTCCCGATTTCTTTATTTTCCTTTTGGGCCAAGCTCATACCTCCGTGTGTGTCAGACTCTGGTTGTAAATAAGAAAAAAGAGGGGAAACATCTTTATAAAAAAAATATATAATAATGGCTTTCAAAGAAATTCACGCAACAATCTACGACGTTGATGTATGAATTTTTTTCATCCTCAAGTGTCGCATGAATTGTAAGGGTTTATCGTATAGTTTTGCTATCTTTAACCCCGTGCAAGAATGAATTCTTCTTTAAGTAAAATATTTTAAAATTCGCGCGACAATTTATGACGTTGATGTATGGTCTCCCATCCTCAAGTGTCATAAGAATTGTAAAGGTTTATCGTATAGCACTGCTATCTTTAACCTTGTGCAAAAGCGAACCATTTTCGAAATAAAATCCTTTTTCGAAATCAAATCTTTTCCCAAAAAAATTAAAATAAACCAACCAACCAAACTTTTCTATTAAGAACTACGTGGCTTTGAGTTTTCCATCGCACCGGGGAATACGTAGGAGCAGAATAATCATTCTGTCAAGCCAAAATTTTATTTTTCTTCCTTTTATGTTTATTTCCTTTTTTGTTTTAAAAATGGGGTAAAATAATATTTTCAAAGGCTATTAAAAATTTTGCACGATTAACTTAGGGTACCGTTCTTAGAACGGGCGACGTAGGGTGCTAACACCTTCCCTACTCGTAACCGACTCCCGAACTCAAATCTCTGTCTTGTTTTTTTAAGGACCGGTTTTCCTTAAATAATTGGGTTTTCCAAAGTTTTTCCCAAATAAAAATTTTGGAGGCGACTCCTCTGTTTTTTTTTAACCCCCTTTTTTTTCGCGGCGCCCGGACGGGACGGTCGCGACAATCACCTTATTTCTTCTATGGCTCAATCTCGACCATGAACAACACTTTTGACTCAAACTTGGCCAAAACTTTGATAATTAGGCTCGACCTCAGGCTTTGGTATTGAACTCGATCTTGGCTACAAAACCCAAGATCACTTTAATTATTTCTCCAATGGCTCAAACTCAGCCATGCATGAATGTCATTTTTTTGCCTCAAACTCGATCAAAAATTTGGTAATTAGACTCGACCTCGACCATTTGTTTTATGCCCAAATTCATCTATAAAATCTAAGATCACCTTATTTCTCCAATCGCTCGTAGTCGGCCATGAACAACACTTCGTTGGGTCAAACTAGGTCAATATTAACCAAGGACAATATTGATATAATAACTCAATTGAATTTAAAACATTATCATAAAGGCAAAGCAAGTAGGGATGACAAAATTACCTATACCCGCAAATACCCATGGGTAAATCCCGCTATGGGTATGGTTCGGGTAGCTTAACGGATATCCGCAGGTAAAAATTATTTTTTTTCTATCTGCTTATTAATGGGGCAAGGGTGGGCATGAAATTATTTAAATACCTCACAACTTATATAAAGAAATGCCGCCCTAGTTTTTGAAAAAATATCATTATATATGTGATATATAGCCACGACTAGCCAGATAATTGAAAAAATATATATATTTATTATGTGATGAGAAAATATTTTATTTTGTTTTGAGATTTTTTTTTTTTATATTTTTAAAATTTTCATAGTTTAATAGATATTCATGGATCGATATCCACGCGCGAATATTCATAAATTCCGTTTAAAATCCGATTAATTAACGGATACTCATATGAGTACAGGATAGATGACGTAATATTATTATCCGTGTCCGTCCCTCGTTATTGCCATCCCTAATAAGAAGTTGTTTTTCCTAAATTTAAACCACCAATCTTATGTCATCGGTGTATCATATATTGTAATGACGTAAAGGTAAAGCAATTAGGCGCATGGTCTCAGTAGTCAAGTAGCATGTCGCGCCACTGCTCTTTTGTGGAAAATATATGGTCTCCTATTATCTGTTTATACACATGCTTTCCACGTTTTACATAATTTCCAACTCAACTTCAGAAGCAGTTATCTTGCTTAGTTGTGCATATAAATTATCACCATAATTTTTGTTGATCTTGAATGGGTAGGGTACGTATGATTTTTAACCATCCCAGTTTCCAATTAGGAATTGTGGAAATAATACCTCACTGATTTCTTACTTCAAACCACGTGCCATGGCGACCTGTGGTACCTATCATATACACACAAACTGAAATGGCTATTTCAGCAGCAATTTGCAAATCTGCAACTAGGACAAAGTCAATGACAATAACGTAACTGATGATGATCTCTTCAACGACTATGATATTATATACATAGTTTGGCTAATCATCCACTCTCTGTTAGATTAATTATTACAAATCAGGTAAACACATACATTTGAAGTGTCTCGTTAGATGATGAAGATCTTCTGTCTCAATTTTCTGTCACATTTTTTATCTCTCATCAATGATAATTTGTCACTTAATAAAATAAAATTATAATTCTTTAACACTTATGTACATCCTCAACTTTTGATTGATATGAGACATCGAGATATCATTTTTTGAGACAACAAAATTTTGTTCCTTGATAGAATGAAACACCAATTGGGCCTGTTTGAAAAATCCGATTGGATTTTGTTGTTCCTTTGTTGCTCTTTTTTCATTTTATTATTTCCAAAAGAGCCGTGAGACTTTTGATTTTCCAACCGGGGCAAGCCAAACAAGCAGTAAACCACTAATAACATATAGTCCTTTTTTGAGTAAAAAAATAAAATAACAGATATCCTTTTCTGAATATGATATTGAAAAATCTTAATTTATGGGGTGGGTTTATTCAAATTGCTTTGCAAAAGATTATACTGAACAGATCACATAATCAACGTGCCACATCAAAAAAACATTATATATGCACTTTAGATCCGTTGCCAGTAAGATGATCACGGCAGGAAATCATTATGCTCCAAGAAATATAAGAAACAAAATAAATATAATGTGACATTTTTGTTATTATTAATAAAAGTAAGAAATAGAAATGAGAAACTGAAAACAAAACAAACAAAACCTTTTCGGTCTTGACTCCGGATCTTGCATTCTTGTCTCTTATGGGAACCCGCGATTTTATATATTTTTATATTTATATCATAATGAAGTTTAATTAATTTATAGAAATGATTAGAATTTGGAAATGTATATATGGTGGATATGCCTACTAAATCTAGGGCTGAAACTAAAAAATTTCATTGGGGAGGCTAAGTAAGTTTAATATATAAGGGGATCAAGTTCAAGATTTTGTATTTTTTCATAAAAATAAATAATATGAAAACTTAACTCTTAACAATTTAAAAATAATTATAATCATCTCGTTACAACACTACTACCCATCATTCATGGTGGTATTTATTATATTTCTTTTGCTTCTAAGAGTCTTCTTTTTTGGTAAGCAGGTGGGCCTAAGGCCCAAAAAACAAATAACTACAATCTAACTCTATGAGGGGAGGAAATCCCCATTATATCATGCAAAAGAAAGAAGACGAACACAAACACAAACACAAACTGAGGGCGGAGGAGCACGAAGAATATATGCAGCCCAAGGGGTTGGGAATGAGCCAAATTTGCTAACCAATCAGCTGCACCATTACCTTCTCTATAGGTATGAGTCACCCTGACTTCCCACTGTTTGGGTTCTCACAAATTATTATCCAATTAAATTGTTCAAATAAATGTACTTTAACCGAAATTGTTATGAGTAATGATATTTTTACACTATTTTTCCTCATCATCTACCTAATGTTGTTTCCAAAGCAAAAGGTAGATGATCAATGACTATATAAACTAGGTGTAAAAAAGATGTTGAAAAAAAGAGCATGGGATTTCATTTTTCCCTAAATTGTTATGGTATATATTAACGTGGCCTAGTTAGTCAAGTAAACTGATGTTCTTTCTTTGCAATTCTTAATTATTAGGACTGACTTTCGCTAATTGCTGTGAGATGAATGGAGGAAATAAAAACCGAAATACATTGATGGGGATTTTAAATTTGAGGGACGGAATTGATGAAATCTATTTTGTAATACTTTACAACATTGTTTGAATCTAAACTTTTTTAAGTCACTGGAAGATAAAACCACGGCACTTGATACAGCTACATCTAAACTGTTCTCGTTTTAATTTAGGTTCCATAACCTGTATAATAATGCAACATTTTTGTGCATTAAGAGTGTGTGACATTATCTAACATCGCAAAGAAAGGTCAAAACGACCTTTGCAAAACTGAAAGTAAATTATGTAAATATTAGAGCCACTTTATAAAATTTTTAAGCACTTACGATCCGTAAGACAAATTCTAAATTCAACAATACGTAACACACCAATGTATTATCTCGCTAGCATAATTTTGAAATCAATGGAAATTCAAGTTTCCAAAGAGAATAGCTACAGGCTACATTAATTGCCAATTAATTCAGATTTCAGAGTAGACATCACTTGAAGACATACTTGACGATACCAGGAATATGGATATTCAAGAAGTAGTCCTCCCAATCAATCATTTTTGGGTCGAAGTAAAACAAATTCATCTCAACACCACCTTCTCTTGCCGCTATTTGCAACTTTTCTGTGTTCATATTGTCAAATCTGTGCACAAAACAACCTTTGGTTCAGTTAACTCAACTGCTATTAAACATTAAACATGTTACTTTAGTATATATCTTATCTTTGTGACTAATTAACTAAACTTACATGCCATTGAAGAACACGTAAGGCTTGTAAAGCTCAACCAACCGCATCACAATATGGATCTTCCTGTTGAAGTCAAGATACATTCCCTGAAAATACTGGCATAAAGCTGCATTGGCTAGCTCCAGCCCCTATTCAAAGGCAAACTAAGTAAGCATACTTTCTACTTAATATTGCTTTGACTGAGGAATCTGAAGTAGCTTATAATACTAAGGATTAGGCATAACCTTTAATGGAAGCAAGTAACGAATGAACATATATCTCTTGAAGCTAGCTATGTTGCCCAACATTGTAACTTTGCCAACCTTGACAGGCTTTCCTTCCTTGTTTACACATGGTTTTGCCATGAAATATCTGAAGCAGTAGTCTTGGAGATTGTGGTATTTGACTGGATTTGCAATAGAGGAACCCACATGATATATGATATCACTAGGCTGATTCGCATGAGCCACCATGGCCGCAAGTATTGCATTCACCACCATGTCAGCTGGTATCTGCTTCAAAACACAGCATAAAATTTATATTTTGGAGTGTGCACTTTATAGTAAAGATGATGATTTGTTATCCCGTTTTGGTGTACTATATATCATCCCATCGATAATATTTTATCACATTTTATTTATTTTAAATTATAAGGAATTTTAATTTACGTGACAAAATATTATTGATGGGGATATAATATATATGCTACATCAAAATGTGATAGCAAATTTTCATATGCAGATAGAAAACGATTGGTTTAAAAGATGAGCGTGGGATTAATTAATACTATACTCGACACTTCCTTTGTCAATTAAGAAGATCAAAGGCTCATCTAATGACTCACCACGTCAAAAACTGCTTTAATGTCCGCAACGAAGCATGTTAATTTTCCTTTACCATAAGCAACAATTATACTGTCTATGGTTCTGCAAGAAGTCCCAACATAAGAAAAATATCTGTTATATGCTCACATTACCATTGCCTTTGGAAATCAAATTAAAGGAATATAAAGTAACGGATAAATTGAAAATGAACCGTTGATTTGTGTAACACAATGCAATGCATTGATGTGAACATATATAGTGAATGGAAGCATCCACCAAAAATATATATATATATAGTGAATGGAAAAAAATTGGTCATTTACCTTACACCTTCAACCCAACCTGGGAATGGTTCTCTGTAAGTGCTGGTAACAATGGTAGGACGTACAATAACAACGGACATATTTTCCTTCAGAGTTTCTACAAGCATTTCTCCCATTGCTTTTGTAAAGACATACGTGTTTGGCCATCCATATACACTTGCTCTGATAATTTATTAACATAAAACCAGACATATTATTCAAGATTTGGTGCTTGTATATAATCCATTACAAACTTTAAAGAAGTATAGTAAGTTCTACAATTATGACAATGTAAAATTAAATCGAAAACTCATGGTTATGTGAATAGCGAATTGGGAAGATAGAGATCAATGGAAAAGGTGATTAATTTTTAGTAATGGAAGAAAAAAGATCAACAGCAGAGGGAAATATATAAGCGTCCGTCAGTCTGGGAACAAATTTCTATAGTAGCATGCTATGCATATATGATTATAGTACTGTATATCTTTATACTTATCCCTTCTTAAGTTTTAACATATGAAGATTTTAGGAAATTAAAACTCCAGAAAGTAATTCTAAATCTTCAATTTATGACGGATTCAGAAATTTTGGTCAGTGGGGACAAAAAATAATCTATTAAATTTTTTATTAAAGGAAAATATTATAAATATTCATAAATGATAAAAAAATGATATAAAATACACAAAATATAATGTGATTTGATTTTCATGTGAATCCTACGTCCTTAGGTGAGAAATGAGAAACAAATCACTAAATAAAAAAATGAGATATTACAAAAATAATTTTCGTTTTTACCAAAATATGGGTGACGATTTGCTGTGTGGGACAAAAACTAAATTTTTGTGGGGGCAAAATGAAAAATATTAAATATTTTAATGGTGAAAAAATTTGATTAGTGGGGGCAATTGCCCCCGCCCACTACAATGTGGATTGTATCCGTCCCTATATATATATATATATATGTGTGTGTGTGTGTGTGTGTGTGTGTGTGTGGAGGTGGTGACATCAAAGTAAAATAGAAGTAGTAGATGCTAACCTTTTCATACCTAACTCCTTCATGGCCATTTTAATATCTTCTTCTGTGGCTCCCTCGTCTCGAAGCTGCTTCAACTTCTCCTCCACCACTTTCTTTTCCACGTCAATGTCTAGTCCGAGCACTCCATTTAGTGACACACCCATTTGATATGGATCTTCTACTATGAGTCCACCTCTCTCGCCACATACATATGCTGAAGGCATATCCATTATATATATATATATTGATTATTCTCAGGGAAGCTGGGGATCGACATAAATATATTCTTGCAGTAACTTAGTGACATAAATATATCTAAAATTTGATAGACGCATTTGAATATTGAAGAATGGATTTTGATGAGAGAATCTTGTGGAATAATGGATGTGAGGGCAATTTGTAGACTAACCTGTGGACACGTGGACAAGCACCTTCAGTTTAACACATTTTTTGGCAAAGCTCAAGACATGCTTAACTCCTAATGTATTTATACCCAATGCAACATCGTATCTGCATTTAATAATGAGATTTTAAAGAGAACAAATATATATAACTTGAAATTTTAACTTGAGAGAACTAAACAATTATATTAACACACACGTATATATATACGATTCTAAATATATGATCGCAATATGTGGATGAGGATCTCCTGCCCCATTTTTTAATAACATATCATGTCTCAACCAATATATACCTTTCGTCAAAGTTAGTTGTTGCAGCTAAATTAACTATAACATCAGTATGAGTGCAAATCTCTTCCCGTAGAACGGAGTCCTTCAAATTCAAGTCCTCTAGAGAAATGTCCCCAGGCACCAGCGTCAACTTTTCTGAGACAAAGGAATTGAACTTTGCACCAAGATTTTCCTTCAACAATCTAAACAAGTCCTTTCGTATAATCTACATATAAAAATATAATAATTAATGTATACCAGGTATGAGCCACAAATTTATTTAACTCCGGCGGAAAAAGTATTAGGAATAGAACATCGTGGTATTAGACTAATAGTGTGTTTGGAACAACATTGAAGAATCACTTTTAAAACAAAAATCACGTTCAAAATGACAGTTTGATAATTAAATCAGAGCATCAGACGCAGAAGCTTATAAGAGTAGCTTTCACGTCCAAGTTGGTGGACATGGTTCCAAACATAGTATAAAATGTTTTCATACTCCAAATACAATATATATATATATATATATATATATACTCCTTCCGGACTTATATATAAACAAAAAAAAAATTAACTTCACACGTATTAAGAAAGTTAGTTATATTAGTTTAATTATCTTGATTTGTGTAAAAAATAATTATACCCCCCCGTTCTATATCTTTGGTCTCTTTAGCAATTTGTTTTTGTTTCAAAACAATTGGGGTTTTATAAACCCAAGGTATAATTTCCCCATTTTTTTCATATATACCCTCAATTGGTTTTACATCTTTCTAGATTATGCTTCTTGATTGAATACTTCATTTAATTCTTCACTGGATATTTTGGTACATTTATACATAAATTAATGGTTTCTTAATTTGTGTGTAAAATTTTAAAAAGACTAAAGAAATGGAACGGCGGGAGTAGTTACTACTATCCTTTCTTGGGAGTGTAAAATGCTCTTGGAAGTTATGTCTTGAGAGTGCATAATGCTCTTGAAAAAAATAAAAAAACAATTAACCAGAGAGTATTTTTGAAATACTAGAATTAAATAGGGTTGATTTGATAAACTTTTGTCTATATTTAAGTCCAAAAAATTTATATACTATTTTGCATATATATAGATTCAGAGGAAGTATGTGATATACATATGTGAAATAAATATTTTATATATTTGAGTTGGAGGGTGTGAAAAGTTTTACCTTATGGATTTAATTTTAATACATTATCATCCAATTATATATTATCACATAATTAAAAATATTTAATTTCATAATAATTATCTCAAAAGTCAAAGATATTATTGTTGAGAATGTAAAGTATTTAAATTAAACTCTTATTTTATATTTCACAAATGTACTATAGTGACAAAACTACACAAATGTACATTCACCTCATTGTGCAACCGTCGAGTGGCAGATTCGGCATCCGTTGCTCTCAAAAGAAGATAAAGTTTCTTCACATTTGGTTGAACTCTCAGTACCTTCTCCACAAAAACTGCAAACCATACAAGTAAACACGGCATCACTGATAGGGTTGGAAATAGATAGGGTTGGAAATAAGTTAGTTCCCGTTAGGATTTGATAAACCTGAGTCTGACCTATGTTTCAATCTGAAAGCCTGAGTTTGATCTATTAGCCTGATATAGATCAAATTTTAAAACCTAGCTTGGTCTACTTCAAAGCCTGATCTGGCCTGAAAGCTTATGTAAATGTCTACTTTTCAATAAGACCATTAAATATGTCTCCATCCATAAATAGGTCATAAGCCTTCACTTGTGAATAGGCTTGTAAGCCTCTAATGATAAAGAGATTGGCAGCCCTATACTGATAAGTAGGTCGTTAGGCATTCACAAATAAATATGCTAATAGATCTCTATATTTAAAGGGATAATAGGACTTTACTTTCAAATGTTATAAATATTATAAATAATATATTATAGTATTATATATTAAATTTTATATATTATATATGTGTGTGTTAAATAGGCCTGCCTAATAAGCTTAATAGGTTTTTTTTAAAGTCTTAGTCTGACCTCTTTAACTATATAGGCTTTTTAAAAAGCCTTGATCTAACCTTTTTGTTAAATAGGTTAGGCCTAGATAGACCTTAAATAGGCTAGATAATAGACTCCCGACAAGCGACATGACCTCCCACCCCCAACAATAACCAAGCTTAATTTGAAATAAAGAGAGGAAAAGAGAAGTACTTTTGGCAAGGAAACCGGTGGCACCAACGACCAAAATATTCTTGTCCTGAAGAAAGTGAGTTATGCTTCCCAATTCCATTGGAGTAAAAGAAAATTAAAGTATGAGAGGAGGATAAATGAAGATAACAAAGTGGATCTTCACACGAAACAAGAACACTTTGATCGATGTGGGTGAAATGTAACGCCCCAAATGGCAATACCTTATATAGAGCAAAGATTGATCCAATGATAAGGCACATATATACATGCATGTGGTCCTAACTCCTAACTAACTTTTGAGTGTTTGGAATTGTAAATGTGAAAAGCTCAACTCTGTATCTGTGCAAACCGGCCGTCCCATAATTGATAATTCCACATGCCAATTCATTAGGCAAGTCAAAAAGCGGTGGATGTGCCACAGTACGTACCCAACTATATGCCTACGGTTTCGTTCAGGCTAGCCTAGCTTAGCTGCAACGTATCTGTCTCTGCAAATATATATTAAAGCTAATACGTTGTTCCTGCACCACCCTTGACTCCTCAGTCTGAATCTAGATATAAGTAGGCATGGGATTTCTTGGGACTTCAAGATAACAAAGAATCACCTGCAGTTTGCATGAACATGCAATTATCAATAGTATAGGAGCCATTTTTTACTATGGTTGATTTTGACTTTCTATTATGATTGGACCACTGTAATAAAAAAACGCATTATAGAAAGTGGGAACTTTCCATAATGGTTAGTGATTCATATGAAAAGTTACATTTCTATTACGGTTATGTCTACAAACCGTAGTAAAAAGTGACTTTCTAGACGAAGAAAGTCACTCAGAAAGTCATTCAGAAAGTCACTTTCTACTATGGTTGTGTCTTCCGACCGTAGTGAAAAATGTGACTTTCCACTATGGTTATGATCACAACCGTACTAGAAAATATTTTTTTTTTAATAATCTCTTCTGTTTTACTTTCTTCGATTTCCTTTTTTCATTCAGTTTTATACAACCATTCAGATCCAATTCAACAGCAATAACAGATATACCAAATCAAGTGTTATTATATATATATATATATACAAACATGGCAACAAAGTGTCAAAACTAAATACATCTAATTAAGCTATATATACAATTCCTACAAAACTTATATGAATGTCAAACTAATAAATACATCTAAGCTACATTCACTAGTGCACGAAACACTTTTAACGTATGTTAAAAGTGACTTTTAACGTCGGTTTCATTCCAGATGTTAATATAGCAGACATTAAAAGTGTGATATTTAACATCCGTTCTCAACCGACATTAAATATATCAGTTTAACGTCCATTGCCTAAGTCACAAACGTTAAAAGTTAACTTTTAACGTCGATTCACATAAAAACAGACGTTAAAAGTTAACCTTTAACGTTGCTTATCTATAGAATGGACGTTAAAAGTATATATATTTTTAAAAATATAACTTTTAACGTGGTTTTATATAAAACCGACGTTAAAAGTTAATCTTTAACATCGCTTATCTATACAATGGACGTTAAAAGTATATATATTTTTTAAAATTATAAAAAATTAATTTTTTTTCACTTTTTATAAAAATTGCTAATTAAACCACATATTTTAATTAGTAATAAGGTTGAATAATTAGGTTTGAAACCATAATTAAATAATAACAATATTAAGGGTAAGAAATAAAAGAGAAAATATTTTCATATCCTATCCGGTTGGTTCTAATCGAGCTTCACCCTTAGGATAGAATTATCACTAAGTAATAGAATATGATAAACTAACAGGATAAGCTTATTCTATCATACTGGTTCAATAAACTACAGATCAAAACAGGACATGATAACTTATCATATCCTATTTCTCTTATCCTGACCACAAAACGGCCCTAATATTCCAAACGTGCATAGTGAAAACTTCACATTCACATTGAATTTCTTTGACGTCCAGGGCCTCGGTGCTCGGTCCATTTTCATTGCACTGTGCATATTAACTACTTTTTTTAGCAGCAAACTTCCCATTCAAAGAGGGTGCCATCAATATCTATCAGCGCCATCAGAGGGAAACGGTGGCAGCATAGACGAAGATTTTAGCACAGAAGCAAAATGCTGAAAATTTTTCAACGTCCATCCAAAATTCCGCTGCTGAATAGCACCTAAAATTTACCAAACTTTCGCCAGCTCTTTCCAAATTAAGGCGGGAATCAGATCTTATATTTATGAGATCAATTCTGTGGAATCATTATGTCCATTTAGTCAAGGGATAGATTCCCTCATGTTATTTTTTCTCATGTTAAATCTTAACCTCTCATTTAATATGTTGAAGAAGAGAGAGAGTGTGTTTAAAATGATGGATATGATGATTGAATGATAGGGATTAAAAACATAACTCCCTCATATTTTTTTCCAACATGAGAGGATCCACTACCATTTAGTCAAGTCTATCATTTTAATGTTTCACATTTGGCTTCTTTTAATTCAAAATTATGTGTATCTCGTGTCTATTTATGTAACAGAACTAAAACCAAAATAAACAAAAAAAAAAAAATAGATAAAATAAAATGTAATCAAACATTAAAAACTGCATAAAGAATTATGATAAAAGTAAAAAAGTTAATGATGTAATAATTTATGATCGATTAATAGTATAAAGAATCTTTACCACTATAAGAACTTGCGATAATACCGACGGCTAATTATCGACGGCCAAAAGGCCGTAGGTAAGTTCGTCATTTCCGATGGTCTAGGCCGTCAGAACCATGTAACTGTATAGCTTATCAATTTTTCGACGGCCTTGGCCGTCGGTAACGTTACCAAGGGCGAAGCCGTCGGTAGGTCCGTAAAATTTTTTGGCACATTTACATGCGTATATTCTCCCGCTAACTTACCGACGACTTTGCCCGTCGGTGATGGTATTTATACGTTACCGTTGATAATGAATAAATACCCATACTAACGGGCGTGATCGTCGGTAAGCGTAGTTTGAAATTTCGCACAGAAACATCTATTTTTAACGTTATTGTCGGGTAATGAATAAATACCCTTATTGACGGGCGTGGTCGTTGGTAAGCGTTTTAATGTTACAGACGACCTAGGCCATCAGTAAGATAAAAGTACCCTTATCGACAGGCGTGGTCGTCGGTAAGCATCGTTTGGAATTTCGGGCACAAACAGCTATTTTTAACGTTACTGTCGGTGAAAGACGTCGGTAATGAATAAATACCTTTGTCGACGGGCGTGATCGTTGGTAAGCATTTTAATGTTACAGACGACCTAGGTTGTCGGTAAGGAAAAAATACCCTTACCGATGGGCGTGGTCGTCGACAAGCGTTGTTTGAAATTCTGCGCACAAATGGTTATTTTTGACGTCAGTTATTTATACGTTACCATTGGTAATGAATAAATACCCTGACCGACAGGCGTGGTCGTCGGTAAGCGTCATTTGGAATTTCGCGCACAAACGGCTATTTGTAACGTTGTTGACGGCCTAGGTCATTGGTAAGGAAAAAATACCTTTATCGATGGCTCCGCCCGTCGGTAGGCCGTCGGTAAGCATCATTATCACTAATACATGAGTCTCTTCCCCTTTCACTTTCTCCCCTTTGCGACCATTCTCTCTCTCAGAACCCTTTCACTTTCTCCCCTTCTTTTTCTCCTTTTTCTGGCCAACCACCACCGAGCTTCTCTGCACCCTCCACACCGCGAGCATCTCTGCAAAGGTAAGTCCTCCTTTTAATTTCTCTTTGTTTTTCCCATTTCATTTTTCTTCTCTGACTATTCTCCGATCCTCTGCACAGCCGACACCACCACCACCACCACCACCACTTTTCTCCCTCTCAGGCGACACTAGGGGTGGGAATAGGCCAGACTGCTCATCGGGGGCCTATGGCCTCTCCTATTTAAGGCCTACCTAGGCCTAACCTATTAAAAAATTTGTTAGACCAATGCTTTTTAAAAAGCCTATATAGCTAAAGAGGTCAAGCCAAGACTTTAAAAAAAGCCCATTAAGTCTATCAGGCCGGCTTATTTAAAACACACATATATAATATAATATATAACACAATAATATATTATTTATAATATTTACAACATTTGAAAGTAAATGCCTATTGACCCATTTAAATGTAGAGATCTACTTGCATATTTATTTGTGAAGGCCTAACAACCTACTTATCAATATAGACCTACCAACCTCTGTATCATTAGAGGCTTATAAGCCTTTTCACAAGTGAAAGCCTATGACTTATTTATAGGTGGAGGCATATTTAAAAAGGTCTTGTTGTAAAGTAGGCTTTTAAATATGCTTCCAGGCTAGGCTTTAAAATTTGGCTTCTATCAGGTTAATAGGTCAAGCTCGGGCCTTGAGATTGGAACACAGGCCAGGCTCAGGCTTGTCAGGGCCTAGCCTATCCCACCCTTAGGCGACACCACCACCACTAGCTTCACCGCACAGGTAAGTCTCTACTTCTTCCTCCTTTCTATTTCTGGGTATGAATGTATGGACATATGTTCTGATTGTGCTTCTTCCTCGTCTCTGAATGTATCTATGATTCTGTTCATATGATTTAATGTATATTTGTAAGAATTTTGACTCTGTTTTGTATGATTAATGATTTTGTTTTCTTGTTTAATGGATGTATGTTTGAAGATTGTCCACTTTGTTTTGTATAATTTTTTTTTAAAAAATAATTTAGAATTATCGACGGCCTGAGCCGTCGTTAATTCGTGTAAAACATTACTGACAACCTGAGCGTCGATAATGAGGCGTAGATGGTTACCGACAGCTTCCAGTCGTTAACGTTCCAACGGCTTTTTGCTTAGGTCGTCGGTAAGCGTTACCGATGAGCTTATTTCCGACGGATTTTCGGCCGTCGGCTTTCCGTCGGAAAAGACCCATTGCTGACGGCTTTTTGTCATTACCTACGGCTTATGGCCATCGGTAATGGGCTTTTTTCTTGTAATATACACTGATCGTACATACCAATTAAATCCTATTTAATATTATATATAATTACAATTAAATCCTATTTAATATTATATATAATTATTGTTCTTTGTTAGTAGAGGCGAATGTTAGTATAACTATTCTTATATTAATAATTGTAGAAACCATTTTTGTCATACATTATTAGAAGCAATGTTGTTAAAGTCGGGCCGGATAAAAAATTGGAAAAGGTTTCGATTTTGATTCAGCTGGTTAAGTTATTGGATGGTCTAACCGGATGATGTATAATATAAATTTTCTCATAAGCTATATAACATGCAATATTAATAAAATATTATAATTATTAAAAGTTAAAACAAGAAATTAAAAACTGAACTTACCATCTCTAAAATATAATAATATTACTATAAAGTTCATAATTTTATACATTTTAACTTTTAACTTTGCGAAGATTGAAGAGTTTGTTTGTATTCTCAGTTTCTCACAATATTGTAACTCTTACTCAAGTCAAGTGCGTGAAGATCGAAGAGGCGAGCGAAGCTCGACTATAAATCATGTTAAGCAGTCAACAACATAATATCAAGCTAAATATTTAACAGCATAATATAAGGCATTCTTAAACAATACAACGATGTATAACAGTAAATGTAAATATCAAAAGCCATGCAATGCAATGTATATGACTCAATATCAATGTCACTGGGTACTACTCTGACCCCTACTCCATGGAGCTAACAAAACATTCGAAGAGAGTGAATGGGAGGACATGTTCCGGTTTCTGCCAGCCATGAGCAAGATGCTACAACATTCGTAACGTGCACGTATTTGGCTTTACGGTAACACTCTCGACCAAACATGAAAAGTACGGCATCTAGTAGAGGATATCAGTGTATTGTTCGGATTTGCCACGACACAGAAGAATCACCAATTGGTCACATGTCAGCCCTTCCAACCCTGATACCTCCAAAAAGACCATTGAAGATCGTCACCGTAAGATTCGCACCCGCATCAAGGTGTAAGCTCAACTCCTAGGCTCAAGGCCTTACAACTATGTACATGAAATTCCAATGCTTACACAAAGCAGATGCGATAAAGCAATGTCTACCCATTGGATAGACCTCAAGGTTCACTAAGGTTCTCTTCCTTAGAAACTACACGCGTCATTGTTTTATAAAACATTTATCCATCGGATAAATCATTTATCCATCGATAAATATCTCGTGATTCCTTTGGAATGATCCAGACTGCTTTCAGAATCGCCGACTGTCCCCACAAACCAACACAAGTCTTTTCAGCGTGTTTTGTCCTCACTCACACGCTTTTTAGGAAACTTCCCAGAAGGTCACCCATCCCATAATTACTCTAAGTCAAGCACGCTTAACTATGAAGTTCTTATGTTCTAAGCTCCCGAGAAGAAGATAAATCTTGTTGGTATAGGTAGTATCAATCAATTCTTATATGCCTTCCCTTAACTATACAGTCTCATACCTGCATAGTCTCAGGATTCCTTCCATTGTACAGTCCCATACCTAACCGATCATGACCATAAGTGATTGCGTAAGGATGGAGACAAAGGGATGAAACGGAGGGTCAGGCATATTGGAGCAAGGACAGACTTGGTTGAAGATTAAACGATGAGACGGACGATTGAATAGCCGGATGAAGTAAGAACTTATGTTGTTCTGCACTGCCGTAGTTACAAACGAAGAAATACTGGATCTAGAATAGAGGATTAGTCAATGATTAAGTTTTCTCTTTTCTGTTTCACTTTTTTATTTTTATTTTTCACTTATTAAATATTAAATTTTCTCTCCAAAAAACCGGTCAAATTCGGTTTAACACAGTCTAACCATGTTTTTGATCGGTTTTGAACGGTTCAAAGCTATCTAACTGTAGAAATAGTTTTAACCTCTAACTAGGATCGGATAAGAGGCTAATTCACGATTGAATCAGTCCAGTCCGATTTTCATAACCTTGATAGGAAGAATGGTGGCTTCTAGGGTGGAATAGCTACTTAAGTGGTCCACCGGTAAACCACCAATTTTCAAGTTATTTTTCGATTTTTCGGTTTTTTTTTTTATTTTGCAATTCTCCTTTTTAACCCCACCTTCTTTGTTGCTCTTCCATCTCCTTGAACACCAGCACCTCCACTGTGGACGAAAATTCCGGTTGCAATCGAAACCACTGATCGGCTGTGGACGTAGGCTGGGCAGAGCTCGCGGTGGCCGAAGAAGGCAGCCTTCTTGCTCTTTGGTCTATCTTACTTACCTCCCTCACTTCCAAATGGTCCCCTCCCAACCCCTTTCCCTACTAGAATTTTTCAACTAGATTTTAGCAATGTGTCTGGCAGTGTTTATGGATTTACCAAGACCCTCTCAGGCTAAATCTTAATCTTCTAACTCCAAAGCAAGATAAAAAAAACTTAATCTATTTTGAAAAAAATCATATCTAAATCTATATTTTTTGGTGATTCTTTGGTGATTCTTTTTGTTCAATGAAAGGTGGAAAAACTATCGTTGAAGGTGCCAAGAAGTGAAGTGAAGCATTGAGAATGAAGTGTCGATCCGTCACATGTATATGGTCAGGCACCCCCTTCCCTCAAAGAGTAATTGTTGTTGTCGTCTTCCCCGAACCACCTTCTTTCACTGCCGAATCTGATGGATCCATCATTTGGTGGACTCTCTCCCATTCCACTTTCTCTTCCACCCCAGTTGAAGGAACCTGTTTAAAACACAAGAAAGAGGGTTGAATTGTGTTTCTTATGTTTTTAAAACTTTTCGCAAGCAGATATATATATTTTCACAAAGGTTGGACGATAAGAGGATATTGGACGCAAAGAACGTTTCCAGAATACAATTTGAAAACTATCTTGAAAGGAGTAAAACGAATATAATAAGCGTGATAAGAAAGCAATTCAATCCCAAGGGGTTAGTCAAAAGACAAACTAAAGTAAAGATAAGGGAAGAAAAAGAACACAAGGACTTTATCCTGATTCACTCTTCACCAAAGAGCTACGTCTAGTCCTCTCTACTTTAGAGCTTTTTCCACTATAACAAAAACCCTTTGTTACAAGTATTCAACACCTCTTCTGGCACACTAAGTATTCTTTTACAGATAAGGCTCTTCGGGCTCAAGTATTCTTTCTAATAAGGCTCTTCTGGCTCAACCAACTAAGGTTTTGAAAAGATTTGTTGTTCAACCAACTCACTAAGAGTGAGAGTTTGAAACTTAAGCTTAGAACTCTAAAGTAAAACTCTTTGCAGAGAGTGATATGAAAGTTTAAGATTAGAGGAAGCTTGTAAGCTTAGATTTTTCTCTTGATAGCTTGTTTTCTTGTATGCTTGTACTTTTATCAAGTTCAGTTGTGCATCATTAGTTTGCATCTTCAAGATAAGAGATATTTATAGCCTTCTGGTCTTGATCAACTTTAGTCTTCAACGGTTGGAAAAGAATTCGTTCTGAGTAAACATTAAATGTGTTAGTCCGTTGAGTCTGATAACTTGTTAAGGCTTCTGATCAGCAAAGTAAACTATCAGGTTTGATAACTTAAAATAGGACTGATATCTTTTCCTTGTAGTCGAAAGTTGCTTTTTGTCTTTCCTTTCGGAAATAGTCAAACCTTTTGTGTCAGGGACGGACTAGTTTCAGTTTTCGATGGTACGAAGATTACAAAGAATGTTTATCCATTGAATACAAGCATTTACACATTGAATAATAAATTCAAATACTTTACATATACGTTCATTGAAAAATATTTTAAAGCATACGTCATTGGACTTTACTAAAGAGAGCGTCTAATCGAAAGATTGAAAGAGTCTTTGGACTCAAATACAATGTTGAGAGTTTATAGTCCATTCACAGCGAGAATTACTTATTAGATGGGCTGTACTTCTTTGGACTTAGATTTTCCTGCACACTTAAGATAAAACATTAGTCCACAAGATAATCTTTGTTTTCTTAAGTTAGATTTTTGTTAACATCAAACTCAAGGGATTAATGGACCATAACTGTAACACCCCGATTTTTCGTGCTTTCTAAGGACGATAAACTCAATTAATGAGTTTATATTTTTATCTGTGTTTTAGAAAATGATTTTGGGAAAACTAAGATCATAGCCTTGTTTCATAAAATCGTAGGATCTTTCGATTAAGTTTTGGGTCGAAAACTCGAACGAAAACCGATCTACGTTTTTCAGATGATAGTGTTTTCTACTATCACGACCTAATCTGGACTAACGAACGAAACCATTAGTCTTAGAATACATTCCTCTATCTTTTTCCTAAAATGTGTCCTGACGTCCAAAATATAAATAATATTTTATATTCGGGCCGATAATCGATCGAGGAGACGTTTCGAGCTGTCTTAGGGTTTTTCGAGACCCACGATCAGATGTTTTTCATACCAAAATTTTATCAAGTTATTTGAGGAATTCATACGAGTGTCGGGACGATTCCAAATATCGGGATGTGAATTGACCAAATTGCCCTTGGTTAATTTTATTACCAATTTACCTTTCCTATTATTAAACTAATAAACCCACAAATATCTAATAATCCCACCCTTATCTCTTCTCATTTTCGGTGGTCTCTCTCCCCCCAACTCACTTCATCTTCTTCTTTTCTCTTCCTTTCTCTTCTTTCTCTCTTCTTCTCAAAATCTCCATTTTTGGAGGTAGAAAGCTTGAGTTTTTGTGGAGCAATCTTCACCAAACTTGGAGGGGATCATCATAGGAGGTAGTAGTTCAACTCTATCTCTCTCAATCTCTCCTTTCTCTCCTCATATTTTCATGATCAAGGATGTTAGGGTTTTGTCCCTAAAATCTTTGAAAATCCATGAAAAATTGTAGGAAAATCGTACCTGTACCAAACCAGTTTCTATGGCCTAGGTTCATGACATACTTGTATGATCCAAGAGCTTAGAGCCAAGAAATCCCTCTAGCTATGTTTTCTAGATAGGGGCCGAAACCCCCCTATGGGTGTAGGGTAGGGTTTTGGTTGGTTTTTGATGATCTGATCTGATATCTAGGGCTGTCACCCTTAGTTAGGGTGTTATCCAGAAAATGAGAAATTTTGGAGCTCCCTAGCTATTTTTAGTGTAATAGGGCCGAACCCTAGGGGTGGTGCATTAGGAGAAATCTTTGTTTTGTAAGTTAATGCCGATATGTTTTACATGTATGTAGTGATCGGCAGCGTGTTGGGAAGAGAAACAAGTTGATCGGGTGTTCCGAGTTGAGCTGGAAGCTACAAGAGGTAAGGGGATAAACCTGAGGAATTCCATTTCCGACAGCTATGTGCTGCATCGGTGTTTGTACTGTATTTGTATTGTATTTAAATAGTTATATCATGATGTTAGTTAATTTCTTGATTGACTGCTGTTGATTGGAATATGCATTGATGTGCTGATGTATTGATGTAACTGTTGATATAGTTGAATGCATGTTATACTTGCTGAATGATTATATGGATGTAATGTGTGCCCTGATGTGGGATTTAGGCATTAGAGGACCTAATTTTGATTAGGATCCGACATCGTGTAGCTTAAAAGCTTTAAAAGTCTGAAATGTGTTTTGATAAGGAAAAGTGAAGTTTAAAAGCAAATAGGGCATTAGAAACCTTCAATATGTCTTAATTTGATAAGTAAACCCTTTTGAGTAATGTGGTTTCCGAAGTCATACTGAGTTTATTCAAGAAAAATGAGTTTGTGCAAGTTTTGTTTTAAGTTCGTATTTTACCGAAAAACAACGAAAGAAAAAGAAATGGTCTCTGGACCAAGTTTTGTTTTATGGAAAACCGATCCCGATGACTTTGTGTAAGTATCGGAGATTTTGGGTTTTTGGTTTTCGAGTTTTCAAGGAAAGTGGTTTTAAAGCTTAAAGCTTAGAAACTAGAAACCGAGACGTCGGGGTTCTAGGGTCTGCAGAACACGTGGATCAAGGATCCGTGTTAGTCGTGGTCCTGTCGGCTTAGGGACAATCTTTGTGGTCCTGTAAGCTTGAGGATGTTTTTATGATCTTGAATCCAACGTCCTTGACTGGTGCATCGGTTAGGGATGTTGGGATTTAAGTTGTTTTTGGGCTAAGTGTCCTGTTTTGAGAAAATGTGTTCTTGAGGCTTAAAGAGTCTAAGACATTATGGTGGTTGTTAGCGTTGATGCTACAACGAGGAAACATTGATGCGACAAAGATCAATTATCGGAAACTAGATAGGTTTCTCATGCATTAAATGCGGGGCAGACGTGCCGTGATACGGGGGACCTTGATAAGCAAGGAGAACCTGAGATGACTTACTTGTCATAACATTGTGCCTTGATGGACAATGGTGTCATACGTGTTCTGGGAAGGTATTGTGCCTTGAGTTGGACAATGCAGTATGACCGTTTTCTTGTGGAGTACTTCTGATTGCGCCCCCATGTGAGAATCGCGTAGTGTCATGGGATTCAAAGTACTCGTTTTTGGGCCAAATATTGGAGCCTGATCAGCTCATTTCGAATGGTGATGGGATTTCCGGAAATCTAGTAATCTAGTGTGAATATTAGTTGAGGTATATGGAAGTGCCATGCATACGTTTAGGAGATAACGTTGATTGTGGGGTACGAAGCCCTTGTGCATTTATCGTCATTTGTATCTGATGATATATGCCATGTTATATGATGATTTGAGTGAGTCACAGTATATGAGTCTGTTGTGTGGATTGGGCATATAGTTGTTGTTTATGGATTCATATATTGGTTTCTCACCCTTGCATGTTTTTGGACGGGTTGTCCTTTGGTATATATTGTATCGTGTTTACAGATGGAGCCGGAGCCGGATCACCTAGCGCACTCCGGGATGCGCGTCCTAGCGTTTGATCGAAGGACAGACCCAGCCGCGTGGGTCATCCACCCAGGGGTGGAAAGTGCGGCGTACACGGGACCAGTTTGCACTGTAAGCGGAACGACTGAGACGGGACCGCGGAAGAGTACTCGGACAGTGGAGACCGTCCAGGTGCCTCTCCCTCCCATCGGGCTGATGCTGCAGGCCCTTATGGAGCTGGGTGTGATCGAGTCGGTCGCCCCTGCTGCACAGTCCCCGCAGCAACAGCTACCCCAGACGCCTCCCCCGCCTTTTGTCTTGGTAGCGGGCGAGCACGTCGTGGAGGATGTGGAGGAGGAGGAGGAGGAGGAAGACCCTGAGGAGGATCCTCAGGAAGACCTGGAGGATCATCTTTCGGATGCTTCCGATCCCCATCCACAGGGGAACGGGAATGTAGGTTCCCAGAGTTCTTCCTCTGGTTCCAGCATTGGACTTCCCTCCGGGGGATTGTCCAATGGTTTCCATTAGTCGGACCAGCTTAGGGTGTAGACCCCCTTTTTTTTTAGGCAGTGGTTTTTGGGTAGTCTGTTAACGGCTACTGATGGCCATAGGTTTTAGAGATATGGTTCCAGACTGTCGCTGCCTAGTTTTATAGCTTTTAGAAGTTTAGAAATCATTCGTTCTTTTGTAAAGGGACTTGTTGTCCATCATATATATATATATGTATATATATACCTTGTTCTAATTATTGTATATGAGTAATCCTGTGTTGTCTGGAGTGGTGTTCATACGTATAATTAATGAGAAAAATTTTTGGTCACGATTTCCAGAATCTGCTTATACAAAAGATATAGGGTGAGTTTGTTACGGATTAAAAAAAAAATGATTTTGACATTCAATAATTTAGAGATTATTTTTTAGAGATTTTGAAGAAAAGCAGAAGCTATTTTCATGTTTGTTTACAATCATAAAAATCATTTTTTAAAAAAAATGATTTTTAACTTGTTTGTATACAATCATATAGAAGTGCTTTTATTTCTTACAAAATTACCATTAAGGACATAAAAATTCCACATTAAATATTCAAATTTTATAGTTATATATTCACGTTAGTTACGTTATATATATTAACTTCAAATATATATTACTATTTTTAACTTCAAAAAAAAAAAAAACTTCAGCGTTATATATTTACATTAGTTACGTTATACATATTAATTCAAATATTCCTTGAGGATGGATATTAGGTTAAATACTGTTGGCTAATTTTGACTGTCAGAAAAGAAACAAGCACCAGAACCTGTCAATATACAATTTGTGAGATTGGATTGTATATTTTCTACAATTGATCATATATAGACAAAAAACATAAAAGGAAGATAGAGAGACAAAGAGAATCAAGACAAAAATGAGAAAACTGTGAGAAGAAGGAAGATGCATACACCAAATCATAGAAACCCCTTTCACACACCCAAAAGGAAACAACAAACCGGGAATAACAAAAATGCACCCAGAAAGCAAAAAACAGAAATAAAAAGGAAAAGCATTCAAATTTTGGAATGCCCAAAACCAAGAAACATGAGAACAGAACACAAGCAACCAAAAAACAAATATCATGAATTGTATCCAGCAATAAAAGGAACGATACAATCACTTTGTCACAATAATCAAGAGTTGATTCAAAAGCGATTTGTGATGCAGATACATTACAAGAATAACAAAATTGGAGCAAAACCCACCAAAACACCAAAGCAAAACCCACTAGCAGATTCAACAAAAACCAGAAGGAAGAAAGAGGAAATCTCACCTTCGCATGGCTTGATGGTGGCGGTCGCTTCAAACTTCGGATCTTAGTCGCGGCCGGATCTCGCCACCATGAGGGTCGCTGGTCAGTGACAGTGAAAAATGAGAGAGGTGGAATCGAGACGGTGGAGGTGGAAGAGAGCAGTTCTTGATATCAGTTCAATGATAGGTTTACCTAATGAGGGCAAAGTGTCAATTACATAAAATTATAAGGTTAATTTTGTCAAATAATTATCACTCCGCCTTTTCACTCGAGTTTCTCTCTCCTCTGCCGCAGATCATTTTTTTGAGAAGCTAGTCAGATTAGCTTCTCATTTTAATGCTAAAAATGATTTTTTTAAAAAACTGATTTTATAAAAAAGCTTAAACAAACACAATAAAAATCATTAAAAATGATTTTTAACTTAAAAAAATGATTTTTATCATAAAAAAAGCTTAAACAAACGCACTCATATTTTCCGAAAGTAAAACCAGCGAAATTTTATTTATCGTTTCACTAAGGGTTTGAGTTACGAAAGTGGCACTGGGTTTGAGGGTGTCACAATAACCACTTTGGTTCCAACACAAGTACCATTCCAATTTCTCTTCAATTACTTTTTCAATTCTATTATTTCAATAAAAATAAATTATGGTTGGTCTCTCTATTGTTATTTAAAATGTCAACTTTTGGATATTCGACTTAGCTTTTTGGACCTGTTTGTTGAGATTTTGGGATTAGCAGATTGGATTGGCTATCTCACATAGTTGTTTCCCCTTGCTCATGCGATACATTAAGGAAGAGACTCTATTCCTCAGCTATCGGACTCCTAAGCTACTCCAAAAAGCATCTAATTTGAAATGTGGACCATGGTCCTAAAATTTCATAAAGTAAATGATAAATATTGTAAAGAATGTAAAAAAGGAAAATAAATATAAATGTAAATGCATGTGTTTGATTGATTCGATATGTGTCAAAATTAACTACACAATTTGCATTTGTAAGCCTAAAACTAATTGTTAACCCTCATAAACCCATCTACCACGTTCTAACTAACCAGCTTTTACATCATCTAAGATGATGGTTGACAATAATAATGTAGTTAACTGCTCTCCCAGATAAGTAATAGACAAAATTAACTATTTGACTAACTACTTGATAGCTCTATCAAGTAACTATGTCCTCCATATCCCTATTTTTAAGGGATTGGTTAGTCTGTATGCACGTCCTTGACTTCGTTAACTCATGAATTGTCCTAACTTCGAGCTGATCAGTTTTTATCTTTATCTCCTCTCTCCAAAACTACTTTTAATCTCATCCCAGGAATATAGGGAAGTTGTTCCATGGCTAAATTGTACCTGACTTGGTCGATCATTTATATGTCATTCCCTTTTTTAATCTAGCTAATGACCCTTGGCCCCACTTGATAAGCCTTCTCATGAGCCCATCACATTTCAATAGCCAATTTGGTCAACTAGGGAATTTCAGGCTCATCTCGGCTTGACAACTCTGTTCAACTAATTTTGCCTCGGGTAAATATCCTCGGCTAAGTCTGTCTCAACTGCTACTCCAAAGATCACTTCAACTCAACAACTTTGACTAAATCCTCTAAGCCAAATGTAGCTCAACTACGGCTTCTTAGCTAGCTTGTCTTAGTTCAATATATCCAGGACTGACCCAACACCTATTTAGACCTAAAGTGAACTCTAATGCGAGGCCTTTTGAAACAATTTTCTTTAAGAAAAAAAGGATAACATAGGCTGGCCGATGCTAGGGAGTATAAATATTTTTTGTAGTATAAATAAATTTTTGAAGCCTAAAACAAGGGCCTTAGTTGCTTGGCCCTTGGGCCGAACCTAAACATATCCGCAGTGAAGTTCGTAAAGTGTTCATGGCGCTGCCTCAAAACAAAAGGGCCTCTTGAGACAGAGAGTTGGCTTGCCAACGAATTGAACTAAGAGGGAATGGTGACCACAAAGGTTTCTGGGCAAAACAAATATTAAAACTTGATGGAAACAGAGATCGTCATATCTCACCCTAGCAACAAGTCTTTTCTCTTGTAAAGCCACAAAAGTGGGCTTTTCATGAGAGCTCAAAATATTCCAGGGCCTGATAAATCTCTCTATATCGACTTCTCCTCTCCAGGTCCATGATAAATGATTCGTTAGGAGTTATAAGGAAAAGGCCTAAGCCCGTTAGTGAATCCTGGTGTAATGAAATGTCACGTGTTTGAGGTTTCGACTTCATTTTTTCCCTTGTTTTTCTGTCTCTAATAACATGTTGCTCATTAGTAAATATTAACGATATTTTTAGTAAAGTGTAAAGGAGAATGAATCTTAACCACCTTTCCCTTTTTATTAACCCAAAAAGGAAGAAAGAAGGGAAATAAAACAAACACAAACTGATTTTATCCAACAAACCATGGTAATTGTTATTAGGATCGTTCATTGCAAGAGACAAGTAAAATATATGACATTGGTACAATTGATCAACTTTTGAAACTTTGGCAACTAGCTAACACCAATCATATGCTGCCTGCCATTGAGAAACAATAACACAATATATGGTAATTTAATCTCCTCTAGCACAATTTAGAACTTGATCAAATTACCACTTTTCCAAAACAAATGAAATCTATATATATCCCACTATATAGTATCACTTAAAAATGTACTTCACAACGCCAGGGAGATGGATGTTCAAAAAGTAATCATCCCAATCGATCACTTTGGGGTCAAAGTAAAACAAATCTGTCTCCGCCCCACCCTGTCTTGCTGCCATTCGCAACTTCTCTGTGTTCATATCATCAAATCTGTGTGCCATAACATTATTTCTCTAAGTTTATACTTCATAAAGCAATACATGTTTGAATTAAAACATGTGAATATATATATATATATATATATATATATATATATATATATATATATGACAAACAATCGGGATGCATTCATGCATATTGATTGAAGTATGAAGCATACAGTGATTCTAATAATACTTACGCGCCCTTGAAGAACAAGTAAGGTTTGTAAAGGTCCACCAATCGCATCACAATCTGGATCTTCCTGTTGAGATCAAGATACGTTCCCTTGAAATACTGGCAAAATGCAGTATTGGCCAGCTCAAGTCCCTATTAAATAGCAAAAGTTGTCAACACCTATCCTTGTTAAAATTTCCAATAAAGTTTGAGTGACGCTTAAATTAATATTTAACATATGTAAGGTTATGAAACTTACTATAAAATTATGAGAAATGTTAACCATTGTGCTAAAGACATTGGTCAAAAAATCAAACATAGAAAACTTGTTTCAGAAAATGGTGTATTCAATATATTAAAAGTTCAAAAACTGTGATTTTCAATAAAATTTTCTATAAATTGATTCCTTAATCAATGTCCATAGAACGCGCAATGGTTAGCATGACTCTAAAATTATATATATCTTTAAAAATAAATTTATATATCAAATAATAATAATTTAAATATCTATATGAGAGACTGCTAAATTAAGAATTTCTTGTGATGGTGATCACTAGGCAGGGGAGATTATCTAGACAGCAACTACCTTTAACAGAAGCAGGTAGCGAATGAACATATATCTCCGGAAGCTATCCATGTTGCTCAATACAGTACATTTGCCAACCTTGACAGGCTTTCCATCCTTGTTTATCCATGGTTTTGCTGTGAAATATCTGAAGCCGTAGTCTTGAAGGTTGCTGTATCTGAGTGGTTTTCTAACAGAAGAACCAATATGATATATAATATCACTAGGATGATTTGCATGAGCCACCATGGCCACTAGTATTGCATTTACCACCATGTCAGCTGGTATCTGCTTATTAATTAAGTTTCAGATGAGATCAGCAATGCAAAATCATAACAAAGCATTAATAAATGGGTTTGATGCAGCAACTCACCACATCAAGAAGTGTCTTGAGATCTCCGAGGAAGCATGTTAATTTTCCTTTCCCATAAGCTACAGCTAAACTGTCAATGGTTCTGTAACAAGCACAAGAACAAAAAAAAAAAGCTTTATGAAAAATGACATACATTTGACTCTGTTGTACAAATTTTAATATTTTAATTCCTTTGCAAAACTAACACACATATGATAGCAATTAAAAATATATTCAATAAAAATTAACACATGGTAAAAGACAAATTAAAACTAAGATTTACCTGACACCTTCAGCCCAACCAGGAAAAGGTTCTTTGAATGTACTGGTAACGATGGTAGGACGAACAATAACAACGGACAAGTTTCCTCTTAGTTGTTCTACGAGCATTTCTCCCATTGCCTTTGTAAATACGTATGTATTTGGCCAACCGTAGATCTTTGCTCTGTTAAGTTATACAATATATAATTATGTCAAATTTGGTCTTTAGAATTTAATCCAATACAAATCTTGTGGAAACGGTCCTGATACCAGTAGTAATTAGCCGGCACCAACCAGAATTGAAGTTTATCACGCAAGGCAAATGTCATGGTATTTCTTTTCTTAGGTCACAGTTACTTAGTGTTATTAAACATTTTATTCACTATTGATTATTTTTAAATATTTATTATAAAATCAGTATTTAATAACTTAGCCATGATGTATGCTAAGAGCCATGTGAACAATCTCAAGAAGGCTAATAAGTGCGCTTAGGACATTGTTTGAGGATTCGAGAAAGAAAATTTTGTATGAGAAAATAATGTATTTAATATATTGAAAAGTGTTATATTTATTTTTCAATACAAGTTTTTATTTTATTAAATCATTAACTAGTATCCTTAGTGCATTCGTTAGTAAGACCATAAAAATAAAATTTAGAAATCTTAGAAAAGTAAATTTGAGAGTAAGTGCCTACAAATGAACAAATTCCAAAGTTTCCAAGTGTATATTCTTCTGGGGCGGGCCACTAAACTAAGATACCGGGCAAGCTAATTGAGTTCCAGCAATTAAGAAACAAACAATATTGACCCACATCTTAATAAAATACTAAAATTAGAATGTAACTCTTGGTTTTGGTCTTTTGGATTACAATAATAAACATAATGTAATGTTCCTTTCTGAAAAGCATAAATTAAGTGGAAGTTTTTTTCTAAAACGAGTTTGTCTGTAACGTGAGTAAATAATAATATTTCTACTCTTGATTTAATAAAGTGGAATAAGATTTATATGTAATTTATTAAATCAAATGATGAAAACACTTTTACTTATTATTTTAGTGAGAAGTTCACTTTAGATGAATCTTATCCAAATTAAGTATGAGCAATTGAGCATCTATCTTTAATTAAAATAAGAATTGGCTCCTTTAAAGTAAAAAAGTTTTTAAAGTGAGAAAGTAAGGGTGTATTAACCCTTGGATTATTTTTAGTGGGTTAAGATCTTTATGTATTTATCAAATCAATGATAGATGCATCCTTACTTTCTCACTTTAAAGGAGTCAAATCCTTAAAAAAAAAAAATGGGATAATTCTACTTCAGTTGTGGAGCCACTCAACAGAGACCAACATCCCTCTCTCATCTCACCCGTAGCATGGGTGCTTCAAAAAAAACATGAACAGTAGGGACCGCTTTTTAAACATCACTGAAAAGCATTAATTAAGTAACATTTAATTCTGCTTATGTTCTGTACATCGTGGTGGGCTTCCGTTTTACTTTCAATAATCATACTCACAACACAAAGGTTATAAAGGAAAATGTGGCCACAAGTGATACTGGAAAATGATTTTCAGAAGGAAAAAAAGGTGCAACAATCTCTTTGAAAACTTTGAAGAAATAAATAAAAAAATCATAACAATGAGACAGATAAATCATAATATGCCATGAATATCATAATATATCCTGCAATAATATTCACAAGCTTTAGTTATTTTCATAATAGTTCTTCTACAACTAATTGGTCCTTTCTTTCTTTATTGTGTTTTTAGTATTTTAATATGCCATGCAGAAAATGGGACCGGGTGGTGATGTTTGGGCTACATCTTTAAATGTGAAGCTTACGCTTGGCCTCATGTTATTCTTGGGGAGGAAAGGCTATAATGAAAAGGCCTTAATTGGACTGGCAACTCTCCAGTAAGGTTCTGTATGAGAGTGGCTTTTGTCCGTGTCAATTTATGTTTTCCATATCTAGTTTCTAGTTTCTAGTTTCAAGCCTGACCTGTTAACATGTCAGACACTCTCATATATATGTGAACAATATTTGAAGCAATCCTATCTTTCTTCTTCAATATGAAAAAGACGAGTTGGTCTTGTTTGGTAAGAAGTCAATTCGGGGATTTCGGCTCTCTTTGGCAAAAAAAATAATTGATAACCTAACTTATGGTTGATAAGTTAATTTTTAATTGAAAGCTTATAGCTTATAACTGATAGCTGAAAAGCTAGTTGATTGAATTTGAAATATTTGGTAAAATTAACTGTTGAACTAGCTTATAAATGTAAAATGATATAAAATGACATATTTATGACAAACATAATAAATTGAGAATTTCTTTAAATGAGTGAGGATAAAAATGCGAGAAAAGTTAATAAGCTACAAGCTGTAAGTCATAAGCTAAATAAATTAGCTTATGAAGAAAAACTATAAGCTCATGAGATAAGCTTGTTTACCAAATACCTCTACTTTGGTCAAACTAGCTTATAAGCTAGTCAAATACGTTATAAGCTAACTTATTGGACATGCCAAACAGAACCTTAATGGAGCAAAGGCAAGCCCCGTATTGATTAATTACTTTCATAATGTTAGTTAGATATACATGGTGTTGAAATCTAATTCAATTAAAATTTAATAAATTTTAATTTTTGTAGTTTGATATTTTGAAAACAATTTGAATTTAATTTTTAAAATCAATTCAAACTTATGAATATTATATAATACATTTATTTGTTACTAAATTTATATTTTTACTTAATAGTAATTCTAATTTTTCACACATATTTCTTACTTAATTATGTGCTCTAACATTGTTTTAGAAATGTGAAATGAGTTATTCTTATTCTCATTGCATTTGTTTAGTAGGACATTTGCTTTTAATCAGAGTAGTGTCTAGCATAAGGCCAATGGCAGCCACCTACGGCCAAAAACCCTCTTATACTATCAACAAGTTTCACTTATTGTTAATTTAGATAATAGTTATAGTTTCTTGTTGAATTTTTAGGATTTCTTGTGTCATTTTACACAAATATATTGTCAACATACTATTGCTATCAATTTTCAATCTTATCTCTATATTATTGCTATAATTTCCCTAATCAATTATATCTCTCAATAATATATAGTTATAGTTTTGATTTTAAAGGGTGTTTTATCCCTAGACTTGCTCTTTAGTTAATATATAGTATTCCATTCTTTATCAAAAATTATCTCTCTCAATAATTTCATTAATTACCCCAAGTTGCAAAATTTCTAGACAAAACACTACTTTTAATTCACAAAAATATTAGACAATTTTTTTATTGTAAAAAACTTACTAAACCAATTCAAATTAGTTTGGTTTTCAAAATATAATCAAGTCAATCAAAACAAATATAAATAATATTTTTAGTGCACACAAGTATATCTCCAATCGATATTCGGATACTAATCCATTTTCGATAAATTATAAATAAGAATCATGCTAACGAGTAATGAGTGTCATAAGGATACTGATTAAGGATTTTAAGAAAAATAAGTTTTTATTAGAAATCTAAATATATCATTTTTTATATATTAAATACATCAATTATCAATACATTTTTTTCTTATTTTCTTAATAATACTGCTAAAAAGCTCGTTAGCATTCTCGTATAAATAATATTAATAATGTAGTGAACATTACGATAATTCTTGTTCTCACCGTGACGAACCATTACCATTTATTCATTTTGTACACGCGTGCGATGCTTCTTCCTCCATCTACAAAAGTCATGCCCATACCTTTTTGTAGGATTGGTACGTTCTCATATAGTTCGTTCATTTGGTGCATGTGTCCTGTACATGTGTAATGCTTATACTCCAACTAAAATTGTCATTGCCCATCTCCTTACGGCAATTTAGATGTGTCCAATATCTTTCCTTCCTAGTCCTACAGTCCCGGCCTTCTGGCCCCACATAACCCAATCAGTGTATATATTATATATTATGTTCCCTCGGTGTAGTTGGGAGTTGCAGCAATCATACCGTGATTAATTTATGGATGTCGTTATGGAGGAGTGTCCTAACGATATTTATTAAGTAAGGAATCAACGAATGAAAGAAAAGTTTGTATTATGAAATGACAAATGTTAAGGGTATTGATTAAGGAAACAAATATAGAAATTATGTCTATATGATTGGATTTCTTTGTATTGGGTTTTATGTCTGTCTATCTTCGAGCACATGATAAGATGAATATTTTTCAACCCTTCCTAAAAAGTGGGGAGGATAAACACTTTGATGTTAAAGCTAGATACTATTAATAAAATAATTATTTATCGAACAAAAGTAGAAATTATGTATTGAAAAATGATATATTCAATTTTTTTCAAAGTTTAAAAGTTAAAATTCTCAATGCAAAATTTATACTTTTTGCTTTCTGAACCAATACTCTTAGGGCAACAAAACCCTTGCGAAATTAAGTGTAACACTTTTTAATATATTAAATAGATCATTTTCCTGTACGAAATTTTCTTTCTTAATTCCTTAAACAATGTCGTAAGAGCATCTCCAATGGATAATATTTAAGTAACCCACTTTGGGTTGCTTATCTCTCATTAAGTGGACTTCACTATGCCACGTCATATTTAAGCAATTCACCACACTTTTACTCCAATGGTACCCATTTAAGCAACCCACATTTTTTATATTTGCACTTAATTTTATTTAATTTAAAATAGCAACTAATTTGAGCAAGAATTATTTTTTTATTCAAAAGCAATTTATCATTAGGATTCCTTATATAAGCAATCATGTCTTATTTTAAGCAATCCATATTGCCACATAAATCAACTCCAACGAAGAAAAATTAATCAATATGACTCCTTATTTACCACATAGATTTAAGAATTCCATAAATAACTATCCCCTATTAGAGATGCTCTAAAGATACTCGTTAGCATTCTTCTTAATTTATTTCAACTAATTAAGAACTTAACATTTCGATATCAGTTCTTCTTTACACATTACTTCTAAACTTTCTTTGTATAGAAAAATAGCCAATAGGCTCGATTCTTATTTAGGAGTTCCACATTTTTGTGGGTCTTAAAAAAAATCAATTAATGTAAACCTAAAATGATGTTCTCTAGAATTCTTATTTCTTTGTCATGTACAAGGAAATCCTAAAGAGATTCTATGGTAGGCCAAACAACTAACATTTTTAAACTTGAACATACTGTGTGTAAAGTGTCAACCTAATTAATAGGCCACTAATTAAAGTTACAATTAGTTCAAATATAGCTAGCGCAAAAGCTAGTTGCTTGGCTTTTTGCTGCAATTTAAGACCAATTATGAACCCCAACTTTGTTAGATAAACAGAAAAGTAATCAAAAGTTCCATACTTTTCACCCATTATTCTAAACAAAGTTAATTTCACTGTAAATTTAAATAGAGTAGACCCATATGTATTATCTACATTAACTTAAAGCCAAAAGGACTTTTAAGCTCAGGTTGTTGGGGTGAAGTGGGAATATAAATTTAAGTACAGATGCTAGGGAAGAAAATGAGAAAATAACTGAAGAAAAATAAAGGTAAATTAATATGTATAGATTTCCACAAATTACCTGGTAATACCCAAGTCCTTCATGACCATTTTAATTTCATCCTCTGTGGCACCCTGCCGCTGTAGCTCACCCAACTTGTCGCGAATCACTTTCTCTTCTGCATCGATGTCTAATCCAGGCACTCCATTTAATGAATCGCCCAAGTGATATGGCTTCTCCAATATGAGTCCTTCTCCCTCACCGCATACATAAGCTGCAATTATAATTAAGGTGTAACAATCAATGTAATTAATTAAGGCTATGCTTTTCCTAACTATATACTGCGGTTGATATATATTGACATCAATTGATACTAACCCGTTGATACATGCACAAGCACCTTAAGTTTAGTACATTTTTTGGCGAAGTTGATGACATACTTAACTCCAAAGGTATTTAGGCCCAACGATATATCATACCTGCAAGTTTAGGGGATAAAACAAAAAAAAAAAATTAAGAAGAAAAATAGATTAGTAATACATATATTAAGCTGGTATACACGTACACGAGATCTTCTAAGTACATATTTAAATATATACGTACCTTTCATCAAAGTTAGTAGTTGCAGCTAAATTAACAATAACATCTGTTTGATTGTAAATCTCTTCCCTTAGAATGGAATCCTCCAAACCCAAGTCTTCACGAGAAATGTCTCCGGGAACCAGTCTCAACTTTTCCGAAACAAAGGAATTAAAATTTCCACCCATTTTTTCCTTTAGCGATCTAAACAACTCCTTCCCTATGATCTACACATCCAAATATATATTACCAAATATTAATTAGCTACAAGCTAAATTAATTATGACATACGACAAAAAACTGAATATATTTGGATAATGAATAGAAAAAGCAAAAAATTCTAATTTCTTTCTCAAACAAGAGTTTTGAAATTAAAACTCAATAAATGACCCAAAAGTGATTTTACCAAACATATAGGAGATGAAGTGAAATTCAGTTTTCACCCACTAACTAAACAAGGCTCAAGGGTGCAAATTATTAGCCGAAGATGCATTTAATGATTGAAAATGAAAAAGACTAGCGATATACTCTTTTTTAACACTCTTTTTTTATTCGATAACATGTTATAATATATGGATGAGGATTTCATGTCCTATTTTGATATGTCACATCATGTCCCAACTAATAATATATTATCATATAAGTTAAAATTTTATTTAATATTGAAAAAGTAGAATACATGACAAGATATTATAAGTTGGGATATAATATGATACATCAAAATAGGATAAGAGATCCTCATCCGTTATATATTCTCCTATTTTAAAATCATATTTTAATAAGAATGTAAGATGTGACCCAATAAAAAAAGTACTACAAAAAGCACACAAAAAGAGAGCATCATATTAAAAACAAAGGAGAATGGTAATGTCTCCTTAAGATATTGTTTAAATAATTAAGAAAGGGAATTTGATATAGAAAAATGGTGCATTTAATGTATGAAAAAATATTATATTTTATTTCTTAATACAAATTTTTTTTTTGTTGATTCCTTAATCAGTGCTTTTAAGACACTCGTTATGATGATACCCTAAAAAGAATATAGAAAGGAGTGGATATAACAATGTATTGTTAGCCTCGAAATATTCTTGAAAATGATATACAGCAAGGCGTATATATCTACTTAACTGAAGTCTTTAATTTCGTGATAGTACCATAAATGCACATGCTTAAATAACAACTTAGTGGGAGATAAAGGTTAAGGAAATGTCATTACTACATTTAAACATCCGTCAAACACACGATTAGAATTATATTATTTGTATAATATTTTTGAATATTAATATTATATTTTTATAATCTAATACACTTATATAGAAAATTTTCTCTTTTATCCAATCCCATCACAAAACAAAAAAAAATAAATATAAATTATACCGTAGAGTGTGTATACAAAAGTTGTTCACGTAGACATTTTCAAACGATTAAGAAATAAGAAATTGGAAGAGAAGGCAGAGAACAGAATTGGCCTTTTATTATGTACAAAGCAGAAATTGAATTCGTTGATTTAATTACCTCATTGTGCAAGCGATGAGTAGCAGATTTGGCATCTGCAGCTCTTAAAAGAAGATAAAGCTTCTTAACATTCGGTTGAACCCTCAATACCTTCTCCAACAAAACTGTGAAAAACAAGCACAATTAACAATTAACAGAAGACGTACATGACCGACCAATATATCTCATGATGCAAAGTGCACGCACGTAATTAACACTACGTACTACTTTAAAGGAAAGAAAGAGGGAGAGAGGGGAAGATCGAGAGCATACTTTTGGCGAGAAAGCCAGTGGCTCCAGTGACTAAAATGGTCTTGTCTTGAAGGAAGTGGAGTATACTTCCCAGCTCCATTATTGGATCGGAGAAAAAGTATATGAGATTAATAATGAGAGAGAAAATAACAGTCAGTAGTGGCTTTTCAGATGAAACACACAACGGAGTGGGGGAAATCTGATGCTCATTTGGCCATCTAATATAAGCAGATCGAGAAATGAGCAGTACTGCAATTATGAGATGGAGTGTACGCAACTGTTGATGACAGTTTTACTTCCTTCTTAATTAGGTACAGCAATAATTTCATTTGTCGTGTTAATTTCTGGTTGAGGAAAGTCAATAAAACTAAACGGGTAAAAACAATTTATAACTTGAGCAGCATACCTATATATATATATCATCGTCATAGGTGTAAATAAACATTCTTATGTGTATTTTTTGATTTAAATGTAAATGTCAGACGAACCATCAAGGATTGAATTTACTTTATATTTTATATTTCTATGAGCACTAAAAAAAAAAGAACCGTATAGAGATTGATTTTAGAGACCGATTTTGATTAGATTGTTTTGGTTTTTAAAATCGGTCTCTAAACAAATCTTTTTTTTTTTTGTAGTGGAGTGTAAAGTTTTGAAGTATTATGTATTATTAGTGTAAAGTTTTTATATTGAGAACTAATCACAAATTATGATATAAATGACTTTTAAAATAGTTAGGATAATAATTAACTATTTTTATTAATGTGATAATTTATAATTAATTGATATTATACAGAATCAATCTTCATTATAAGAATGGATATCAATTAAATCCAAATTCTATTACCTTTGCAAATGTAAAAGATGCAATAGTAAAACAGTCATGTTGTTCGAATTTTTCTTTGGAGGGTGTGTTAAGTCTCAATTCATCAAAGCACCACCTCACCCGCTTTCAATCCTACACAAGTTGACCTACAATGCGCAAGAGCAATGGTGACTAGCTATGCCATGAGCCCATAAAGTGGGAAACTTAATTAGATCTCAACAACACCACGAGTCAAACCGGCCAACGCTACAAATATTAATGTTGAATTAATTATAGTTTTGCATACACTTTGTTAAGATGTTAGAGTTGCCTTGGTGAATCATGATTGTTGCTGGCATTTATTAAGAGCTGAGGTACCTTAATTTGTGGATGTTAGATTTGCTGGCAGTATTCATGCGGCTATATAGGGATGGTAGTGGATAGGGTCTGAGTAGGATACTATAGTACCCGTCCCCATATCCGCGTTTGAAAAAATACTCGTATCCGGACCCGTACCTATGTGTGTAGCAACTTAAGTACCCTTACCCGTACCCTCTGGATATCTAAGTACCCATACCCGCACCCATTACCCGTACTTTAATTAAGAAAAAGGGAAAAATAACACAAAGAACATCAGCGGCTGCAGTTAGTACTTAGGTCAGTAGGTGATTAAGTCTGAAAGGGAAAAATAGCTAAAAAACCGTAGGTTACATTAATTTTCTTTTTAAAATTTGATATATAATTATAATTATATGTATTAATATAAAATATATATATATATGCGGGTGCGGGGCGAGGTGGGTACTAGAGTACCCGTACCCGCACCCATACCCTCACCCGTACCCATAAAGCGGATATTTACCCTACCCATCATGGATATTTTTTATGGGTACCCAGCGGATAGGATCCAAATTGCCATCCCTACGGCTATCGTGCTCTTGTTTGGTTTTCGTTTTCTAAGATTTGAATGTTGTGGTGCTTCTGATTACTTTGATCAAGTGTATGGTTAATGGTAATTTTTTCTAGTTAGTAGTTGATCTGTCACAGGATGTTTTTGGATGTACTTTTTGCCTTAGAATATTCTTGGCTTTGGTCTTTTGGTAGTGTGGTGCATATAATTGTTGGGATTAGTGGTACCAACATAGTTGGAATGACTTTCTCCATGGTAATGCTTTTTGCACTCTACTTTCCACTCGTATATGGATGTGAGTACCCCTTGTACTCTTTTTAAAATATTTTTCGCTTATAAAAAAATATTTTTTTAGAAATCTTATTCATGTATATATTTATGCACACATCAAATTATATTTACATATTTTTTTATGGGTGATTATCAAGTTACTTCAATAGTAACTTTTAAAGAGTTACTGAAAATCTCAACCCTTTACTTTATTGTAATCCAATGGAAATGAAGTGACTTCTTTAATAAATTAATATAGATGATATGATTACAATAAAATGAAAGGTGAAGATTGGAGTAACTCTTTAAAAATTACTCTTGCAGTAACTTGATCTTCACTCTTTTTTATTCTTTAATTATAGTTAATTCCTTTTTGTTTTCCACATACTTAGTATTCAATATATAATTCTTTCATTTCAATATATATGATAGATATGAAACAATAAGTAATATTTTAGATACTTTTTTTTTTTATAAAATTCGCTAAATAATACTATGAATCTTAATGTTAATTTTTTAAATAGTCCAACGAGTAAAGATCCATTTTAGTCCCTGAAAAAAAAAACATGAATACATTTCTGGTCCCAAAAAAAAGCCTAACTATTTATTTTCCCTCAGAATGTCAATCATGGAAAATGTTAGTTTTTCTATCATCTTTGCTCCATTTGAGTTAATGAATGTGTTTATGTGCCACGTTATCTTGCTGATGTAGATCAAAGCATTTTACACGTATCGTACGGACTCCTAGTGGGTCAAAATGCACCTTTTCTCATCTTTTTCCTTCCCATCTCCACGGAAAACCCCATTATCCACCCCACCCGCAACCTTGACCCCAACATCAATCCCAACGATCTTGTTTATCTGGTTTCAAATTGGTTGCTGCAAATTGGGTGGGGTGCTGAGAATGCCAAGAGATTTAGTCTGTGGTTTGATTAGCACTACAAGAAAAAGGGCGGTTATCGCAACCAGAATCCCTCGAAAACGCCCTAAAGCCGTCAGAATGACCTTTTTCTGATGGCCAACCGACAGCTTCAATTCCGTCGGAAAAATGTTCGACAGTAGTGCTTACGGACGACTAAAGACGTCGGTAAGCTCATCGGTAAGTATCGACGGCTAGCCGATCAAGAATAGCCCTGTAATGATAATTTATTTATTTTAAAAAATAATATTACATAACATCACCTAATAATTAAGTTTAGTAACTAGTGAAAGCTGACAATATAACATCAACATATAATTAACACAGATAACCACAAACAAATAACATAACAAATTGATTACAAACACAGATTCATATTCTTATAAAAAAAAAAAAAAAAAAAAGCAAATCTAACCCCCTAACTCAGCAGATTCTAAGAAACATAGATTATAAACTCAACAAACACAGTTTGATTACATATGAAAACTCAACAGCAAATCACAATAACACATTTGATTGCAACTCAGCAAAAAAAAAAAAATTAAAATGCGTACCTGCACGAAAGGGGAAAGAGGCATGAGTGGTGGCTGAAGTGGAAAAGGATGTAAGATGAAGAAATGAAACTGAAAAATAAAATATTAAGGGAAGGAGCAACTGCTGGTAGCCATGGTGGGAGCTCACCAGGGAGCACAAGAATAAACCCAAATGCACAGAGGAAAGGGTTTTCTGAAATCAAATGCACATCCACAACACGGTGGTGGTAGTGTTGAGAATGGGAGACAGAGGCCGTAACAGAGAGGGAAAGGGAGAGCGACTTAGGGAGAGGATGAAGGGAGTTGAGGGGAACTAACGCAGAAATGAGTCCTCAAACGTCACTTGGTATAGTTACGTCAGATTTACCGACTGACATGGTCGTCGGTATATTATAATTTTGGTACCGATGGTCCAAACCGTCAGTATATTACTAAACCTCGTAACTTCAAAATTCAGGTTACCGATGGCTAAAGTCGTCGAAAAAGTGCAATAAGCATTACCGACAGACAGGGGCCATCAGTACTAATCCAATTCCCTCGGTACTTTGCCGCCCACTATTACGCGCAAAAGCGCGCAAAATTTAGCGACGGATTTACCGATGACTTTTGTGAAGGTCGTCAATAAGGTTGAAAATGGCTAAGGCCGTTGGAAGTGGTTGTGTTTCCGATGAGCACATGGCCATTGGTAATAAACAGTTTGAAAATGTGTGTTTTCTTGTAGTGTACCTGCAAAAAATGGATTATTTCAATAATTGATTATATACATACGCGCTTATATTTATAATCGATTATAATAAAAAAAGTTTTATGTTAGGATGTGTTTGTTGAAAAGCGATTTTAAGATAATATATTTCATTTGGGTCGTGTAAAAAATCAGTTTTATATAGTAAATTGAAAAAAAGTATGAAGTTATTTGTATAGTTTATTAATATTTGTTTGGTAGTTAGTTTTGCAGGGGTGAAATGAAATTTTTTTTTATTGGGTCTTAATAGTCTCGTAGCTTAAGCAGAATCAGTTGAACATAGCTGTTGTGTCGAGATGGGCATGGAGATCGTTATTAGTCCTTAATAGGCTCTGCGAATGTTGATCAAATGGATCCAATGAACTTTAATCATATTTAGAAAAGGAAGTGACATAGATCTGATCAAGTCAAATGCAGTATCAACAATGTAACCACATCCCTAGATGCTTGGGATAAAGTTAAAGGCAGTTTTGGAGAGAGAATATGAAGATAGAATCTGATTAGCTGAAATCAGTGGCGGTTCATGAGTTGATCAAGTCAAGGATGTGCATGCCAACCCAATCTCTTTAAAGTAGGGATATGAAGGTCGTGATCAGTTGATGGGACAGTCAGTCAGTTAGTCGAGATAGTGAGTTTTGGCCTATAACTAAGCTGGTTGGGTAGTTACATGTATTATTATTATTATTATTCATGATTTTACATGATGTAAAATATGGGTTAGTGGGTTAAGAACGTGTAAGACAATTATAGTGTTGGTTAACCAGGTAGTTTTAAGGTTATAAATACCAGATGTACAAATAAATTTTGACACCTCCAATCAATCAAACAGAACTTTTTATATTTATCTTTACTTTATCTTTATTGCTTTTACTTTATTTTATTTTCGTGTAAATTTAGGATCTTAGTTCACCTTTTATGTTATTCACTTCCTAGAGTAGTCTAGAAATCCAATAGCTGAGATACAAAATCTCTTTCTTAGCGTATCGTCTGAACAAGCGAAATAACTTATCACTACAAAAAAGGGTATTTTAGCGATCGAATTTAGTAACTGAATTTAATCGGTCCCCAAATATGAAAATTTGGTCGCTAAATCGATCGCTAAATGATTTAGTGACCACCAAACAATTTAACGACCAGGCATTTTGCGACCACCAAATTCGGTTGCTAAATATGCAAATTCGATCACTAATTTAGCAATCAAATTTGCATAAAAAACCTTTTTTTTTTTTGTAGTGTAAGCAAGTTATCCATCCACTCAGCTAATCACTAATCACATCAAACAATTCATGTGCTTCTCTATCTCATTAATTATTAAGCTTAATTACACTTTTAGTTCTCCAACTTTTTTAATTGTGCGATTTTAGTTCTTCAAAAATTTAATTGCACTTTTCATCCCTCAGCTTTGTGAAATTGTGCAAAATTAGTCTTTCTAGGGACGAAAATAAAGGCTTTCGTTATACAATTTAAAAAGTTGAGGAATGAAAAGTGCAATTAAAATTTTTGAGGGACCAAAATCGTATAATTGAAAAATGTGAGGATGAAAAGTGCAAATAAGCCTAATTATTACTATTTTTATCTCCATTTGCTTTACTTTAATTTCACATATTAAGAAAGATAATTAATGTAAGTAATTATCATTATTCCAAACAAAAAAGAATTTCATTAAAATTATTTCTATATATGAAAAGGTTTAGTGCCCGTTTGGTTTAGAATCTATAGATGTCAAAATCAATTCTGGGAGCAAAAACAAGGCTACTAGAAGTGGAAGTTACTCTTCTTGCGTTTGGGTGGCAAAATCATGGTGGATTGAATTGATTCTAGGATAGATAGAATTTATTCTGATCGAAGAAAGAATTCCTAACTTTTATGTTGAATAAAATCAATTCTGGATGTGGGAATAATAAAATTCTTTATATTTACACATAAAAAGGGATTCAACTTTTATCATTCAAACAGAATCAATTCTTATGAACCCACTTTTAAAATATCATTACCAAAAAGAAATCAATTTTTTTAAACTTAATTGTTTTTAAAATTAATTATTCATAATCAATATAATCGCAATCTAAAACAAAGTTATCCATAATATTTGTGACGCAGATATTGATGAAGAAGAAAAAAGAACTAACAGAGTTCTTTCAATATCACCATAAATGTTTGACATAATGTTCTCACATGTGGCCGAATAGGTTGATCGACAAAAAGGGATGATTTGGTGAGAAAATTTTAAAAGATTAAAACAAAAAGATGATTAGAAATATTATCTCAGTATACATAAGTAGCAAGACATATTCACACAAAAAGATGACATAATGTCCTCACATGTGGCCGAATAGGTTGATCGACAAAAATGGCTGATTGGGGAGAAAATTTTAAAAGATTAAAACAAAAAGATGATTAGAAATATTATCTTAGTATACATAAGTAGAAACATACAAAAAGATGATTAGAAATATTATCTTAGTATACATAAGTAGAAAGACATATTCACTACGTTAACATCTGGTCCTATCATCCCATACCAAACCTATTAACAACGTTTCTGCCAAGGATAATAACAACACAATCTTAGAAAGTAAGAACAAATTTTAAAAGTAAATGAGGGGAAAGAAAGAAGTAACTAGTAAGATGGCTTTTTTACCAAAATGGTATAATGTAAACAAGAATTTATCTAAATATTGCACAATGAAAAATATTTAATGAAGTGGGATAAGTTGTTGCTACCATTCACCACTTGTTAAATTTTTCTTTTTTCTTTTTTCTTTTAATAGCAAAGTGATTGATAGAACTCACGACTTGCTAATATATATTTTATTTTTTGAAAAAAAGGAAGTTGTACTTGCAATTTGCGACTTCCTTATTTTATACTTTTTTCAATCAATAAGTTGTTGATTACACTTGCAACTTCCACCTTTTTTATATATAAAAAAAAAAAATTAAAATGGCAAGTGACATATTGAAACTATAACATCCCTTTTTTCAACATAAAAAACAAGTGGCAAATGGTAATTACGACTTTCAGTTTTTTTTTCTTTTCAAATCACTATAAAAAAAAAGATGTTTGGCGATTATCAAATATGAAAATTCAATCATTAAATCAGTCGCTAAATCATTTAACGATTAATTTAGCGATCGAATTTTCATATTTATCAATCAAAATTCTATATTTAGTGACCAATTAAGTGTGATGATTAAATTCGATCGATAAATTTTTTTTTTTTAATAAATAAATGAATAAAGGCAAGTAGTGATTGGTATCCAAGACTTGTCCCAGATTGACAATATCTTTTTTATTTGCACCATAAGGATAAAATCCTCCCACATTTACACCATTTTGGTAAAAAAAAGGTCTAGTAAGACAAAAGAATTAAAAGATCATTTCTGATCGCATCAGGGGTAAACTGTTGAACTGTGACTAGATATATACATGCTAGAGTTCATAGACATATCTCATGTATCTATTTACGTGACAATAAAACTAGAGCATAAATAGGGATGATACCGCCCCCAATTTTTCACTATCCTACCTTTTCTCCGTCACCGGGGAAGATCCGGTGGATATCCGTGGGGAGTTCGGGGACTTGAATTTTTTTTAAAAAAAAAAAAGATAATTAATTAAAATTTAATAAAATATAAAACACTAAATAACTTAAATATTTAAAGTTAAAACACTTTCCTGACATTACAACAAATTTAACCTTAAATAGTACAAACAAAAATTTAATAAAATTATGATAAGGTCAAAGGCTACGACATCAAGTTCAATTCTTCTTGTCATGTCTAATATATAAGATTTTTATGAAAGGAATAAGAATAAAATTTAGGATTCAAATTTTTTCAATATAATAAAATTACTAAAATATAATTATATATATAAGTAGATTCTATTTTTGATACATATCTAAAAGAAAGAATTACTTAATCTACATATTGATCTGCTTTAGGCAGAGTTTAAATTTCCTATTCTTATAATCTTGTTAAAAAATAAGAAAATAAAGGTATTATTAAAATAATATTGTACATATAATTAGTCATAATATCATATGAGCGAGGAATTGGTAAAACATTTGAAATTAATGGTTGAAATGTTTTTAATATTTTAATTTAATAAAAAAATATATTTAAAATTAATAATATATATATATATATATATATATATATATATATATATATATATATATATATATATATATGCACCTGTATTTATAAGGATACTTTAGTGATCTTCTCGGGGTCGGGGACCCTACGGGACGAGGAGCATGTTCTCCGTCCCTAAATTGCTATCGGGGGGATTTTCTCCCCCGTCCCCGCGGGAAAAATCTCCGCCCACGTGGCCCCATTCGGGGTAGTACCCGCAAGGATCCCATACACAGATACACATTGTCATCCCTAAGCATAAATATGAATAAAATGAATTTAAACATAATTAAATTATAAAAATGTAAGATAATACAAGTGTAAGTGTGTATGACTAGCATTAATTTTGGTATAAATAATAAATAATATCCATGGAGATCATGAACTTGCACCTTACACACGTGTGTGTCTATATATATATATATATATATATATATATATATATATATATATATATACTTGCATATGCTTCATATTTTTTTTATGCTGTAAACTGTGGTGTATGTAGTAAGCAAATTTATCATTATATCACTGTTTCACTTTTTATTTTTCAAATTACCATCGTTTCCAAATTATATACCAAACTACCTCTATTTGAAAATACATTTAGAAGTCGATTTCACTATTCACGACTTCTCAACATGGCTTTCAAAAAAATTTGTGTTAACTCCCTTGAGAAGTCGGGTTTGCTAATCACGACTTCTCAAGGGGTTTTTATTTTTTTATTTATTTATTTATTTTGAAATGCTATTGTATTAATTTAATTATTTATGATAATTAGCTAAATTAGTTATATTAATAAATTATATTAATTTTAAATTATTATTTAAATTAGTAATTTTATTAATACAATAATAACAATAAATATTACACTAATAGAAAATATTTAAAATTGATTAAAAATAGAAACTGTGTAACGATACAAGTGAAACAACTGATCACTTGTCTTATGTTTTAGACGAGTGAAACATCAGACAAGTGATCAGAAGATGTTTCACTCGTCTGCTTATCACTTGTCTCCTGTTTCACTTGTCTGCTTAGACGAGTGAAACATCAGACAAGTAATCCGCTATTTCACTTGTATCGTTACACCGTTTCTATTTTTAATCAATGTTAAATATTTTCTATTAGTGTATTATTTATTGTTATTATTGTATTAATAAAATTCATAATTTAAATTTAATATAGTTTATTAATATAATTAATTTAGCTAATTATCATAAATAATTAAATGAATACAATAACATTTCAAAATAAATAAAATAAATAAAAAAATAAAAACCCCTTGAGAAGTCGTGGTTAGCAAACCCGACTTCCCAAGGGAAAAACAGCAAAATTTTGTAAAATGAAGTTGGGAAGTCGTGGATGGCAAAAATGACTTGTAAATGTAATTTTCAAATGGTGGTAATTTGATATATAATTTGAAAACAGTGATAGTTTGAAAAATAAAAAGTGAAACCGTGATATAATGATAAATTTGTCGTATGTAGTACATATGGGCCATTTGAAGCATTCCTCAAATGTACTCTTCCAAGTTTTGCTTTTATTTTTATAATTCCTTTTTCTTATATATTGGTACTTTCTTGGGATTTCTGGAAGTGTGACTCAATAAATTTATTGTTGAGAATCACTCAAATTCTTAAATTAAATAATAGTATTGATAATTTCTTATTTTTATTGTTAGATTTGTTAGAAATCTAGGCAGGACAGTCTTAAACATTTTGGGAACCCTGTTCTAATTTTAAAAATTGGGCCCCTAATAAAAAAAATGACAATTTTAATAATTAAATATTGTTTCAAAATACTATTTCAAAAAAAGGACAATCTTAAATATTATTTCAAAAAGGGCAATTGTTCTAATCTTAAACACCCACTTCAGAATAATAAATGCAAAGAAGATTATTAAAATCCTACCAATACAACTCCAAGCTAATATTTAATTATTAAAATTGCTCCCATTTCATCTCCTTTTGTTTGGGCCGAAATAAATTTCTGGGGCCCCAAATTTGAGGCCTTGTGCAATAGCACAGCTTGCACATGCTCTTGGCCGGCCCTGAATCTAGGGATAGTATTGTAACAAAGAAGAAACAAACAAGAAACAACTCAAATCTCTGGGACATGTGCGGACACTAGGCTTTTGGTTCGAATCGCCCTCACTAGTCTCTATCTAGGTCAGATGCAAGAGGTGTAACAGCAAATCACTTTCAGGATACAACAGAGATTCATTGACTTGGTTTACACTTCCAGAATCAAGGATATCCTCAATGACAATTTACAAAATAATAGTTTCCTCAATACTCTTTGCGCATAAGGGAAAAAAAGGAAGTGATTTGGAGTACAAAATCAGTCCAAAATCGTGTGAATTTTCTGCATGCAGAGTGATTCTATTTATAGACCAACTCATGCCACTTGGTGAAGGAAAACAACCATTCAAGGATTTGAATGAAGCAATGCAACCATTCATTAATGTATCCTTTCATGTATGTGCACATACTATCAGGAAAGAACACATATACCAGGAAAGATTTGAAAGGCATGAAGAGTCACACACTTTGGACATATTCAAATCTATTTTCTGCATAATCTTGTAGAATCGCATTGCCAACGATGAGTGCTTGGTCGGCATTTCCAGAAATTCCTGCTCTCTGTGTGTCTGGCGTTGAGCACCATCTCCCCAGTTTGGAGCGCCAGCTTTTCAGCGTTGAGCACAGCCTTACAAAATTTGAGCTCTCTGCCACTACAATGCTGAGCGTAGCTGTTCCTTGCACTGGACGCATAACTCCCTTCCAACCTGTGTTCTTTGGGCTTCCATTAAATTGGAAATGTCTCACAGTCCCCCACAATTTTCAAAATAAACACACATCTCATTATTCCGAAAATCGCATGCTTTCAGATGAAGGTATCTTGCAATTTGAACCTTTACTTAGTAAGCCATCAGTTTCACTCATTCCAAATAAAATGGTAGGCAAGCTTTGAACCAAATATTCATTAGAACAAGCGTGCATAACTTACATATGAAATCTCAGTACCATTGAACGACTTAGTAAAATGACACATTTGATAGGACCTTGTATCTTGTATACTTTTCATGAGAGCTTTAAGAGTCAAACCCTTAAATTCAAGAAGCCCGTTTCACTCTCACATAGGTAGACTCTATCATAAGTGTTCTCATAATTAAACATTTCTGCAAATACATGCTATAGTCCATTAAGAGTAAAAACCATCCTATCTCCTTTATTCTCTCATTCGTTTTGTTTTAATTTATGATTTGAGGTTTCAATCACATTCAGATTTAGAAGCTACAAACTCTGTTGTTTTAATTTATGATTTGACATTTTATCACATTTAGGTCCTGTTACGGCACGACCCGAGTTGGACCTCGGCTTGTAGTCGTCCTTAGACTGCGTATCCAATAGGCCGATCAAGTCTTGTTAGATTGTGACTATTGAAATTCGTAACCGATCTTGAAATTGTAATTACCCTCATCAATGATGTCTATAATCGCTTATAAATGACCCACTAATGCTAAGTAACGGTCATCCTCACACTATAAATATGAGGCATAACCTTAGGATATAAAGGACTTCAGACACAGCCGATTAGGTTGCTTAGCCGATCGGATTGGCAGCTTTTCAACTAAAACATTTGGCGCCCACAGTGGGGCCGCGGTAAAACTTTCCTCGGCCGCACATTGAAACACCCTCTTCCATGGTCAGCCGCCGAGCTAACCCGAGGACCCTATATTCATTGTCCAGTCAAGTAAAAATGATGTTGACAACATCCAAGTTGCGTTATGTGGTGGCCATGGCGTACTCTGCCTCGACCATGAATCATTTTGTCTCCGTCGTCCATTTTATAGGTCTGGTTTCTCCATCATGTATTCGCTTTGACATCCTTGAAGTCGAGATTTGAGTTCCGCGTTGACGCCCTTCCACTAGGTTTTAAGACTTGGCCAAAGGAAGAAGCGCTCTTGATCGCAATGAAGAATAGTTATCAAGCACCAGGTTGCACAACCGCCACTGTCTTCTCACTTGCTCTAAAACTTCGTATTCAGGCATCTTGACGCACGCCAAATGATCGATAAAATGCCCAGGTGATATCTTTCTTTTGCACATTTGATTGTTGATTCTTGCATGGATTTGTTTGTTTCAAAATTTTAATCAATTTCTTCCTAAGTTGATTATCTATTTAGGAGTAAGACTAGTCTTGTAGTAGTCATTTAAATAATCTCCTTGAGACATGTTCGCTTCTGTGATTTCTATCTTAGCAAACTTTTTCTCTAAACTATTCAGTTGTTTGATGTTGCTATTGCTCGTAAAATAACAAATTTGGTGTTGATTTTATTGGGAATGTACTTGTCGATTTTGCTGTCATCTCAGCACCAATGAGGACTGACTTTGTTATGTTCAAATTTCATTCTTTCCTGCTGTCATGGATTCAAGTGTAAGAAGAGAAAGTGAAACCATTTCAAGAAGCCTTTGATCTTGATATAACCATTTTAAGAAATCCCAATGTGTTGTGTTCTGTTGGAAATGTTTTATAGTCTGTCCTTTGACTAATTCAGTTTTGCAGAAGATGCTTAAAGAAACGAATGCTTAAGAAAGTGACTGATTTAGTATGTCTGATTTATTTTGTTTTTACATGTGTTAATTTAAATATTTCATATATTAAAATTGGTCCCGAGAAATGCTAATTCAATTTTGAAGTGTGTTGTTTGTCAGTATAAATCTTTGATGGGATGGATGAAGCTTTTAAGATTGTTTGGGGTTAAGGTTGAAGTGTTTGTTTTCTTAATATTATGAGTACTGATACACAACTTTTGGAGTATAGAAACTTCACAAACTGAAATTATATAATACACAAATTATTAATCATGATTGAGACGCCACCATCAACCTTAAAATGGAAATATAAATATACAAATATATATACCTATGCCAAGCTTTGTCTGAAACCAATCTGAATTATATAATACATTTTGGTTTATTTGTCTTACCTTTATGGCTTAATCACTCTCAGTTGATGTAAAAAAAAATTTAGTATCTGCTATTAGTTGTCACCAAGAAGAGAATTAAAAACATTTACCTTTTACAAATCCTATAAATTTTCTGAATGTATCTACCGTTGTGCTTCACTAAGAATTGTTTCAATAATCAGCCATATGGCCTAAAATAGTATAGTTGTTGGTAGAAGAATGTATTAAACAAATGTGTTATTGTAATAATAGGTAATCAATAATAGGTATATCTTAAATGTGATCAAATGAACCATTTTGACATTACCATTACGTGGCTAATTGTCTTTGATTGCTGCAACGGATGCTTGATTATAGCCCAATATTCATTTGGCATTTTGTTTGTAACGTGTTCTATTTCATTTGAAATTTGTCATTCATTTGACTTTAATTTGTTTTAATGCTATTGAGAGCTGATTTGCTTTAATTCAACATTTCCTTTGTAACAGAGAAGAAGTGGAAGCCATTCATTTGCTCTTAAAAGCACCAACAACCTTCATGAAGCATACTCGAGGGGTGAAAATAGACTTGTTAATTTAGAGGCAGACGGTAGCATCATGGACAACGCCCCCTTGAAGCCTCTTCATAAGCCCGATCTTTATTTCGGCTCCATCACTAATAAGCCCGGCCTTTGTTTCGGCACCACGATTAATAAGCCCGACCTTTGTTTAGGCATCATCGCTAATAAAGCCCGACCTTTATTTCGACAACACGACTAGTAAGCCCGACCTTTGTTTCGGCACCTCGACTAATCAGCCCGACCTTTGTTTCGGCATCACCACGACTAGTAAGCTCGAGCTTTGTTTCGGCATCCTGACTAATAAGCCCGACCTTTGTTTTGGCCCCACGACTAGTAAGCCCGACCTTTTGTTTCGCACTATGACTAATTAGCCCGACCTTTGTTTCGGCAACATCACTAATAAGTTTGACCTTTGTTTCGGAGCTATCATTAATAAGTCTGATCGCCCGACCTTTGTCTCGGTATAGAGACTAATAAATCCAATCTTTATCTCGGCGTTATTTTCGCACAACGATTAATTAGGCCCAATCTTTCGGTAAAATAATTATTAACTCAACCTTGTTCTTAGTTTAAATGACTAATATGTTTGATCACAGTCTCGACATAATGATTTAAACGCATTTTATTGATCAAGATAATACGACGAAGTTGAGAACATAAGGATAAGTAATATATGGATGTAAAGGTCGGGAAACATATGTATGGCAAAGCATCAGGGGGATATCTCCCTTATCCTGGGAGGAAGCTTTCTAACTTGGTTCAGGATAAGTCAAGCTTACCCCTAAATTAACTCTAACTACATGAGATGGCAGAATGAATTTCTAGTGGAAATTCTCCACCCTCAGATTTTCAAACCTGACGTGACTTGTTGCTCCGAGCAACTCATCTCTATACTCGGTCGTCAACAGTTAAATCTTCTCGCCTAAAAGCTCTTTAAGAGCTCGGGTCCGGAACACTTGAGGCAGAGGTTAATAGCCGCAAAATAATTAATCATTCAGAAAGTTAAAGACACTTCTCAGACTGAATATTTGAGCACAACTTCATCACGAGACTCGGGAATGACATTTCACTCAATCCCGATTTAGAAATGTGTCTAGAGGCATGATATGGAGGCAATTAGTTAATTGCCTACGAAGGTCCGAGTAAAGCCTTTCGTTGTACACAACTCGAAGCTTAGGGTACTTCTGTTATGGTTGGGCTAGTCAAGGGATTTGCACAGGTTAATCCCCTTTGTCGTTTACGACTTGAAGCTTGGGGGACTTCTGTTACCGCATGGAGCTCGGCCCCAACCTTATTATGCATAGATCATGCAAGAGAGCTTTTAAGCCTCTTCGACGATTCTCGACTTGAGGCTTGGGGGACTATTGTTACGGCATGGACGGCAAGTGTTAGCTCGGGCCCAACCTTATTATGCATAGCTTTTAAAGCCCCTTCGTCGATTCTCAACTTGAGGCTTGGGGGACTTCTGTTACGGCACGACCCGAGTTGGACCTCGGCCCATAGTCATCCTTAGACTGCGTATCCAATAGGCCGATCAAGTCTTGTTAGATTGTGACTATTGAAATTCGTAACCGATCTTGAAATTGTAATTGTCCTCATCAATGACGTCCATAATCGCTTATAAATGACCCACTAATGCCAAGTGACGGTCATCCTCACACTATAAATATGAGGCATAACCTTAGGATATAGAGGACTTCACACACAGCCGATTAGGTTGCTTAGCCGACTGGATTGGTAGCTTTTCAGCTAAAAGAGGTCCTAATTCATTGTATTATGTAATTGGGATGTTCTCTCTTTGTTAGTAGGAATTATTTTTATGTTGTTCTTCCGCTAATCTTTATCGGCGTTCAGCTTACACTATCTAGCGATTGATTTAGTCGATCGATTTGCTTACAACCGCAAAATTCAATCGTTGGACTAAATAAAATTACTCGCTTAACCGGTTCCCATCATTGGTCACTAAGACCACTTTACACACGGTCACTAAATGCGATTGCTAAAATAAGCTTTTCTAGTAGTGAATAATCGATTCCGATCATCTGGCTAGCCAAGAGCACATACAACAATGTTAACAATATCAATAGAAGCTAGCAGATACTGATGGTAAGGGATAATTAATATGAAACATAAAAAAATGGTTATGCTAACGAGTGTCCTAAGGACATTCTTTAAGGAAACAAAAAAAATAACTTTACATTGAAAAATTAAGTATATCATCTCTTTAAATATTAATTACATCAATTTCCAATAAAAATTTTCTTTTCTTGTTTCCTTAATCAGTGTCCTTAGGACACTCGTTAGTGTTCTCCTAAAACAAACATGGTGGTTATTGGTTGGCCAGATATTATAGCTGAAAATATCCTAAACGAAATTAAGAAATGGATCTCTGTACATCTGTATAATGGTGATCATAAATGCGTCAAATTAATACTTTCTCCTTCTTATTTTACTTGTCTCATTTGCTTATGCACATCTCTTAAAAAATGATAAAATTTATTAATTTTTATAATAAAATGAAACTCTTTTACTAAAATATCTATATTTAAATTATATGGTTGGATAGCTGTAATTACTTACCAATCACTACATTTTTTAATAAAAAATTTATTAATATAAATAGATTGAGATATAAGGGACATTCAAACCGTCAAATATATTGTCATCATTTGGAAAGTTGGGGGAAGGTTACATGTATATATTGAACACGTAAGTCAGGGGCCATTATTAGGCAATCGTCACTGCCCCATACATACCCTCAGCCTAAATTTTCATAAAATAAGTGCCAGGTTAGGGCATTTAGGTGAGCAGTCCTTGTGGGCTGTGGTTGGGGGAAGTTGCCAAAAACAGATGATGACCAACAGTATTACATAACAAACACAGACCCATCCTATTCTAATAATAATAGTCTCTTATCCCTTAAATCAAACAAATTTTGAACACGCTATAATTAATGTGCTTGTAAGTGTGCATGTGCATGTGCATGTAAGATTTTGTTCACATGAACAAGAATTGGAAAAAGATACATACTATATAATATGAAATAAAGTCTTCTAAAAGTGAATTTATATGTAAATTAATGAGCAAGTAAAGATATATTTATCCCATTAATGAGTTAAAATTTTAATACATTTTAAATTAAATTAAAGGTTGATATATTATTATTTGTTCAGTTTACATACAATGTCACTTTAAAATAGCTTTTTTCATATACTTATAAGGATGAAGATTTACTGTTTCATTTTGATGTATCATATCCTGTGCATCAATAATATATTGTAACATATTTTATCTTTTTTAAATTACAAGAAATTTTAATTTATGTAACATGATATTATTGGTAGGAACATGATATAGTATGTTAAAATGGGACAACAGATCATCATCCATAATATGATGGTAGAAATAAATGTCGGGATGATAGCGGGAGGCAACCCCTTATATATTTTCTGGAAAGAAAAATCTGCGAGTCTCTGATCCATGTGGTGTTAAAGGGGTAGGTGCGTGATAAGAAGGGCCTTGAACAAGCTGGTCAGAAAATGATGGATATGTTAACTCTGGGGCTGTAGCCAGCACATATATGAGATTGAGCTATTGTTCTTCATTAATGTGAACTCTCAATATTTTATGGGTAGCGAATTAGTATAATGTGATGAAGAAAGGTGCATATGATCTTAAATTTAACAAAGTGATATATAAATGGCCAACACCACAAGCAAGTCACTCTAGTCAATTTCTTTCTTTGAGCAATATGACTTTTTTTTCCATCAAAAATATACTCGATTCGACAGTTGAAGATTAATCATTCTCAAGACATATATATATAGATAGGTCATCAAAGGGGTTCAACCTCACTCTAACAAAAAAATTTTCATGCATATAAATGACTAGCTAGGGACCGAAACCTATTTTAGTCGGGGGGATTAATTATCTATCAATTGTGCTGAACTTTACTGTTTTGAACAAGATAACTTTCATTTCATCATATATAAACTTTGACAAAGAAGCCGTTGTCTTTGCTATTTCTTGTTGCTAGGGGTGAAAATAACGTTTGTTGTGTCTTTGTGTGAGAAATAAAACAAATGCGAATTGTCGTATAGATTTTGTCATATAAATATGAGCCACATTTGGTCATGGAAGTATTTCATTGACCTTTGCATGATGGACTAAATTAACGGTCAAAACTTTTTGAATGCTAAAGTAATGACACTCAATTAAACTTTTGGAGAACAGAAACAACAGTTTATTCACTCTTATATATCGATTTTGCTTTAGGACAATGATTAAACAATAAAAAAATAAGTTTTTATTAAAAAATTAAATATATCACTATTTAATATATTAAATATATTATTTAATATTATTTTTTATTGCTTAATCACTGCCAACGAAACCCTAGTTGGTAACAAGCTCGGATCCCTTAAGTAAGTGATCAGGGGTTCGATTCCTAACTCTTGCGTATGTAAATGTCATCCACGTCCCCCGATGGAGATTAATCACTGTTTATGATAATGGATATTTCATACCAATAACATAGTTATCCAAAAAAATATTAAACTTTCTCCTTAAGTAAATGCCTTCATGATTTTAACTTTTCATAGTGAAATGATAATTCAAAGCTCTTCATGGGGAGGCAAGAAATGCGCAAAAGAAAATTACAACGAAATTAATGGAGAAGTAAAAACTCCCATTACATCAAAAAATAACCATTGAGTAGGGGTAAAAATAGATCAGATCGCTCGTCAGGGACTTATGGCCTAGCCTATATAAGGCCTAGCTTGATATAGCCTACTTAAGGCCTAGCCTCAGGTCAAAACTTTTTAAAAATTTATAAACCTAAAGTGGTCAGATTAAAGCTTTTAAAAAAAGCCTATTAGCAATATCAGACCGATCTATTTAACACACACACATATATATATTTATATAATATATATAATACTACAATATATTATATATTATTTATAATATTTATAAAATTCGAAAGTAAAGGCCTATTGACCCATTTAAATATAGAGGTCTACTTTCATGTTTATTTGTGAAGGTCTAACAACTTATTTATTAATATAGGCCTGACAACCTCTTTATCAGTAAAGGCTTACAAGCCTATTTATAAGTGAAGCTTATGACCTATTTATAGATGAAGGCATATTTAAAGGTCTTGTTAAAAAATAGGCTTTTAAATAGGCTTCCAGGCAAGGTCAGGCTTTGAAGTAGGTCATGTCAGACCTTAAAAATTGGCCTACATCAGGTTAATAAGTCAGGTTCAGGCATTGAGATTGAAAAACAGATCATACTCAAGTTTGTCAAGGTCTAACTCGATCTATCCTATTCCCATCCATACCCGTGACCAACCTGAACTGGAGGATGCTCACAGATCCCTAACGGATCACCATACCCACGACCCAAATGGGCCAAAACATTAGCACTCCCGATTATTATAAATTTATAATGATATTAAAATTGTTTGCAACATATATCTTATGATATTAAATAAAATGTTAATAATATTTGAATAAATTAATAAAAAAAATCGTTTCAATTATTGGTGATTGTAAATTTCATATTCATTTAATAAAAAAAAATTCATATTCAACATTAATTTGGACGTCATTTCAGGTTTTAAAATGGTAAATAATCAAGGCATAAAATATATTTCCTCCGGTCTCTATTATAAACAAAAAAGTTTCCAATCTTTTGGTCCAATATATAAGCAAATTTCAACTACTTCCTTCCAATTTAATAACGTTATTCTCAGAATATCCTTCATCTAATACATATTTTGTTTTTCAATGACTCATTTTATTCCCAACAACACAAGCAACTCCTTTTAACAATGAAGATTGAAGTTTTCGATAAAGGATAATTTAGGTAACCTACTTAATTTTTTAAATGAGATTAATAAGATTAAATGAGATTAACTAACTATCTTAATATGCGTGATTTATTTAATTTTTACTTATAATAAAGATCGAAAGGAGTATTTATGCAATTCATATATGTCTTTAAATTTTTTTGGTATTTTAATTTTTTAGGAGTGTTCGGCCGGAGGGATTTGAAACATAATGATGTTTGGTTTATTTTTTATTTTTTTATTTAGTTGATATGTTTTATTATTAATTCTAAAAATGTTATTTCATTTTAACTTAATTTTTTTCTATGATCAAAATATTGTGAAGAAAATGGTAGAAACACACAAAATATCAACCCTTCAGAACTCCGCAATTAAGTGTGTTTGGACGAGACCGCGAGATTAGTATTAGGATAGGTGACCTCCTGAAAAGTCCTCATGTTGCACCACACCACCCTTTTTCTCACCAAAAAATAGGAAACATAATAAAAACAATGCAACATTTTTTTATTTATTGATAAATATATCAACTGAAAATGTAAGTAAAAAATAAACCAAACATCTCCATAATTTTATTTTTAAATTTAAGAGTTATTAAATTTTTATAAAAGTCAGGGCTAATTTGAAGATTAGAGATAATGAGACGTCCCGCCTTCCCATTGGAGAATCTAAGATATTAACTAACCTTAATCGCATTATAAACGTTAACGCGCCTTATTAATACGAAGCGAAGCGAAAAAATTGAGCGCGGAAGCAAAACAATTTATGGCACGCTACGCCTCAAAGTACATATCTTTAAATATAAAGAAATATATCGCATACAACATTACCCTATCAATAGGGCTACAGTAACAAAGTAATACATAGGGTATATTAATACAAACAGAAATCAAAATACGTAAATAAGCCAAGAGACGGCTAACCACGATCACTGCCCAACCTCTCGAGGATAGGGTCCGTGGCATGTCCTCTGGCGTCAGATTCGTACGGAATGCCGTCCAGCTCCTCAGCAACTGGCTCCTCTTCGGGATCTTCCCATAAAATAAAAATAACATATATAGAAAATAAAGGGAGATAAGAATCATAATTCATCAATATGGGAGAGGGACATCAGTACAACATATATATATATATATATACATCACACAACACGATTTAATCATATGACACAACCTCACCCATCTCTAAAATCACCCATCACAATCATCTCAAAAGTCATTATCTCGGATAATCCTATAAGAGGGATACTTATTCCTATGTATATGTTGACTTCCCTATATGCATGTCGGCCGATACAACACGTCCCCAATTGGACATCCCCGTCGGGATTACATCACATCACGTCCCCCATTGGACATCCCACTTTGGGACAAAATGTTGTGGTATGAAATGATAGAAAATGCAACAAACATCCATCGCAGGTTGATATCGGGACCTCACGCCTAAGCACTCGTCCATGACCACGACACATCGCATCACATCAACATCAACATCAATCATCAACATCAACATCACATCATCATCAACATCAACATCGGCATCAACATCAGCATCAGTATCACGACGCCTTGCGTCTACGAGCGATAACTCCACGGTCGGGACCACAACGATATCAATCCAAACAACATAATCACTCACCATACTCTCATCAACACCCAATCACCAGTCAAATCACAATAACATTACAACCGTAACTCATTCCAGTGCAGATATCATCATAAAGTCGAATAACAGTAAATCACACAAACAGTTCAATTTTAAATAAAATAAAACCAACAGATAATCAAATAAACAATTCATAACATCAACCTCAATCAATTACAATATCCATATTATAAACTTAGTGGTGATAGCCCAAAAGTACCTACACCAGGGTTCAGGCACTTTATCCAGGGCCCAACCTTTAGTAGGGTTTAAGGGTTCCCCTACACACACACACACACACACACACACACACACACACACACACACACATACACTAAGTTTGCCTTCCCGACAATATTAGTTCTTTCTCCCCACCTTAGTGATTTCCACGTGCAGCTCCGACTATGACTAGCTATCGATCTACATACACACAATCAATAAAGGCATTAACTCAAAAAAAACAAAGATTTCTTCTATTGCACCACCCCTAGGATTCGGCCCTATTGAATGAAAAATAGCTAGGGAGCTCCGAAATTCTCACTTCTTGGATAACACCCTAACTAAATTTGATAACCTTAGATATCAACTCAAAACATAAAAAACCAACCAAAAACCCTACCCTACACCATAAGGGAGTTTCAGCCTCTCTCTCAAAAAATAGCTAGAGAGATTTCTTGGCTCTAATCTCTTGAATCATGCAAGTATGTCATGAACCTAGGCCATAGAAATCAGTTTGGTATAAAATGATTTTTCTACAATTTTTCATGGATTTTTGAAGATTTAGGGACAAAAACCATAACATCTAGGATCATGAAATTTAGAGGAGAAAAATGAGAGATTGAGAGAGATAAAGAAAACTAGCTACCTCCTAAGATGATCTCCTTCAAATTTAGTGAGGATTGTTTCACAAAAACTTCAAGATTCAAGCTCCAAAAATGAGCTTTAATGTTGAGGAAATGAAGAAATGAGAGAAAGAAGAAGATGGGGTTGGGGCTGCTGTTTGCTGCTCGAAAATAATGAGGGTGAGAGTGGGAGAGAATTTGATATTTAAAGAGTTAACTTAAGACATTAAGAAAATAGGTAAAAGTAAAAAAGTAATTAGTAAAAACTAACCAACGGTAATTTGGTCAATTCACGTCCCGACATTTTAAAAATTCTCATGACACTGGTAGGAGTCCCCAAATGATTTAACATAGCCTTTGTGAACACCCAATTTTGTCCGGGTTAATTAATTCGTTCGCTAAGTAATCAAAAAAAAAGGAAAGGAAAATTGAGTGGGCTTTGGCCCATAATCCCATTTTTGTTTAACCCACTTAAAAGCCCTTTTCTTGTTCAAAAAAAAAAAAAAAAAAAAAAAGAAAACGAAAATAAAAAAAAATAATAACAGCAGACTCAATTCAAAAAATGGATGATACGTTGGTTTTGTTTTGGTATTTTTGGAGGTCTTCTCCATCTTCTTTTTTCCTTTCTTTTGTCTTCTTTCACTTTATTTCCCCTTTTTATTAAGCAACCACAGCAATGGCAAGGACCCTGCTTCCCTGTTGCTGCACCACAAAAACACAGAGGGACAAAGCTGATATGCTCCCTCCTGAGGCACCCATTTTCCTGCATTTGTACAATTTTTCCCTCAGCAAGTTAATAGCAATTTTTGGCATTACTCCCTCATAATTTTATCTATAAATTCAGCATATCACAGAGAGCAAGAAAAAAAAAATTTCGAGCAGAAGGGAGGGGGAAATCTGGGCAAACATTGAGTAAGGAATAGGGGAAAAAGGACATACATTCGTTTCTATTTTCCTCTCCTTCTTCCTTCTCCACTCAACCTCCATTTTTGCTTTTCTTCTTCTCTGCTCTGTTACCATCTTGCAGAACCTCAAGCCACCACCCAACGCTGCCCAGCCTCGCCACCGGAGCACCGTCGCGCAGCCACCGCGATCTGAGGCTCCATCCCTGCTCACCGCCGCGGCTCGCGCCCGCAGCAGACCCGCAGCACATCCGCCCCGCAGAGGCACCGCAACAGCCACCGCGAAGGCCCGCCGCCGTCGACCGGGACCAGCGAGCCGCCTTCTCCCTTCTTCAGCCGTTCACCTCTCCACTGCGCGGGCCCAGTTCCACCACCCGCGACGCAGACACCGTCGACCTCCATCCAGCCGGCCACCGCAAGTCGTCCGCGCGACACCACCGCCCAGCCAGCCGCACCGCACGAGCCCCTCTCCCCTGGTCTCTTTCTCTCTCTCGTGATGGCTTGGGGGGAAGGCAGAAGCCTTCCCCTTTCTCTCAGCTTAACCCCCTCTTCTCTTTCCCTTTTTATTTTCTTTTCTCTATTTTTTCCTTTTGTTCTATCTGGGCTGTGTTTGTTTATGATTGGGCTTGGCTCATGAAATTTGTTGTGATAGAAAAATTGTTCAAAAGTGAAAAATGGAAAAATAATAATGGCTTTCAAAGAAATTCACGCAACAATCTACGACGTTGGTGTATGAATTTTTTCATCCTCAAGTGTCGCATGAATTGTAAGGGTTTATCGTATAGTTTTGCTATCTTTAATCCCGTGTAAAAGTGAATTCTTCTTTAAGTAAAATATTTTAAAAATTCTCGCGACAATTTATGACGTTGATGTATGGTCTCTCATCCTCAAGTGTCATAAGAATTGTAAAGGTTTATCGTATAGCACTGCTATCTTTAACCTTGTGCAAAAGCGAGCCAGTTTTGAAATAAAATCCTTTTTCGAAATCGAATCCTTTCCCAAAAAACTAAAATCAACCAACCAATCAAATTTTTTCTACTAAGAACTACGTGGCTTTGAGTTTTCCATCGCACCGGGGAATACGTAGGAGCAGAATAATCATTCTGTCAAGCCAAAAACTTTATTTTTCTCCCTTTTGTGTTTATTTCCTTTTTTTTGTTTTAAAATGGGGTAAAATAATATTTTTAAAGGTTATTAAAATTTTCGCACAATTAACTTGGGGTACCGTTCTTAGAACGGGTGACGTAGGGTGCTAACACCTTCCCTACTCATAACCGACTCCCGAACTCAAATCTCTGTCTTGTTTTTTTTTTTTGGACCAGTTTTCCTTAAATAATTGGGTTTTCCAAAGTTTTCCCAAATAAAAATTTTTGGTGGCGACTCCTCTGTTGTTTTTCTTCCCCCCCTCCTTTTTTTCGCGGCGCCCGGACGGGACGGTCGCGACAGCTGGCGACTCCGCTGGGGACTTTGGAGAGTCAGGCCCATCATAGTTGATTGTGCAAATCTTTAATAACCTTTATTCATTTATTTTACCCCTTTTTCTTTTTTGGTTACCGGGTACATTGTTTTGTTTTTTATTTTATTTATTTATTTATTGATTTATTTATTTATTTATTTATTTATTTATTTATTTTATTTTATTTTATTTTATTTTATTTTATTTTATTTTTTTTCTTTTTCTCTCTAATACCTTTTTGTATATATTCTTGCAACCTTAGGATAGAAAACCATTGTGCTGTGGGATGATTCTTCTTGCAGGTTTGGGGAGTTTTTATTTATAGGATTTTGTACAGGTTTGTATGCTCTCAGCACACACCGCACTATCACTTGCTTCACACACTATTGGGCTCTATACCCGAGTCCTGGAATGCCATAGGATTAGAAGGGGTTTCAGTGGTGTTATTGTGATGCTTTTGCATCCCTGACAGTCATTGATTCTCCCGCTCGGATTGCTACCGGTACATGGACTGCCATATTGTGACTTATTTGTCCCTGTGGTGAGGTTCATAGATCCGGGTCCTTATCTTTTTAGATGAGGGTAATCTGGGGGCCTTTTAGGAGTCTAGATCTACGCCAAGAGTTCTGCACATAAGTTGCCAATAGAAGCCGTCCGAATTAGGGTTTTAACTTCAGAAATCCCAACCATAGGATGCAACCTGTGTAGGACAAAGAAGAGCACATTCCGCCTTCCTTTCTGCTGCATACATATTCACATCTATCATGATTTCAAGCATATTACCCATTTCCTTTTTCATGCATTGTTGCGCCTAAGGTTAGGCTTGGATGACCAATGTCGTCCTTGACTTGAGCATTATGCTACGTTTCCATTGCACTTCGAAACGCAGTCAATTGCAAGGACAGTCATGCGCTAGTAATACATAGCGCACCCTAAGGGGTTCACAACCCTTTCATGTGTATCTGCACCCTCATTCATTCATAAAGTGCATTCATTTTTCAATTTTTGCTAATAAAAATTTCCCTTTCACAGATTAATTTGGTGAGAGTTAACCCTTTCTTTGATAAACAAGAGATGGAAAAAGCCAGGCACGCTAGCAAGAGCTCCAAGGTGATAATGAACTCGCTGGAGAACCTGAGGGAGTTAAGTCGGGCATTACCTCAAGAGAATCGAAGAAGCTTTGTCAAGAAGTATGGGGGGATTCTGGACCTTATCTTTATACCAGTTGAAACTGCCATTTTGAGCACTCTGAGTCAGTATTGGAACCCGCAGCTCAGATGTTTTGAGTTGCCTCACATGGACATTACCCCTACCGTCGAAGAATATGCTTGTCTGTTAAAGTTACCGATGCAGACCGAGCCTGTCATTTATTTCCATATGGGGCAATACCTGACCGTCACCAACATAGCAGGGTTGCTGGGGCTTCCTGAAAAAGACGTCCACTTGACCGGGCACTCAAATTCGTGGGGATTGACTCGAACATTCCTTGAAAATCTCTTGAAAAGGCTGAAAGATCAACGAGATTGGGGGACTTTTGAAAGGGTATTGGCACTTGTCATCTATGGGTTGGTTTTGTTTCCATCAGCACTGGATATGATCGACCAAGCTGCACTGGACGTATTCTTCACAGTAGAAAGGAAAAGGAATCCAGTGCCCGCGATATTAGCTGAGACGTTTCTGACTTTAGATTTTTGCCAGCGCCATCAAAAGGGGAAGCTTCGATGTTGTGCACAACTGTTGTATGTATGGGTCATCACTCACATGTATGCGAAAGGCCATGTCAGCCGACATTCAGATCCACTGAGAGGCTTCCACAATATCCCAGTAAAACAGCAAAGTGAACAAGAGTGGAAAAACGAGTTTGACAAAGTGGATGGCAGCTCTTTTAAGTGGGTATGCCCATGGTACGAAGGTCAACAAGGGCAAGATATCATTTACAGTTGTGGCGAGTTCCCAAATGTGCCTTTAATGGGCCCGAGAGGATGCATATCTTACACACCAACCATAGCCCTGCGACAGCTTTGCTGGACACAAACTGTACCGCGAGAAGAACAACTCGGTGGATGTTGTTTCCGATATGAAGACGGTGAAGACACCAAGTTGTCAGCAAAAAGGGTCAGAGATGCATGGAAAAATGTGAAGATGGCAGGAAGAGCCGAATTAGGCAGGCCGATCCTAATCATTGTCTCAGAATATGAAACATGGAGAAGAGCAAGAAAGGTTCCCATCAGCACTCCGAAGAAGGATCAGAAAGACGAAGATCATTCCCTTTTGGTGACTCAGATGGCAGAAAAATTAAAGATCATGGAGGCACAAATGAAAGCGGTGGAGCAAGAAAAACAAGATGCTGAGCTGAAGGCAGTCACCAATCAAAGGCGGTACGAGAAGTTGGCAAGAGAAAATGAGCACTTAAAAAACATGTGCGCCGACATCACCACAACCTCAAGTGTCAAAAGAACAACAGATAAGGTTCCAGCGAGCCTCATGGCCAGAATCCAGAAACTTGAAGGGAAAATGTTGACTTTGACAAAGGATAAGCTTCAACTAAAGGAAGAGACACGCCAGTTGAAAGACGAAGTTAATCGACGAGATGAGAGAGGAAAGGCATTGGAGGCGGAAATTAATCGGCAAAGGGAGGCCAATGACGATTTGAAAAACCAGATCTGTACACACAACAAGGTGAAGGCTGGATTGGCACAGAAGGTCGAGGACCTGAATGCCTTGCTGTTCGAAATCAAACAAAGTTGCGACCTAGGGTGGACGTCAGCCAAACATTATCATGACCAGGTGACGCGAGCGGTGAATGCCATGAAATGGTGGAGGGGAGAAGCCGAAGAGCGAGGATTGGATGTCGACATTTGGAGGAAGAGGTACATAAGTGTGACTAATGAGCTAAGTCATTGCATCCCGACCTTTGTTCGACGCTTTGAGAAGGCTAACAAGCGGATTCGCGTGAACCCTATGCTACGTCTCCCTCCGGAGTTAGAAGATTTCATGCAGATGTGTGATGGGTTCACCCGAGGCCTAAAAAGGAAAAGATCAAAGTTGTTGACTTTAGAATAAAAGTGGTGTTGAGAATTTATGTTTTGATCTATGTACTACCCGTGGAGGTTTCAATGAAATGAAGTGCATTTTCTCGCCTTTACTTTCTCTCGCTCTCCATCTCTTATACTTGATTCGTGACAACGCCTATCGTGGAGCGTAATCTCCCTTTAGTATGTTGCTAACTACGTCCTTGCCTTATAGGAGTTATCCTTCTGTGTAAAGTGTAGTTGTTACTTCCTCGACTCGGAATCAACAATGCTAGTGTGCCTAAGACGACATCTATTGTGGAAAGGATCCTCTCCCCTAGATTCGTTGTCAACCCCACGCCGTCTTATGGGCAAAATGCCCTCTGAATGGAGTGGAGGGACCACCTCTTGTCAATCGTTGGGGCGTTAACTCTCTGAAAAATAAAATTGAATAATTTCAAGCATCTCGAAAGGGTTAATACGTTTTCTGTGTTTTCTTATCCCTTTTTGTTTTATTCATTTTCTTTTTCGTTGTTGTAATTAAACAGTGATCTTTTAAACCATTGCTCCGCGACACCCTTACCGCACTCGTTCACAAGCTAAAGTTATGGCTGACCTAGAACAAACCCAAGAGATGAGAGAAGAGGTAGACCAACTCAAGGAACAAATGGCAAAGATGTTGGAGTTGTTGCAAGCGATGCAAAAGGAGAAAAGCACAGATGAGAACCCTTCGGCCTCGAATGAAGATCATCCGGCTACGCCTCTTCTCCCACCTGGTTTCACTCAGGTTCCTGTGCAAATGCAAGGATTCAACCAACAAGGAGTCATGGTGCCTTTCGCTATTTATCCAAACCACCAGACTCATTCCTCAGCTGCCAATCATCATGAGTCTACTGTAATGAACCATCCTCCATACGGTCTTCCTCCAGGTTATGTGCCGCCAACTGCTGCTGGCCCACAGGACAATAACCCTAACCACCAAGACACTGCCCAGGTCCCTCAAAATTCTGTCCTCACATTCCCAACACAGGGGGTCCCTCCGCCACAAAACCCTCCGGAGGGTAGTGCTCCGGCAGTGATACCTTCTCCTAATCCAAAGCTCCCATCGTACACCCTGCACTTTGGACCCAATGGGGCTCAAGCGGCACCAAACTTCACATCCGCCTACATGCCACAGTACCTTCCACAGAACATGTACGGTGAAGCTCATGTGGATCGGTCCGGCGAGAACCCCCGATCTAGGGAAAAGTTGGAGACACTAGAGGAAAGATTAAGGGTTATTGAAGGAGCAAGTAGTTATGGCCTCAGAGATGCCTCGGAGCTTTGCCTTGTGCCCAATGTCGTAATCCCACCGAAGTTCAAGGTCCCAGATTTCGACAAATACAGGGGAACCACTTGTCCCAAGAACCACTTAACCATGTATGTCCGAAAGATGGCATCATACGCGCACGATGATAAGTTGCTGATTCATTTCTTTCAGGACAGTTTGTCCGGGGCAGCTTCGAGTTGGTACACGCACCTGGAGAGGGCACATATCCGATCTTTCAGGGATTTGGCCGACGCCTTCTTGAAGCAATACAAGTACAATGTTGACATGGCGCCTGATCGGATGCAGCTGCAAAATATGTCTAAAAGAGACACAGAAACTTTCAAGGAATATGCGCAGCGTTGGAGGGAAGTGGCAGCCCAGGTAGAGCCCCCGCTGGCAGAAAAAGTGATTGTTGCGATGTTTATTGACACACTTCAGTCGCCCTTTTATGATAGGATGATTGGTAGTGTATCGTCAAATTTCTCAGATATGGTCGTTATCGGTGAGAGGATTGAAGGTGGAATGAGGAATGGCAAGATTATCGAGACTTCAGTTGGGGCACCTGGCCCGAAGAAGCCCCCTTTTGTAAAGAAGAAGGAAGGAGAAGCACATGCTGTGGCTTTTGACCAGAATAAGTCTGGCCAGTGGAGACCAAACTTGATGCCTGTCCACCCTCAGCAATATTTCCAAACCCAGTATTACCCACAAACTCCATATCACCAAACTAACCATCCATATATTGCCGCCACCTCACAATTTCCACACCCCCAACCTCAGCATCCAATGACGCCTTACCGGCCATCATACCCTGCCCATCACCAAACACTTCCCGCCATATCATCCCAAACAGTTCAACCACCACATCACAACCCAAACACAAACCAGAGAAGGCCACCTCATGACCTGGAAAGAAAACCTGTACATTTTGACCCGATACCCATGACCTACACCGAGCTGCTACGCCAACTCGTGAAAAGCTCTATGCTAGCTCCTATCCCAACAAAACCAATGGAACCCCCGTATCCGAAATGGTTTGACCCAAATACTAAATGTGACTATCACTCAGGGGCATCAGGTCATTCCACCGAAAATTGCAGAGCTTTGAAGCTTAAGGTGCAAGAGCTGATTAACGCCAAGTGGTTGAGCTTCGAGCAGCCTAATGTGGGGCAAGATCCTCTACCAAATCATGGGGGTCCTGGCGTCAACGCCATAGAGGACTTCATGGAGTATACTCTCATCAGTCAAGTCTCCAAGGTCAAGACCCCCATGAGAATTATTTTCAGGGAGATGTGTAGGCATGGGATGATGCAAGCCCCGATTGAGGAGGAAAGTGACCTTGACAAAGGCGTAAGATGTGACTTTCATGGGAAGAAAGAACATACAATTGAAGATTGTGCAGAGTTCAAACAGGTTGTACAACGGTTATTAGATATGAAGATGATCCTGATTGGTTGCCAGTTGGATGAGGGAGGCATAAATGTGGTTTCTGAATCTACGGTCTCCCCGATGCGGGTCAATGTAACTCCTTTGACCATCCGGGTCGATCCTCGGCCAGCTGTTGAAACAATCGTCCCAAAACCACTGGTGATATACTATACCAAAGAGGTACCATCACCGACTTCAAGTGGGCCGAGGCCACTCGTCATCCAAGTTCCACGTCCTTTTCCTTACAAGGACACCAAAGCAGTACCATGGAAATATGACGTGCAGGTTCAACCACAATATTCTGAAGATACCACTGTAGTCACCAATGTCTCGGGAGTCGGTGGGATGACTCGGAGCGGTCGTGTTTATACCCCGGAGGCGTTGCGAAAAGAAGATACAGAAAAGGAAGGAGGAAGTTGCAAGGGAAAAGGAAAAGAAACTCTTGTTGAGGAGGGCGCAAGAGGGAATGGATACAAAAAAGAAGTATCCGATGAAGAAGTCTCCGAATTTTTGAAGTTCATCAAACAAAGTGAATATAGGGTGGTGGACCAGTTGAATCGAACTCCGGCCAAAATATCTCTTTTGTCTCTGTTCATGAACTCTGAACCACATAGAAAGGTGTTAATGAAGGTTTTGAATCAAGCTCATGTTTCTCATGACATCACTGTTGATAAGTTTGATAACATTGTGGGCAACATCATCGCCGATAATTATGTAACCTTCACCGATGATGAAATACCTGTTGAGGGAATGGGGCATAACAAGGCGTTGCATATCTCCGTGAAATGTCGGGATCATATTATGGCTAGAGTGCTCATTGACAATGGATCTTCTTTGAATGTGATGCCCAGGTCGACCTTGTCTAAGCTGCCTTTCGATGGGACCCACATGAAGCCGAGCTCAATGATAGTAAGAGCATTTGACGGCACGCGAAGAGAGGTCATTGGTGAGATCGAATTACCTATTCAGGTTGGTCCATGTACCTTTGAGGTCCTTTTTCAAGTAATGGATATCACACCGACCTACAGCTGCCTCCTTGGGAGACCTTGGATCCATTCTTCTGGAGCTGTACCCTCCACGCTGCACCAAAAGGTGAAGTTCATCATTGATAATAAATTGGTAATTATTTCTGGAGAAGAAGACATGCTGGTGAGCAAACCAACAACGACCCCATACATTGAGGCAGCAGAAGAAGCCCTTGAGACCGCTTTCCAATCACTGGAGATTGCCAATACTACTTACGTAAGAGAGGGGGCTTTGCTTTCAAAACCGCGGCCGTCAAAAGCATCTGTCATGATGGTGAGGGTTATGCTTAAAGGAGGATATCGACCTGGGAACGGATTGGGAAAAAGCAACCAAGGGGTTCCCGACATCATAATGCTTACTGAGAACAAGGACAGGTTTGGGTTAGGATACAAACCCACCAAGGCAGATAAGAGGAGAGTTCTAGAACAGAGGAAAGAGAAGAGGCTTGCTCGTTTGGAAAATCGTGAGTACGAGGCTGAAAGGGTTCCTATCTGTGACATACGACAAAGCTTCCGCAGTGCAGGGTTCGTGTTCCTTGACCAAGTAGCAGCCCTCGGAGATGATGATTCCGCCAATCACAGTGTTAATCTTGTTTATCCATGCTCTCCTGATACAGAGCTCAGCAATTGGGAGACCATTGAGTTCCCGAGGACCATAGAATCTTTGGCAAAGTAATTCTGTAATGCTTATCCTTTAGCTCTGCCCAAGGCTTTAGGATGTCTTTTGTACTGGGCTTACTTGTTCCTATTTCAGTATTAACTTATCAATAAATGCATGCATTCGGTCCCTTTTATTCTTCTGCCCTTTGTTTTTTTTGTTTCCCTAATAATTGTCAATAATACAGTTTTCACCTTTTCCCCTTTATTCATTCACCTTTCCCTGATAATCATCAAAATGCAGATCTAAAAATGACTCTCTTGAAAATGTCAGTGTTAGTGTTCCCGCATACAATTTCGATTATCCCATTAATCATGCTGACGAGGATATTGATGACAGCGAAGAAATTCCCCCTGAGCTAATGAGATTAGTAGAACAGGAAACCAAGGAAATTCGACCCCATGAAGAGCCGACTGAGGTGATCAACTTGGGAACAGAAGACGATAAAAAAGAGGTCAAGATTGGTATTTCCCTGAAAGAAAGTGAGCGACACAGACTGGTCAGGTTGCTACTTGATTTTAAAGACATTTTTGCATGGTCGTACCAAGACATGCCGGGGTTAGACCCTAGCATAGTAGAACACAAGTTACCTTTAAAGCCCGAATGTCCTCCGGTGAAACAAAAGTTACGAAGGATGAAAGCAGAGATGTCGTTGAAGATCAGGGAAGAGGTCAAAAAGCAATTAGATGCAGGCTTCCTAGCAGTTGCGAAGTACCCTCAATGGGTTGCAAACGTTGTCCCTGTTCCAAAGAAGGATGGAAAAGTTCGGATGTGTGTCGATTACCGGGACCTGAACAGAGCTAGCCCGAAAGACGACTTCCCTCTCCCTCACATCGACGTTCTGGTGGATAATACCGCTCATCATGCCTTCTTCTCTTTCATGGATGGATTTTCGGGATACAATCAGATCAAAATGGCCCCGGAAGATATGGAAAAGACCACGTTTGTCACTCTGTGGGGTACCTTTTGCTATAAAGTTATGTCTTTTGGTTTGAAAAATGCAGGGGCAACATACCAGCGGGCCATGGTGACTCTATTCCATGACATGATGCATAAGGAGATAGAAGTTTATGTGGATGATATGATTGCAAAGTCCAAGTCTGAAGATGACCATGTTAACGATTTGAAAAAGCTTTTTGAGCGGTTGAGAAAGTTCCAGCTTCGATTGAATCCGGCCAAATGCACTTTTGGAGTGAAATCGGGCAAGCTTTTGGGGTTCATAGTTAGCCAGAAAGGGATAGAGGTCGATCCTGATAAGGTGCGAGCGATCATCGATATGCCAGCACCTCGAACAGAGAAAGAAGTTCGTGGGTTTTTAGGGAGATTGAACTACATTGCCAGGTTCATCTCTCAGTTAACCTCGACATGTGAGCCAATCTTTAAGTTGCTGCGTAAAAATCAGGTGGTAAAATGGAATGAGGATTGCCAAAAGGCGTTTGAAAAGATCAAGCAGTACTTGCAAGAACCTCCGGTATTGGTACCTCCAGTCCCTGGAAGACCGCTCATCATGTATTTAACAGTGCTAGATGAATCTATGGGTTGTGTGCTGGGGCAGCATGATGAATCAGGAAGAAAGGAGCATGCCATCTATTATCTAAGTAAGAAGTTCACGAGTTGTGAGGCCAACTATTCCTTGCTGGAACGCACATGTTGTGCCTTGACATGGGCAGCTCGTCGTTTAAGGCATTATATGCTGAGTTATACTACCTGGTTGGTGTCCAAAATGGACCCGATCAAGTACATCTTTAGTAAGCCTGCTCTGACTGGAAGGATTGCCCGCTGGCAAGTCCTGCTATCCGAGTACGACATCGTCTACGTCACACAGAAAGCTGTAAAAGGAAGCGCTCTCGCAGATTATTTAGCCAACCAGCCTGTAGAGGATTATGGATCGATGCAATGTGACTTCCCAGATGAAGACATAATGGCTTTGCTTGAGCAGGGGCAGTCGTCAGAAGAAGAAAAGTGGACCCTGTTGTTTGATGGAGCTTCTAATGCACTGGGGCATGGGATCGGGGCCATCTTGATCTCACCAGAAGGTAATTTTTTCCCAATCACCGCCAGACTTTGCTTCAGTTGTACCAACAACATCGCCGAGTACGAGGCTTGCGCGCTAGGGATCCATGCAGCAATAGAATCAAAAGCAAAGGTGCTAGAGGTATATGGGGACTCTGCTTTGGTCATTCACCAACTAAGAGGGGATTGGGAGACTCGGGATGCCAAGTTAATCCCGTATCATGATTACATCAAGGGTTTGATTGAGAAGTTTGATGAAGTTACATTTCACCATATTCCCCGGGAGGATAACCAATTAGCCGATGCGCTATCTACCTTGTCCTCAATGTTCAAAGTAAGCGACGAGAGAGACTTGCCACTCATCAAGATGGAAAGTCGTGATCATCCTGCATATTGCCAAGTGGTAGAAGAAGAACCCGATGGGAAACCTTGGTACCACGATATCAAAAGTTTTATCCGAAAAAGGGAATACCCCTCAGGTGCTTCAGAGAATGACAAAAGGACTCTAAGAAGACTTGCAATAAGTTTCTATTTAGACGGGGATGTCCTCTACAAGAGAAATCATGATATGGTGCTTTTAAGATGTGTCGACGCAGAAGAAGCGAAATGGTTAATCAAGGATGTGCATGAAGGATCTTTTGGGACTCACGCGAGTGGACACGCCATGGCAAGAAAAATCTTGAGGGCCGGTTATTATTGGTTAACAATGGAGGGAGATTGTTTCTCTTATGCAAGGAAGTGCCACAAGTGTCAGACATACGCCGACCGGGCTCATGCGCCGCCAACATCCTTAAACGTCATAACATCACCTTGGCCATTTTCGATGTGGGGAATGGACGTCATTGGACCAATAGAACCAAAAGCCTCGAACGGGCATCGCTTCATTCTAGTCGCGATTGATTACTTCACAAAATGGGTTGAAGCTGCATCTTATGCTAGTGTGACTAGGAATGTTGTGATTAGATTTGTCAAAAGCGAGTTGATTTGTCGTTATGGGTTGCCGAGTGAAATCATCACTGATAACGCGACCAACTTCAACAACAAAATGATGACAGAGGTATGTGAAAATTTCAAGATAAAGCATCATAATTCTTCCCCATATCGTCCGAAGATGAATGGGGCAGTCGAGGCTGCTAATAAGAATATCAAGAAGATTGTACAAAAGATGGTGGTGACGTATAAGGATTGGCATGAGTTGTTGCCTTTTGCCTTGCACGGCTACCGCACTTCTATTCGTACTTCAACTGGGGCAACTCCATATTCCCTGGTTTATGGGATGGAAGCAGTACTCCCAATCGAGGTAGAGATCCCTTCACTAAGGGTGCTGATGGAAGCCGAGTTAGAGGAAGCTGAATGGGTACAAGCTCGACTCGACCAATTGAACCTCATTGAAGGAAAGAGATTAACCGCGTTGTGTCACGGCCAACTTTACCAGAAGAGGTTGATGAAAGCTTATGAGAAAAAGGTGCGCCCAAGACAGTTTCGGGAAGGAGACTTAGTGCTTAAAAAGATCCTACCCATCCAAAAGGATCACCGAGGGAAATGGACTCCAAACTATGAGGGACCTTACGTTGTGAAAAAGGCCTTCTCCGGAGGAGCTTTAATCCTGACGAGGATAGATGGTGAGGATCTGCCACTCCCTATAAACTCAGATGCGGTCAAAAGGTACTATGCTTGAGTGCACTTCCAAAATAGCAAAAGAAAAGAAGAAAGAAAAAGAAAAAGATGGCTCGCTAGGCTGAAAACCTGAAAAGGCGGTCTAGGCAAAAGTTAGGGTTAAAAATGCAAACGAAGGAAGTGTCATCAAGCTAGTAAGCTGGGGCAATGTTCAGTCTTGACTGGGGCAAATCATGTTCTTTGAAGCTGATTAATGGGTATTCGAGGTTAAATGCGGGATACTAGCTCTGGTCATTGTAGAAAATGTCATTAAAGAGATGTGATTCCACCCTACAATCTTGCTTGATTTTGAGTTTCTTTGTGATATTTACCTTGTACACCTTTCCATTTTTAATAAATGACATTTCCTTCCATTCCTGTTGTATACCTCTCACCTTTCATTATCAACTGTGTGCATTCATTAGGATAAGCGTATACTGAACTAGAAACATGTAATCATAAAAACATTTAGATTTCTTTGAAGGCTTTAAAGTTCGGGAAAAGCGCGGTGGTCTCCCTACCAGGGATGTTATGGGAACAACGATTTCCCCATCCATCGGGACAATCATCACGGATGAAGCATGCCTTTAACAAACGTGCCAAGAGTAATGGGCTTTGTTCTAGTTCATCCTCAAGCCCGCTGTGATCGAATCTTAAGGGTCGAGGATCAAGCAATGATTTGAAGAAACAAAACACCAAAAGTAAAGAATAAAAATTTTTAAAAAAAAAAATCATAATGGTTTCATGAAAAGCATCTCTTGCATATCATACCATCTTTCGCAAAAGCAGGTTTTACATCATGCATCATAACATCATTTCTCAGGCCAATCCTTGCATTGCATTTGTTAGCCTCAGCGGATACCCGACTCCGCAAGTTTTGGTACCTTTCTTGTCGAGCTTCTAATGGGCAATCCATCCCATAAGCTCCTTATCTTTTGTTCAAGCTTCTAACGGGCAATCCACCCCGTAGGCTCTTTTGGTTTCTGTTCAAGCTTCTAATGGGCAAACCATCCCATAAGCTCCTTGTCTTTTGTTCGAGCTTCTAACGGGCAATCCATCCCGTAGGCTCTTTTGGTTTCTGTTCAAGCTTCTAACGGGCAATCCACCCCGTAGGCTCCTTTTTGTTTATGTTCAAGCTTCTAACGGGCAATCCACCCCGTAGGCTTTTTTGTTTCCGTTCGAGCTTCTAATGGGCTATCCACCCCGTAGGCTCCTTTTGTTTCTGTTCGAGCTTCTAATGGGCTATCCACCCCATATGCTCCTTATCTTTTGTTCAAGCTTCTAACGGGCAATCCACCCCGTAGGCTCTTTTTGTTTCTGTTCAAGCTTCTAACGGGCAATCCAGCTTCTAACGGGCAATCCACCCCGTAGGCTTTTTGTATTTCCGTTCGAGCTTCTAAATGGGCTATCCACCCCGTAGGCTCCTTTTGTTTCTGTTCGAGCTTCTAACGAGCGGTCCATCCCCCAAGTTTTTTAGTTTGAGTCTCGGTAGGCAATCTGACCTTTGGGAATCTTATTCTCCGGGACAAAATCGAAGTTCAAGTCTTTACTCGTTTCTTATAACAATAAAAGGTAAACTACGGTTACACCTATTATCTAATAAGGACCTAGTAAAGAGGGGCAGCTGTGAACACCCAATTTTGTCCGGGTTAATTAATTCGTTCGCTAAGTAATCAAAAAAAAAGGAAAGGAAAATTGAGTGGGCTTTGGCCCATAATCCCATTTTTGTTTAACCCACTTAAAAGCCCTTTTCTTGTTCAAAAAAAAAAAAAAAGAAAAAAAAAAAAGAAAACGAAAATAAAAAAAAATAATAACAGCAGACTCAATTCAAAAAATGGATGATACGTTGGTTTTGTTTTGGTATTTTTGGAGGTCTTCTCCATCTTCTTTTTTCCTTTCTTTTGTCTTCTTTCACTTTATTTCCCCTTTTTATTAAGCAACCACAGCAATGGCAAGGACCCTGCTTCCCTGTTGCTGCACCACAAAAACACAGAGGGACAAAGCTGATATGCTCCCTCCTGAGGCACCCATTTTCCTGCATTTGTACAATTTTTCCCTCAGCAAGTTAATAGCAATTTTTGGCATTACTCCCTCATAATTTTATCTATAAATTCAGCATATCACAGAGAGCAAGAAAAAAAAATTTTCGAGCAGAAGGGAGGGGGAAATCTGGGCAAACATTGAGTAAGGAATAGGGGAAAAAGGACATACATTCGTTTCTATTTTCCTCTCCTTCTTCCTTCTCCACTCAACCTCCATTTTTGCTTTTCTTCTTCTCTGCTCTGTTACCATCTTACAGAACCTCAAGCCACCACCCAACGCTGCCCAGCCTCGCCACCGGAGCACCGTCGCGCAGCCACCGCGATCTGAGGCTCCATCCCTGCTCACCGCCGCGGCTCGCGCCCGCAGCAGACCCGCAGCACATCCGCCCCGCAGAGGCACCGCAACAGCCACCGCGAAGGCCCGCCGCCGTCGACCGGGACCAGCGAGCCGCCTTCTCCCTTCTTCAGCCGTTCACCTCTCCACTGCGCGGGCCCAGTTCCACCACCCGCGACGCAGACACCGTCGACCTCCATCCAGCCGGCCACCGCAAGTCGTCCGCGCGACACCACCGCCCAGCCAGCCGCACCGCACGAGCCCCTCTCCCCTGGTCTCTTTCTCTCTCTCGTGATGGCTTGGGGGGAAGGCAGAAGCCTTCCCCTTTCTCTCAGCTTAACCCCCTCTTCTCTTTCCCTTTTTATTTTCTTTTCTCTATTTTTTCCTTTTGTTCTATCTGGGCTGTGTTTGTTTATGATTGGGCTTGGCTCATGAAATTTGTTGTGATAGAAAAATTGTTCAAAAGTGAAAAATGGAAAAATAATAATGGCTTTCAAAGAAATTCACGCAACAATCTACGACGTTGGTGTATGAATTTTTTCATCCTCAAGTGTCGCATGAATTGTAAGGGTTTATCGTATAGTTTTGCTATCTTTAATCCCGTGTAAAAGTGAATTCTTCTTTAAGTAAAATATTTTAAAAATTCTCGCGACAATTTATGACGTTGATGTATGGTCTCTCATCCTCAAGTGTCATAAGAATTGTAAAGGTTTATCGTATAGCACTGCTATCTTTAACCTTGTGCAAAAGCGAGCCAGTTTTGAAATAAAATCCTTTTTCGAAATCGAATCCTTTCCCAAAAAACTAAAATCAACCAACCAATCAAATTTTTTCTACTAAGAACTACGTGGCTTTGAGTTTTCCATCGCACCGGGGAATACGTAGGAGCAGAATAATCATTCTGTCAAGCCAAAAACTTTATTTTTCTCCCTTTTGTGTTTATTTCCTTTTTTTTGTTTTAAAATGGGGTAAAATAATATTTTTAAAGGTTATTAAAATTTTCGCACAATTAACTTGGGGTACCGTTCTTAGAACGGGTGACGTAGGGTGCTAACACCTTCCCTACTCATAACCGACTCCCGAACTCAAATCTCTGTCTTGTTTTTTTTTTTTTGGACCAGTTTTCCTTAAATAATTGGGTTTTCCAAAGTTTTCCCAAATAAAAATTTTTGGTGGCGACTCCTCTGTTGTTTTTCTTCCCCCCCTCCTTTTTTTCGCGGCGCCCGGACGGGACGGTCGCGACAGCCTTGGGATGAAAATCATCGATTCAAGATTCTCGAAAAACCCTAAAACAAGTCGGATCGTCTCCCTGGTCGATTTTCGGCCCGAATATAAAATATTATTTATATTTTCGGACATCAGGACACATTGTAGCAAAAAGGTAGAGAGTCGAATTCTAAAACTAATGGTTCTGACCGTTAGTCAAAATTAGGTCTTGATAGTAGAAAAACACTATCATCCGAAAAATATAGATCGGGTTCCGTTTGAGTTTTCGACCCAAAACTTAACCATAGCCTCCTACGATGGCGTAGAGCGTGGCTATGGCCTTAGGATAATTTATTAAATTTTTTAGACCCTCAAATAAAATAAAATTACTTAAATATTGATTAATTAAAAAGATTAATAAAAATCGGGATATTACAGATAATATTTGATTTTATTTTTTAAAAAAAATTTTAAATAAGAGAATATTTACTTAAAAATTAAAATTCACCTTCTATTTCCTTTCCCACCAAAGTCTTCTATCCAACATACCTTACATAGTGTTTGGTTGGAGGGGAATGAAGGGGAGGGGAGAGATTTTTTTTAAACATTTGTTATTTGGTTCATTTTTTCAAGAGGGAATGGAGGGGAGCAAAATCCCTCCTTACCCAATTTTGGCTCCCCTCCAAAAGTGGGGGAATTTGGAGGGGAGGGGAGAGGTTTTAAAACATTTTGAATGTAATGACTAAAATAACCTTACTTTTATATTTTAAAATCTAAAATTATAAGGGTATAAAAGTAAGTTAGTTTTAAAATCCCTCCCCCCTTGTGATCCAAACATAAATAGTGTTACTTTCCCTCCCCTCCCCTCCTCTCAACTAAACACAGTAACTAATTAAAATCCCTCCCCTCCCCTCCCCTCATTTGAACCAAACAGAACCTTAATGTCTCTACAGGAACGTGAAGACATCTTGATATTAAAGAATCTATACCAACTACTGCATGTTTGGGAAACATGGATTTTTTCACTTTCAGTTAATTTTTTTGTCCAAAAAGTTGTTTTGAAGATAATCTATTACGTTTGGTATTTAGTTTAAATTTTTTAAAAAAGCGTTTTTTTTTATAAAAAAAAAAGTTGTTTTTCCCCATATGATAAGAAGGACTCTTGGATTGAAAAGAAAAAGTTTTTTCTCTCATTTTCACATGTAGTGTCCTTTCTCTCACTTTACCTTAAGTAAAAGTGTTTTTTTTTTCACCATCTGAACGAAATAGATTATCTTAAAATTGCTTTTCATAAAACACACCCAAACAAAAACAGATTCTGATTATAATCGATTATCACAATAATCGATTATACATCAGGATAATCTATTTTGAACAGTTTTCCCAAATAGACTTCTAGTTAGAGATGACAATTTCCACCTGTGAGCGGGGATCCGCGCGGGCAAGGAATTTTTCCCCACGAGGACTGAGAGAGGGAGAAAATCCCCTCGTGGTCAATTCGGGGACGAGGATCATACCCCCCGCCCCGCGGGGTCCCCGCCTCGAGGAGATTACACAATGATCCTATATATATATATATATATATATATATATATATATATATATATATATAATAATAATAATAATAATAATAATAATACATGATGTATTTTTGGTCTTTTTAATATTCTTTTTTTTTTTTAAAAAAACTAACATGTTACGGCCCCTTTGACCCATTCCCTGATTTCATTTCTAAATTCTATCCATTTCAATTATGAAAGTCTCATTGTCTTAACTCTCAACCCTAACCCTAGTGCCTGTTATGTGTGACTGCGTCGCCCCCATCAACCCATCGACCACCACCGTCATGCTCGCATCTACAACATTGCTCTGCTCGTTTCTGCTCTGCTGGTCACTGCTCATCGCGTCCAGCAACCTAGACGGCTAGACCCGCCACCGACCACCGCAGGTCCTCTACTTGTCGTCCTCCGATGCACATTCTTCTTTATCTAAATCCTCTCATGGTTTACTCTCTTTTTTTTAAATTGATTTCATCCCTGAACTTCACACATCAATATAAACTTTAGGGGGGAAACTACCTTCTCTTAGAAGTCTCGTTATGGCACTCTAGATATCAACAATCTTCCCAAATAACATTGCTGTTGATGTTTTTGCCCTGTTCTGTGACTATGTTTTCTGTGTCTAATGCTTATTTTCGGGGTCCCCGCGGGGACCTTGGGGATCCGCAAGGACGGGGGAGAAAAACTTACCACGACGGGGATCAAGGACGGGGGAAAATCTGGGGAACGAGGGAGTACTCCCGCCACCGGCCTGCTCGATTGACATCGCTACTTCTAATGTACTTATTGATCAAGATATCATTTTTAATATAGGTGATCTGGCAACTTAAATTCTCACATCATTTTTCTCACCTGTCAATTATGTTTAATTACTGGGTAACAACGTATATAGATTGGTTAACAGACAAAAATACATTACTAATGAACTAATATAATAGGTTACTAGTTTGTTAACCAATCTATATATACACACTGTTAATCAATAATCGAGTCATTATTAACAAATATAAAAATAATATGTTAAATTTGCTGTTCAACTAGTCAAAATAGAAAAGACTTTTGTAACTAAGAGCTTCACAAGAGAGAACAAAAAGGATGCAACATGTTGTAGAGTTTGAGAGATGGTATAAGAAGGAAAAGAGAGGTTCACCAATTTGCAACGAGTTGAGTTCGAAAATATATTGACTCATAATGGACCATCTCAAATGAGTTGAGTTGATCCGATTTGGTAGCCCTAACTATTGATCCAACAAACAAAAAGGTCAACTAACGATTAAGTCAATTAATTTCCTTGAGCTGGATTTAAATACGTAGAAACAATTAATTTCCTTGCCCTATGGGTGGAAAAGTGAAGGGCAAATCATGTTTTCTTTTATATGATGGAGCCTACTACTTAAGCTCTCTGTAAAGGAAGCTTGATGCAAAGTAACTCAAGGGGGCGATTTTTATTTGGGGCTGCTGTTTCTATCTCTCGGGGGGAATGGAAGAGGACTGATATGGTAATATTATGTGGAAGGTTGGTGCTTTTTTTAGTCTTATCTTGTAATTCTGTACTTTGTTCATAGAATTGGTGTGGACATGGGTATTGTGAAGGGATAGAAATCCGCCATCCTAAAAAACGGCGTCTCGGTGTTCCCTATCAATTAAATATTAGGAATGAGCATAAATATTAATGAGTTATGATTTTATTTTCTTAAGTGTCAAATTATTAGTGATGGGGATAGAGCAAGTGAAAGGGAATTGGGATAGAAGATCTCCATCTATTGTGAAGAGCGGATAAAAATCTACTGTTCCAGAAAATGGTGTCTCGATGTCCCCCACCAATTAAATGTTGGAAATGAAAACAAATATTAGTGAGTTGTGATTTTATTTTTTTAAATGTCAAATTGTTATTGATGGGGGACAGAGAATGAGACAAGAAATTGAGACAGAAGATCTCCATCCGTGAAGAGCATACCGACCTTGTTAGAGTGAGTATATGGCATTTACTTATGGCGTGTATTTTTCTTTTTTCTCTTGTTCAATTCTTTTATTTTTTTTTATATGGGTTCGAGTATTCCTTATATTCTTATCAATATATTTTTTGGCTTAATTGCATTTTTTTTCAGGTATTACGATTGTCCAATTTTAGTCCTCTAGGTTTTAATTACGGCAATTGGGTTCTCCAAGTATTACGATTGTGCAATTCTGATCCCCCATATTTCAATTACGCCAATTGGGTCTTCAGGTATCACGATTGTGCAATTTTGATTCCCAAGTATCACAATAGTGCAATTTTTAACGTCATTAGCCAACGTGTCCCACGTGGGACTGATTTGGTACTTAGTAAGGTCAACTTGAAAGCTTACAGGACATTCTTATGTGACATCATTGACATCTCACACACTTTACTGGTCAAATGTACATCACTAAGTACCACATAAGAATGACACGTAAGCTGCCAAGCTGTCCTCATTAAGTGTCAAATCAGTCCCACATATGCTTCATATGCTGTTAACATTAAAAATTGCACTATCGTGATACTTCTGGGATTAAAATTGCACAATCGTGATACCTAAGGGACCCAATTGACGCAAGTTAAACCTAGGAGACCAAAATTACACAATCTTAAAACTTGGGGAACCCAATTTGTGCAATTAAAACCTGAGGGATTAAAATTGCATAATTGTAATACTTAAATAAAATTAAGCCTATTTTTTTTTTTTGCTTAAAAAAAATACATAAAAACAATCCAATATTAATTACCTCAATATAGATCGTCAATATACCAAGCTTCAACCATTTTTGAAATTTGCTTTCAGTTTTTGAACAAGCCTTTTCATATTGCCTCCCTTTCATTTTATTTAATTTATTTGATTGAAAAAGTGAAAAGCACTGAACACGAATCAAAATGCAGAGAGCGTGAGAGTTAATGAGTAAAACTATGCGCCCGCCTGCTGATCAGCTTCCCTGTACAGCTCCGAGAAATTAGAACATTCACTAGAATACAATAAATGTATGTTGTAAGATAGATTTCTATTACTTCTTTTGAATTATTGACTTGAAATTTAAATAGATTTATTTAACATCCATGATAAAATCTATTTTGAAACATATATTCATTAGGATAAGATATCTCTAATGTGAATTTAATTATCTTTAAAGTAAACAGGAATGACTTTACCATTAACTCGATAAAGTGCATAAAAATCTCCTCTTATTAAACAATATAAGAATAGATGTACTCTTTATGTTCTTTTTTCTCTTACTCTTACTTATTTTATAAATAAACTCACTTAAAAAAAAAAACATTTTTCTATTAATTGTGTTCCACTAGGACGTTAGAATTAACTTCGGTGCAGCCCCACCATCACCGTTTCTCATAAATGAGGCCTCACAGCCCATCCCCTTACACAGCAATTGCAGATTTATGGCAGGAAGTGGCAGTTTAGCAGCAACCCAACAACCCCCTACACTCATGTTTGATCAGAGAGTATCGTTAGCAACATATCTTTTCTCACGTTTTTTTTAACACATTCTTTATTATTGATTGGATTTTATAAAAGACACGCCTACATCAAAACTTAATTAAAAAATGAGTGGAAAAGGATGTGAAAGGTTTACATTTGTTGTCCTGCAATCTGATTCTGCATCACCCCTCATCAAAGCAAAGATAGTGTTTTATTGCCTCCACCTCAATTTTGGGGTAAGGAGGCATCTGAAAAAACTAATAAAAAGTTTATTTGAACTTATTATAATATGCTTATAAAAATAGTTGATGATCTTTCTATACGCTTTTTTAACTTATTTAAAAAAATAATTTATTGAATAAGTATTTAATTAAGCTATTTGTTCTAACGCACCCTAAATAACATATCAAATTGGTAGCTCATAGCCACAACCAAATCCCAATGATAATCCAATCTCTATTAAGCCGAATCTAAACTTCGAATAAAAAAAAGAAAAAGTTAGGCCTGTCTGAATGGTTTCATTAGATGCTCTATTCAGGTAGAAGTGGGACACGGATTGTACTTATCTTTTTTCTTTTCTTTTCTTTTTTTTTTTTTGGATGAAAGACGAGTTGTACTTCAAGTGTTAATGAAGTGTACAATGAGCACATCTAGTAGATTAGATAAACAACGAATATAACTGTGTATTTTTCACTGATATGCTTGTCTTTTATTCAATATATATATAAGCAACCGGGAATTAAATTAGGTCCCCGTTGACAGTTCCATCGAACCGTCCTAACTGGCTAAACACATGAACGACAGAAACAGGTACCCATTTTGTTGACATTTTTCGAATATGTGATTGTGCTTGACATTAATTGGTTGGACGCAGGTAGGTCAACCACAAACCATTTGAATTCATTCAATCCAACACAAGCATAGTTTGAAAATGGGCCGAAGAGGCTATCTTTTAAGTATTTTCACAAACGGGCTCACGTAGGTATTACCCAACGTTGTACTTTTTTTTTTTGTTTGGTACATAAGTTGTACCTGTTTTTAGGCAGAAACAAAAAATAGAACGATAATAATTATAAAGATTTAATTAATATATTAGTGTAAGAATATTTTACACCGTTAACAAGTATAAATTATTATAACATTAAAAATGTTTCATTCTTATCATAACCTTAATTAAAAATTACAAATAAGATGATTTATGAATGATTGACAATATAAAGTAACTTTAACTGATAGTTTATTAAAATTAAGGTAACATGGGTTGATTAGTCTTATAAGTTTTTTTATTTTTCATATCGGTCCTATAAGTTTTATTTTTTTCAAATTGATCTTACACATTATATTCCGTTTTCACGTTAGTCATTTCTGTCAAAAATGATAACGTTAGATCGAAATTAACAGAAAAGACGAACATGGAAACGAAACATAACGTACAGGATCAATTTGAAAAAAAAAAAACTTATAAAACCAATATGAAAAATAAAAAAACATATAAGACTAATCAACTTATTTTGTCTAAAATTAAACTCTAATTATAATGAATGAATATCTTAAATTGTTTTTACTAAATAATCCACATTGATCTATAAGAGAAACATGTTTTATGTCTCATATCTGTATCCTATTTAAACATTGCCTTGCATGTATCTAACACCACACGAATATTAGAAATTTCCAAATTTTAACGATTCAAAATACGGCAGTTAAGATACAACAACATGACACTGAAGATACAAACAAGATTAATATAAGATTGACATGAAAATACAAATCTTAAAATATGATTTAAGATAAAAGCAGAGAACAGGCCCGGCCCAAGGATAAAACAAGTGAAGCCCTTGCTTTAGGCCTCTCAAAATAAAACAATTTTTTCTTTAAAAAAAAAGCCCACTTTGTATTTTTTTTATATTAGCTTTCTAATATGTATAATATATCAACAAACATAAGTTAGCCCATTTGGTATAAAAACTTACCATTAGGTTGAAGGTCCAGGGATCAACTCCTCATTGTGCACAAAATAATTAATTTTGTATGAAAAAATTATTGGGTTAATTTTTTAAAAAGGCCTCACCATAAAATTTGCTTTAGGCCTCAATAAATATTGGCCGACCCTGACAGAGAAATTAGAACACGAGCTCCTATGCTTAGAATGTAGGCAGTATTACTACATAATCATTCCTAGCACAAATCCTGCAAGGTAACATTTACGTATTCTCAATTTCTCATGATAAAAGGATGAAAGGTAACAAATCTTAGAGAAATTTTTGTGGCATAAATATGCTTCAAAACGAATAGGTATCATTTTAAAGTATATGTGCTTCCTTGTTGCCATCTCTATCCCTACCAGCATAATCATAACAGGAATACAGAGATGTATTTTCCATAACTGTCAGACAATACTAACAGGAAAATTTGGATTTACAACATCCAACAGAAGGTTCCTTAAATAAGCAGTTCTAACCGTATAAGCACTTGACAATGTATAACAAAGCTCCGAGCTGATGGGATTTGCTATATACTCAGTGAGATCAGCTTTAGAGAAGATGTCTATGTGTACAGCTAGACAGTTGACCATCAATGGAAAGCTTATCATTGCTTCCTAGAATTTCTTAAGCATGATGCAGGTGGGAAATTTTTTTCGTGAAAGTAGATTCATCATTCAAAATCCCAAGTACTAATACTACCTCCAACAATAAGATGTTTAAGTCAAGAACCTCCTTCCTTTGCTTGTGTATCCTGGTTAACTTGATCAGTCACAAGGGCATCTGCACTTACTTCATTTGTTTGATCTTTTGCTACTGGGGCATTGTCCTTGGAATTTATGGCTGCATGCTCGGGATGCATCTGATCTAATTTCAGTGGAGCAGTGTCCACTTTATCTGTTGTTAGCGAACCGCTCTCTATCTGATTGGTTACTGGTGAAGATAACTTTGCCAACACATTATGATTTCTTTGGTCTTGATTAGCATCAGCAATCTCATACTCAGATAATAGATCCATGAATTCATTAAGCAGTCTCTGGACTTTCCTGTTTGATGCCATGGATGGAAGAATATCTTCCATAAGGAGTTTGTGTTTCCTCATTCCCTGCAAATATTCAAATGGAAAATTTCAGATGATGAGGTGATCATGTGGTTTGACAATTTCAGCAGTTCTGTTGGTCAATAGAAATGCCAGGCTCCAGCATAAATAAATGTTTAGTTAGACAATTTTTTTGTGGTAAATAGTAAATGACAAGTTTTTAAAAATAAATTAATAAAAACAAAGTTATTCCTCCACATGACCACAATAGCCCTCTATTTGGAGGGAGCAATATGTGAGAGTTTGAGATAGAATGGTCTCCCTCACTTTTCACTTACCCTTCATAAATATTTTTAACTCCCAAACAATGGTAATCATTCTTTTCCCATCATTTTCCTTTCCAACCCCTCGTCCAAAAAAACACTCCAAGAGCACTTTTCCTCTGTTGAGCTCTCCAATCATCATAAATTTCAGGGGAGTGTCTATTGTCACTCCTATTTTTTTAACTTTTTATTAAATAACCTTTGATTTGTTTTGATCCAATAGCTCAAACCAACTCATTTAATAAAAAGCTAATGGACTAGGACCGGCAATAGACATTAAGGTGTGGCAATAGAACTCCCAAATTTCAGCAACGATCTATTTATATGCCGGTAAAGATCTACCTCTAGTGCTGTGTCATTCCACCATTCCTAGGTTGACTCTTTTTTAGCAGCCAATAATAATAAGGGTTCACACAATATATAAATTTTGTTATAAGTGTGTTGATAAAAAGTAATAATTCAATCTTACAAGCACAAAAGGATCCCAAGCTAGGCTATTTGAATCTGAAGATGCTTCTTTAGCCATCCCTGTTGGAGGTCCAAGGAAACTCTCACAGACTTCTCGTAGTCGAGATTCATCCGTTTCTCTGCAATCATTGTTAATCTTAGCTTAGTCAGCAACTAGTCCAAAATCACAAAGACCACAGAATGTGTCTGCATAATTACAAAGTATTTTAAACAAAGATTTATAATTAGCTAACTACATTCTCTGAATGAATGAATGAATGAATGTATGTGTGGCACCCTTCTTGATAAATAAATTCTTTAAAGACTTATTACAAGAGATCAGCTCCATCCATCTTAAACGAGGTTATCATCTAAATTAAATAATTTAATAATCTCGCAAACAAAGTATAAATAAATAGGTGCCAACAGTTTGATTGCTCGGAGACAGACAGCAAGAGTAGAGTGTGAAAAGGGGGGATTTCAGTCTTTTAGAAGCACTTTCTATGGGAAACTAAATGCATATAAAAGCATGCACGTTTTATGCAATAACGAGAAGGTTCCCAAATTGCATTTGGAGAATATATTAAAGAAAAAAGAATAGAATAACACCTTGCAAGAAAGCGAACATAGGACAATAGGCACTGGCGATATTCGTTGGGGGATCCCAAAGCCAAAGAAGAGGCTAACTGAGCTTCCAAATGAGCACGTGTCTGCACTCCATCATCAGTCAATCTGTATCAAAATTTTCATGTTTAGAAATGTTCCTTTAAACATGAGGATACTACCCAAGAAGGGAGCAACAGGAAGAATATAATTCTAAATTGTGAGATGAAAGCCCTAGAGGACAAGCATGTTCTGTTTTCCTCCTAAACTACAATATCAATAAGGAAACAATAATTGCACCTATTTTCAAACTCACTTATGTTTCGACATATCCCGTTTATTTTAATATATATATCTTCATAGATAAATAACTTATTTTAAGATATAATAATGAACCACACCATAATCTGACAATGAAGCTGAAGCCCACTGATAAAAAATAACAGGATCGAGAATGACTAATATCCCTCCCGCCTTCCATATCCCCTTAAATCTATTTCAAACAACATCCAATAGCATCTTCAAATCAAGACCAATGACCAATACTAACTAAAGGCTGTGCCAAAAATAGACACCAATAAATACAAACCTAGTCCAACCTGGCTTCCGGGCCAAATATTTTCTAATATCAACCTGCAAAGCAGCCAGCTCACCACTTTGAATTGAACCCAAACTCCAAGAACTGGCAAAATTTGATCCAGGGAAGCAGTCATCCGCCACCCTTAGCCAACACTTGAGACTCATGTCAAATAGGAAAGCATGGCGAGTGGCCAGAACAACAAGAGGAGAACCAGATTTTGATAGCTTCGCAGATATAACTTTAATAGTGACTGAAAGGACCAAAGCATATGAAAAATTGTCAGAAAAACCAAGACAAGTTGTCCTCATTTTAGGAAAACAATAAACTCAGAAATAATAGTTAAAAACCAAGCACCTCCAATATCAAACATATGTAGGTAATTTATGGTACCTGCATCTTTAGTAGATGAATTAGGACTTGAAGCAATGAGAGAAGCCAATGAGTCATGAAGGAGACAGGTTCGGTTGAATAAATCCCATAAATAAAGGGATCCTTTTCTTGTCACCAGCAACAATTTCCAGCACTCGTCACAGTCTACAAATGTTGCTGCAGATCCCATCATCATGGTAGGCATTGCTCGTCTCCCACACTTTGTGTAAATCTTCTCAGACGCAAACAAAAGACAGAAAGCATGGATTACCAAACGTAAGCTCGACATATTGCCCATGCATTCGACTATATATTGTGTCCATAGCTTTACAAGTGAAAAAAAGTTTGAACCACACCGCATAGAAAAGGCATAGAACACATTGCATGATACCAGCTGCAGAAGATTAGAAGAGATAGTTGTCTTCATGCAGCGGTTTGCCATTGATTCAGTATATAAAAGTAGTCTCAAGAAAACAAGCTAGCAAGCTCAATAATATGAAGAAAATTTAGTATAAAGGATGTTGGGTATAACTACCACAGGAAATGATACAATACAATCATGTTATACAATATATCAGAAATTTTACCAGAAATTAAAAGCGAAAAGAAAACCATATATACACATAGAAAGACCATTTACCTGCAGACACCCATCTTCACACCCAACTGCCCAGAAATTTGCATTTCCAGCTAAAACAGTGATTTTTCCTGATATCCTATCAGACCAAAGTGTTTTGGACCCCCTTGTGCAAGAAATTTCAGTTTCTCTCATCGTGGATGTATTTCCTGCCCCTATAATGTCACTCACAGCATGTTCTCTAGGCCGTGCTTCCAAACAAATAGGTGAAGTATCCTCCCCGCCTTTCTTGTCAAATACCCTAATCAAAAGAGTAGCACAAGAACCAGCCAAGGAACTAGAAGCCATTGAATTTCCCAATTGCTCAACATTGATGTTTCCGTCTCTGCCAGCAGAAGCTAGAACTTTCTCAATCACTAGGCTCTCGGAAATTGTGGCCCTAGCAGTAACCCCAGAACGTTCTTTCAAATCTGAATTTCTGCCAGGTGCTCCCCCCAAGGTACTTGCTCTTATGCTATCATCATTAGATACAACTCCATTGGTACCCTTTCTGATATCAGAGCATGTAAGAGGGAAATCAAGTGCTTGGGACTGAACTGTACAAGAAATGTTTTCCTGCTGAACAGGCACACCAACTGCTTCCGGAATAATTCTTTTTCTGCCATCAGGTCGTCTATATTCTCTTTGCTTGACAGGGCTAGAAATTCGACCAGAGGTCGAAACTTTGTTTGACCCATCACCAACAGGACCTCCACTCTTCTTACTATCATCAACTTGAGGCTCAGCATTCTTTGTAGCAATGCCTGCATAAACATAAGCTTTTGCCGTTTTCTGGTTTTGCTGGACATCAGAAACCACTTTTTTGTTAGGTGCTTGCTTGGCAGAAGCTGCTTCTAGCAATAATTGTGCTGGACTCTCTGCTAAGTTTGCTTGACGACCTCTCACGTCGCCATAGCGATTTCTCTTCAACTCTTCTAGCTCAGCATCACTTAGTCTCTGACCAAGTTCTTTAACCTCAAAATGAAATGTAGCCACAGATCCATCCAAGGAACAGGCAAAAAGTGAATATCCATCAGGGCTCCTGTTTCAAAAGGGATAAAATTTAATAGTAGTAGTAGTCAAAGAGTCATTCAAAGAAATAAGAAAGTCAAATTAATTTAGAATCAACATTCAAACTACATATATAATTCAGCCATATGTGAAGATCATACCAGGATACATCCACAACACTTTGTGTAAAGAAATGCTTGGCCACAAAAAGAGGACGGGGACTAGCAGTAGTCCATACTGTTATAGTTCGATCCTGACTTCCAATAGCAATAACATTGTATGGTTGTGGCTCTTTGCTTCCTGTCTTGGAAGCACCATTGGCCCACCCAACAGGTACAGACTTCACTTCCTGAGCATTAGAGAAGTTCCTTCTGAACATTGAATGGTTGAACTTCACCACAATAATCGGAGCATTGTGTCCTAAGAAGTCAAATGTTGCAGACCATTCCCCTCTCTCCAGCACAGGGGCAGAATGCCTTGGCTTCTGGAAACCATGAGTAGTGGTGATAAAATGACCGCAGGGAGACCATCCAAGTCGCCTGAAAAAGGTTGATCCAAGCTGAAATGGACACAGTTCAATTAGGAAATAGAAAGTTTTATTCGGTCAGAATAGACTTGAAATTAAGAAACTTACTGATTTGGCCCAGTGACCATCTGTCCTATGAGCAAGACTCCAATCACTTGTTCGCCAAATAATGACAGTTTTATCATCCGATTGACTAGCTATAAAAGAGCCAATAGGATCCCAAGCAACCCCCTTAACCAGGCTAGAGTGGCCCCTTAGAACAGCAGTGCAAATGCCATTGCTCATATTCCATATATGGATGGTGTTGTCCAAACTCGCACTAGCCAATGTGGAATCATCAGGAGACCAATTAAGATCCACCTACTTTAAGCATGGACGAATGGATCCCAAGTTAACAATGCTCATTAAAAAAATAAAAGCATGTCTTAAGCAGGTTGATAATAAAATAACGATAGAAGACCATTTTGATGACACATCTGGTTCATTTACTTCCAAAGAACAAATGTGAGTTAATGGGCTGAAACTTGAAATACTTTTTTTCAAAAGAGATAAGAGGTTGAAATAGTAAAAGCAATTGCATTACCACATCTGCAGTGTGCCCTCTCAAAGTCATTGCAACTTTCCAGTTTTCAATATCTGGTGGCTCACCGCTGCCAAATTCCGTGGTTCCTGAACCAGGCTTTCTCTCATGAATCAGTATCACCTGATCATCAGACCCTGATGCGACATACCTTCCATGCTTAGCCCACCTAACACAGTTAACAGACCCAAAATGATCCCGCAGGGTTGCAAGAAGCCTCTGAGAAGCCTCATCATTTGATATGTCCCTACAAACAGACTTCATATTCCATATGCGAACCTGCACGAATGAAACATAGCCGAGAAGGTGACCATTTGAAAACCAATTAACAATGAAATCAATCGAATCAACCATGGCTCTCAATCTCAGTCTCCCAACACCTAACTAACAAGTAACAATGCATCAAATATCTTAGCAGCACTCTCTATCCCAATGAGTAAGAGCAACAATATCAAACAAAATGGCACAAAAGTATTCCATTCATCCATAAAAACAAATTAAACACAGTAATGGACTAATAGTGTTAACCAAAATTTAAACTCATATCAGTAAATTGATACTCTCCAAAAAACTATAAAAAAAAATAAAAAGCAAGGATGAGAGAATAGGCCATACCTTGTGGTCACCACCACCAGTAACGAACCGGAGCCCACCAGGTTGAACATCAATTGAGAAGATTTGCATACCTTCATGCCTAACCCAGCTAGGTTTCTCAGCAATCATCTTCCAAAACTCTCTACTTTTGCACCCAAAACAGCTTTTTTTCACTCTCCCAATGGGGGAGTGGAGGAAGCTAAGAACTTCAACCACTCTATTCAAAACCTAGAGAATCCTACGAAAACTGCTGGTATCAAAAACACCCCTCTTTTACCAGAATCAGTAAAAGTCAATGAAAATTATTGGCATGTAAAATTCTAGCAATTATCTTTATGGGTAAAAAAACCTAAATTTAGAACGACCCTGAAAAAAAAAAGATTTTTTTATTTGCTGAAAAAACAAAAGAAAGTAAAAGTGAAAAAGAGAAAGCACCAAGCGTTGGGGCTAATGAGCAAAAACCCTACAGAATCATTGGGGGGGCTGGAGAAATGGAGGAGTTAACTTCCTCTTTTAACGGTCAAATCTCAAAAGAAGCTAAAATGGCAAAGACTGAAAAAGGAAGAAATTTAGAATGGAAAAAAGATAAAATAAATAAAATAAAAAAGGGCGAAGAGAAAGAGAAGACAGTAGTTACTACTACTCAGCAGACAGCAATACCTAATATTAAAGAGTTGAGCAAACAAAGGGTCTGATGGACAGAGAAAACAGGCAGATGGATTTTGGAAAAAATAAATACAAATTAAAGATATGATAACGAGTTTGGATCCCTTAAATAAATTATCGGAGTTCGATCCCTGATTTTTGTGTATGAAAAAAATCTGATTGAAATATGTTAATCCTTAAATGTCATTCAATATTTCGGATGAGTAGTCTCCGTAATTACATGCGGAGGATATCTTGAGAAATAAAAAAAAAAAAGAAAAAAAAAAGTGATTATGATTGTGATTGTGAATAGTAATTTACTTCGGACTTCGGCTTTCAAAATATAGCCCCTAACCTTGCTATGTGCAACGATGCTATTGCTTATGGGTAAAAGGAGTATACAAATACTGTTGCCACAGAAACAACAAAAAGCTAACACCACATGAGAAAATGCTTAACAAATAATAAGTGAAAACTAGGAAAAAAGAAAATAAAAATGAGTTTAATTGTTATGTATTTTTAGTATAAATTTTTTTTTATACTGATAATCAATCAGAAATCATGGTATGAGTGATTTTTGAATTAGTTAGGATAAAAGTCAAACATTTTAACTTATGTGACAATTTATGATTGATTAACTGTGTAAAAAATCTTTACTGCTAATTACCATGTTTTATAAGGCTAAAATTGTTTTTTTGGTGCTATTTAATAAGACTAAAATTACAAGTGGTATAAACACGCTTCTAAAGCAAGCCATTAACCTATTAATCTATTGGCACTATCACTCTAATTAAAAAATCACTTGGACAAAAGCATTGTTGATACGAAAGAATTAAATATTAAAATTTTGAAAGCAACAATTGCATTTTATTGTTCAGTTAATTGAGAAGCGGGTGAACTAAATTTCTTAAAGCAAGCAAAAGAAAATTAAATAATTTACCAAGATAGCATTATGTAAAAGTCTGTTTCTACCCGTTCTCTTTCTTTTTTTCAGAGTTGTGAGAGACTAATCTCTCATAACACCTTCATCGACTGATTCAAATCAATTCAAACCGTAAAAATCGAATCGAAAATCGGAAAAAAAAACAAAAATCCTTTTTTTTTCATTTGATTGGATTGGATTTCTGATCCCCTAATGAAAATCGGTCCAAACCGACCTACTATAAACATATAATTCTATTTTTGAAATTATAGTATTATTCATACTTAAGCATTATTTTTCATACTTTTATGAACGACATCATCATTCTCTTTAATATTTTTATTGGAATTGTTAAATACTAAATGTATTGGAGTTTGTATAGTTATTCATGTACCTAAGAATCAATAGTTATTCATGTTCTAGAAGATTTCATGCATGCATTTATGAACTAGAACTACATTAATTCTAGTATATACAGATTTAATGTTGGTTTTTGATGTAATATAACTATATAATGATGTATCGATAAAAATCGAATTATCCAATCCAATCTAAATCGCATTTGATTGGATTGGATTGGATTGATTCGGATGTCTTTAAGGCAACAAACCGATGCAATCTAAACCGCAAATTGTTTCCGTCTTTAAATCAGATGACTTTTTGGCTCAAAATCGATCCATTCCAATCCGCGAACACCCCTACACACAACAGGGATCCATTTACACCAGTTAAATCATTTTTCACTTACACCAATTTTAAACCATTGATCTTAGTTTTATCTAATAGTTATTGTAATTTTAACTTTAGTAATAATTTATACCGTTGGTAAAAATAAGATCAACAATCGAAAGTGAATATAAATGAAAAATATTTATACTGAGGCATATATATATATATATATATATATATATATATATATATATATACCAATCTACATTTTAAAACTGAGAATAATGAATCTTGATCATAAAATGATACATAGATGATTAAGATTAAAAGTTATTTAATGATCATCTCACCATTTAAAAAAGTCATCTGACAAAAAAAATAATACTATTAATATATCCTGACTAGGCTCCAAATCTCCATATTAATATGAGTTTAATTGATATATACTGACAGTGTAAAACATTTTTACACAGACATTCAATCATAAGTTGGCACATCAGTAAAAAAAATTGACTTTTATCCTAACTATATTAAAATTCATTCATATCATGATTGGTGATTGATTGTCTGTATAAAAATGTTTTATACTGTCAGTGCATAACAATTAAACTCTATTAATATTGTGTAAAGAAAAACACAAGGGTACCTCCTCAATTTGACAATTTCACATATCCGTTTTTATTGCAATAAATAATTCACAAAAAATTATCATTTTTTAAATAAAAGCTAAGGTTTTAAGTCATATTACCCTTTCATAATAATTTCAAAATATTTAAATTTAAGCAAAAAACTTAAGTTTAAATTATAGTAAACTTTTTCTGTTCAAAAAATAACATTTAATAGTTACTTTTTTTCTTTTTTACTTCAAAACTATTAAAACACTTACAATATAGTAAGGAAAATACTATTTGCTCCTACATTGCATACCGACCAGAATATTTGGTGCAGCGAGCATGTTTGTAGGCTCATCAAATTGTCATTTTCAGTTGGCCGTAATTAGAAACTCTAAAATAGTTATTTTTTTTGCTTCAGTTTATTAATGGGTTGAAATGGCAATTTTCATCAGAGTCTGATGATGTTGGTTTTCAACTCTAAGAAAGACCATTATGGATATTATTCAACTTGGGAAGATGATGTTTCAATAGAAACCTACAGAATATGCCAGTTATTTCATATAGCTTCAGCAAAAGGTTGATAGCGTCGTTCAAATTTAACAGCTGATTTCAGGAATTCTGGAAGTATCTGTCAATTTTGCTGCTGAAACTGGTTATTAAGCTCTAGTTCATGTGATTCAAAAAATTAAAGGGTGCTTTACATACTTATATTGACTTTTATTGAGACTTAATAGCTCACAGTCACACTTTAAATCTAAGTAACTCTGAAACCAAATTCGAAATATGGTGGTTTTAAATTTTATGAAAGTATTTAACACATTGAAATAATCAATTTTAGTTGTATGATGCATGGTAAGGCAATATGCTTACAGGATTTGGGTTCAGTGTAATAAAAAAACATTGCATTTACTGATGGGAAATTTACACATAAAGACAATAACAAAGAAATTTGCAGCGGAAACTAATTCCCTAAACTTGCAAAAACCTATGCGTAGCAACAATGAATATATATATATAGCAGCAAACAGAACGAATAAAAACGCACAATGAACACCGATATTTTTAACGTGAAAATCCCCTCAAAGCAAAAGGATAAAAATCACAGGTCGTCCAGATCAAAGAAATAGCTACACTATAATCAAATAAAGGTACAAAAGAGTCTCCAAAAGTGTACAAACAGTGCCAACAACCAGCCAAAACATCAAAGCAAAAAAGCTTACAAATAAGAACAAGAAGATAAAAAATACCACTATCTGCTGCTTCATTACGAAGCCAATATCTCCCTGCTCAGGCCTCATTTCGGAGATCCGAACGGTGAAAGCGAAGGGCTGTGTCTCACGAACCTGCTATCCAAATTTGAACACGATCCAACGGTTAACGAATCCACAATTGCAGTTTTACGGTGACAGGTTTGAGAAAACCGAGAATTGTTTTTTTTATCTTCTTTTCTCTCTTTGGTGGCTGTTCTTCTCTCTCAAAACTACTCTCTTCTTTCACCCTAATTTAACCCTCTCCACTTAAAACAAGTGAGACACATAATGAGCTAAAATATTTGGGTCTTTCTCCAAATAGGAAGGGAGCCCAATCCCCAACATATCTCCCCCTCACAACTATGTGGAGGTGATCGCCAAACCGGCGATATCACAACAAATTTTAAACTTCCCTCTTGACAATGCTTTAGTCATCATATCAGAGTCATTATCATCAGTATGAACTTTAGCTAACTCCAACAGCTTAGCATCCAAAACATCACGTATCCAATGATACCTCACATCAATGTGTTTGGACCTATTATGAAAGTCGGATTCTTACCAAGATGAATAGCACTTTGACTATCGACAAATAACAAATATTTGTCTTGAACAAAACCAAGCTCCTGCAAGAATTTCTTCAACCATATCAACTCTTTGCATGCTTCGGTAATGACGATGAACTTTGTCTCAGTAGTAGACAATGCTACACACTTTTGCAACCTAGACTGTCAAGCCACAGCTCCCCCTGCAAATTTAATCATATAACCCGAAGTGGACTTCCTAGAATCAATATCTCCAGCCATGTCTGAGTCGGAGAACCCACTAAAGTAGGTTTGTCACCTCCAAAACAAAGTCTCATACAAATAGTACCACGAAGATACCTTAAAATCCATTTTACAGCATTCCAATGCTCTCTACTTGGATTTGAAAAAAATCTACTGACTGTACCAACAGCATGCGCTATATCTGGTCTTGTACACACCATTGCATACATCAAGCTACCCACAGCAGACGCATAAGGAACCCGTTCCATATCTATTTTCTCATCTTCATTAGAAGGACTTTGTTTAGAACTCAGCTTAAAATGAGTAGCAAGAGGAGTGCTTACCGCCTTAGAATTTTCCATCTGAAATCTCTGCAACACTCTTTCAATATAGTGCTCTTGTGACATCCAAAGTTTCTTCTCCTTTCTGTCACGCATGATTCTTATACCAAGAATCTGTTTAGCTGCTCCCATGTCTTTCATGGCAAAAGACTCGCCTAACTGCTTCTTTAACCTGTCAATCTTGGAAATATTTTTCCCAATAATAAGCATGTCATCAACATATAACAACAGAATAATGAAGTCATCATTGGAAAATTCTCTAACAAAAACACAATAATCAGACGTAGTCTTTTTATATCCTTGGTCAGACATAACTGACCCAAACTTCTCGTACCACTGCCTTGGAGCCTGCTTCAAACCATATAGACTCTTTCTCAATCTACACACATAGTCTTCCTTGCCTTCAACAAGAAAACCATCAGGTTGTTTCATTTAAATCTCTTCCTCCAAATCACCATGAAGGAAAGCCGTTTTTACATCCATTTGCTCTACCTCTAAATCAAGATTAGCCGCCAAACTCAACACAGTTCTAATTGATGACATCTTTACCACAGGCGAGAAAATTTCATTAAAATCAACACCCTTTCTTTAACGGAAACCTTTCACCACTAATCTGGCTTTATACCTTGGAGACTTAGAGTTACTCTCATGCTTTACTCTATAAATCCACCTATTTTCCAAAGCCCTTTTGCCTTTTGGCAACTTCACCAAATCATAAGTGTGATTGTCATGCAAAGACTTCATCTCATCATACATTGCATCCAGCCACTCGAAAACACTCAGGTTCCCATTCATCAGTCAATGTCACATACTCATCAGAATCATACCTTGTAGATGGTTGCCTTTGTCTGTTAGACCTTTTGAGTTTAGCTTGGGATGATTCAGAAGCATCACCAAGATTCTCATCTTCTGACATCTCATGCTCCTTATCATCATCATTAGCTGGAATATTTAACCCATCTTCAAGTTGTTGATCATAAACATAATCATGTTGCTCACCATTCTGAACATTACCTTCAACATTATCCAGATTATGAATATGCAATCGACCTGGATCAACATCTGTCAAGTTGTCATCTTTCATGGGTATAGTCTTCTCCACCTTATCAATGTCGTCAATAGTTTGGTCTTCCATGAATACCACATCACGGCTTCTGACAAGCTTTTTCCCTATAGGATCATACAACCTATAACCAAATTCATCTTGACCATAACCAATGAAAATACATTGCTTTGACTTTGCATCCAACTTGGATCTTTCATCCTTTAGAACAAGCACAAAAGCCTTCCAACCAAAGACTCTCAAATGATCATAGTTGACATTCTTGCCAAACCAAACTTTATCTGGAACCTCACTGTTCAAAGCAACAACAGGACTGAGGTTAATAACATGCACCGCTGTGTACAGTGCCTCACCCTAGTAGTGTTTGGGCAACTTAGCTTCAGAGAGCATACACCTCACTCTCTCAATCAGTGTTCGATTCATCCTCTCTGCTAAACCATTTAGCTGAGGAGTTTTAGGAGGTGTCTTTTCATGTGCAATACCCTGCTGCTTACAATAGACATCAAATGGTCCACAATACTCACCACCGTTGTCAGTACGAACAAGTTTCAACTTCTTGCCTGTTTGCCTCTCAACCAAAGCATGAAATTGTTTGAACTTCTCCAACACTTGGTCTTTTGTCTTCAAAGCATAAAGCCATAATTTCCTGGAACAGTCATCAATAAAAGTAACAAAATAAAGTGCACCACTAACAGATTTTACCTTTAGAGGACCACAAACGTCAGAATGTACCAGTTGAAGTAGCTCTGACTTCCTAGAGGGAGGATGCCTTTTGAATGATACTCTAGTTTGTTTACCGGCCATGCAATGAGAACATTTCTCCAAATCTACATTCTTCAAACCTAGAAGCACATCCTTTTTGGCTAAGACATTTAACCCCTTTTCACTGATATGACCAAGCCTTCGTGCCACAAAGATGCTTCCATATCCACAGCATTCACACTGTCTATAGAAACTATAGCTTTTGTCCAATACAGTTTAGAAATTTTCTTCCCTCTAGCCAAAACCAAGTTACCTTTGCTGAGTTTCCACTTTCCAGAACCAAAGTGATTATCATAACCACAGTCATCAAGCATATGCACAGAGATCAAATTAAAGCGAACATCAGGAGCATGTTTGACTCTTTAAGCAACAATTGCATTCCCATGTTGGTTTGCAAACAAACATCACCAACACCAATTACCTTAGATACACCATTATTACCCGTCTTCAACACTCCAAAGTCGCTTAAAGTATAAGATGTGAAGAACTCCTTCTTCGGTGTAACATGCAATGTAGCACCACTATCAATTATCCACATGCTCTCATCTGACACAAGATTAACTAACTCATGATCACGGAGAATAACAAGATCATCACTAGTAGTAGCAGTAACATGATCATCATCATCATCATGATCCCTTTGTTTCTGTTTACCTTTCTTGCATTTATTCTCCTTCTTCCACAGAAAACAATTCTTCTGTATGTGCCCTGTTTTGTGACAATAATGACATTGCACATTCTTGCACCGAGACTTGGACTTGCTCCTGCTCTTCTCTCTACCACCCTTCGGTTCCTTTCTCTGAGTACTTCTCCCCCTATTTTCAGTGACAAGTATCTCGGATTGAGATGAAGAACCCTTTGCCTTCCTTCTCATCTCCTCATTAAGAACACCACCCTTAGCCGTTTCCAAAGAAACAACACCTTTAGGAGCTGAACTCGTTATAGAAACCCGAAATGTCTCCCAAGAATCCGGTAAAGATAATAATAGAAATAGTCCCAAAAGCTCATCATCAAACTTGATACCCATTCCTGACATCTGATCAAGGAGCCCTTGAAAATCACTCAAGTAATTTGAAATAGAAGTCCCCTCCTTATACTTCAAACTTATGAAGCTATTCATAAGAACAATTTATTATTCCCTGATTTAGAGGCATACAAGGACTCTATCTTCTCCCACAAAGTTTTTGTATTTGTCTCATTAGCAATATGATTATAAACATTATCTTCAACATATTGCCGAATGAAACCACACACATGTTGATGTTCAAATTCCCATTCTTCAGAAGATGTAGAATCCTGCTTTTTTGTACCAAAAATAGGAAGATGCATTTTCTTCACAAATAGCAAATCGTTCATCTTGCCCTTCCACAAATGATAATTAGTACCATTCAAAGAAACCATCTTTATATTCATATTTGCTTCCATCATTCAAGCAAGTAAAAATAGCCCCCAACCAAGAGCTCTGATACCACTCTGATGGGGAATTTACACATAAAGACAATAACAAAGCAATTTGCAGCGGAAACCAATTCCCCAAACTTGCAAGAACCTATGAGGAGCAACAACGAATATATATATAGCAGCAAACAGAACGAATAAAAACGCACAATAAACACCGATATTTTTAACGTGGAAAACCCCTCAAAGCAAAAGGATAAAAAACCACGGGTCGTCCAGACCAAAGAAATAGCTCCACTATAATCAAAATGAGAATAAGAAGATGAAAAATACCACTATCTGCTGCTTCAGTACGAAGCCAATATCTCCCTTCTCAGACCTCATTTCGACGATCCGAACGGTGAAAGTAAAGGGTTGTGTCTCACGAACCTGCTGTCCAAATTTGAACACGATCCAACGGTTAACGAATCCGCAATTGCAGTTTTACGGTGACAGGTTTGAGAAAATCGAGAATTTTTTTTTTTTATCTTCTTTTTTCTCTTTGGTGGCTGTTCTTCTCTCTAAAAAATACTCTCTTCTTTCACCCTAATTTAACCCTCTCCACTTAAAACAAGTGAGACAAATAATGGGCTAAAATATTTGGGTCTTTCTCCACATAGGAAGGGAGCCCAATACCCAACATTCACTATATTCGCTAAGATGTAAAGTTGAATGCATTTGAGTGTGCATTAAAAAAAATTAAACAACACTATCCAACGGTGCATCTTAAAGAATGCAGTGTTTTTTTACTGCAATGAATCCAAATCACTGCTGCTTACCTTGCTCCTCTAGTAAGTGGTTCTTAAATATGCATAACTACCAGAATATGTGCATGAAATGAATATAGGGCATCATAAAGGAAACCTTCCCTTTCATAAACTTAACGAATCCAGGTTTTGGCTGGGTTTAACCTTACATAAACAACACAAAGAGCAGTACCAATGTACTATTAACATATTCGCATTTAATACAAGAGAAAGATTGACTCTTGCTCATGGAGAATTGGCTATATATAAATCTGTTGGGTATCTATCGCACACACAAAGGATCGTGAGAACACACACAAAGTATACCACAAAAGAAATAATAGAGAACACAAGAATTTAACGTGGTTCGGCACCTCTTGCCTACATCCACGGAAACACTCAGTAAAATATTCACTATCACAAATAAGATTACAATAATTGTAACCCACCCCAAATTGTGTATTACTCTACAAACCCGAGTACCCCTCACTCAAGAGTTAGAAGAAATAATAACACACTCTCACAAGAGACCTTCTCTCTATTTTTCTCTCACTCTCAGAAGCTCTACTTGCTTCAGCTCTTTCTTGCATTTCATCAAATGCAAATTGCCTCTATTTATAGAGATCATCTTCAATGTGAACATATTGCAAAAACTTCGGCCACAATGATTTACTGCACCGGCCTATGTATAGGCCTACTACATATGCCCATACCATTGCTCCAATTTTTCTTCACGCTACCTCTGCAAATCAGCACAACGTTAATTCTTCCATTCCTTTGACTTTTCAAATGCTTGCTTTTCTATTTTTCACATTTGATGGCTGGACCTCACAATTCTCCCCCTCCAGCCATTGGGGGAAATAATCTTGGAACAGTCAATTGGAAAATTTGAATTTCTCTCCCAACAATTCTATAACATCGGAAAATTTTACCTTCTTCTCAACTTTGCTATCACGACTACTTTCCCTTCTCAAAGTTTGCCCTTACAAGTAGCAAAGGTTCTTCTCATTTTTCTGCCCTCGTAACACCAAGCGCCTCCCCTTGTACACCTTGCATCCCCACTTTGAACCAACATACTTGTACCCTTGTGATGCCATCTCTCCCAATGAAATGATATTAGCAACAACAGATGGTACAAACCTCACATTTTGGAAAGTTCGAATGGCACCATCGTGGAGCTTCATTCTCACACTCCCAATGCCTTCAACCTTCATTTTTTCACCATTTCCTAAATTGAAATAGCCAAACTCTTCATCAGTTTTCAAGGTGTCAAACACCGCTCGATCTCTACAAATATGCTTTGAGGCAGCAGAATCCATCACCCAATTTGATTTAGCAACTTCATCGATTGTTGCTAAAAACAAATCTTCATTTTCATCTTCAACAGTTTTGACCTCGTTAGTCTGGGAGTTGTCATCATCCTTCCTCATCATTCTCAATTTCTTCAGGTCCTCCCTCATTTGTGTGCACCTCAGTTGCAAATGACCCTTCTCCCCGCAATAGTAACACTGCACGTTACTCACATCTCGTTGAGAGCGCATTTGCGATTTTGATCTTCCTCTCTGTCCATCATGCCTCCTTAAATGCCTCCTCCCTCGTTCAGATTCCTCTGCCATAGCTATTGCACTTTATCATTCTCTCATTTTCTCTTAAAGTGACTGTCACCTCATCCATTTTCAAAGTTGTTCTCCCAACGAGCAACGTTTGAACCACAGGTTTGTAGGACCTAGGTAGTGAGGCCAATAACAACAACGCCTGCTCCTCATCAGATATTTTATCTTTTGCATTCAACAATTGGCTTACTAGTTGGTTGAACTTGTTGATGTCATCATGGAGATTTCCTCCCATCTCCATTTTGAGTTGATACAACTCCATCTTTAAACAGAGACGATTGGTTAGCGACTTTGATCCATAGATATTCTTGAGCTTCTCCCACAAGGCCTTTGGTGTTGTCTCTTTCAACACATTGTGCTTTATCTCGGGAGCAAGAGCTAACCGAATCGTGCTCACAGCCTTCTTTTGGATTTTAGTCCATTCTTCTTCATCCATGGTAGCCAGTTTTTCCTTCTCTAGAGCCTGATCAAGACCATTCTGCATCAAGAGGTCTTGAATGGTACACTGTCAAATCATAAAATTTATTTTTCCATCGAACAATGGAATCTCAAACCTTGGTGTGTTCCCCGCCATAGCTCTGATACCACTGTTGGGTATCTATCGCACACACAAAGGATCGTGAGAACACACACAAAGTGCACCACAAAAGAAATAATAGAGAACACAAGAATTTAACGTGGTTCGGCACCTCTTGTCTACATCCACGGAAACACTCAGTAAAATATTCACTATCACAAATAAGATTATAATAATTGTAACCCACCCCAAATTGTGTATTACTCTACAAACCCGAGTACCCCTCACTCAAGAGTTAGAAGAAATAATAACACACTCTCACAAGAGACCTTCTCTCTATTTTTCTCTCACTCTCAGAAGCTCTACTTGCTTCAGCTCTTTCTTGCATTTCATCGAATGCAAATTGCCTCTATTTATAGAGGCCATCTTCAATGTCAACATATTGCAAAAACTTCGGCCACAATGATTTACTGCACCGGCCTATGTATAGGCCTACTACATATGCCCATACCATTGCTCCTATTTTTCTTCACGCTACCTCTGTAAATCAGCACAACATTAATTCTTCCATTCCTTTGACTTTTCAAATGCTTGCTTTTCTATTTTTCACATTTGATGGCTGGACCTCACAAAATCGTCAATGACATCCATTGTTTTTTTCTTTTTAAGAAAAGTGTTATTAATGCATTTTCTTAAGGTGGAAATTCAATAAAAATACAGGCCAAGAAGCACTTAACGCTAAGTAGAAACTACGTTGAGACCAATAGGACTTCTAACCCTTTGTATGCCATTGTTCCATGTCAAGGCACCAAACACAAAGTTTCCATTGCTATTCTTGAAAGGGGTGACATCAATCCTGAAAGTTATCTTCTCTCCTGTTTTCTCGAACTTCAGTAGTGTCGGTATAACAGTAACATTCACACCAGATGGATTTTCAACACTTGCAAGATATGTTGTTGGTTCTTTACCATAGTAAGTAACTGTTCGATAAACTGATAAACTTCCATTCAAGTTGGACACACCAATTGAAGGATAATTAAAGTTGTAGGATGCTGTAGGAGAATTCTGACATTGAGTTAGTTCTCCTGTGAGGTTTCTAAGTTGTGCTGGGCTTGCCCCAGTGCTGCAGAGAAAATTGAGAACATCTTGGGAATTAAAATCATATACTAGTCCAGGATTTAGTGATGCAACTGGGTTAACATGTCCTGATCCATAGTCAAACGGTGAGGTTTGAGTTCCATTTGGATCTTTTCCTATAATGCCATTAGTATTGTCCATAACTGATGCTGTAACATCAAACAAAGGCATTAATATAGGACACTCACAAACATTAAATCTCATGTTTTGTGTTTTGTAACACAAACAACTTACCTGTTGTCATTATTGCAGACATTATGGTTGCAGGACTCCAGGAGGGGTAGTGAGATTTTAGAATTGCTGCAACAGCAGATATGTGTGGGGTAGACATTGATGTTCCTGAAATGATGTTATAGTTGATAGATCGTTGTTCAACTGTGGTTTTGGTTGCCATTGGAGACCATGCTGCTAAAATATTCAGTCCGGGTCCTGTTATGTCAGGCTGCATAGGATGACAATACACAATTTAGCATATATAAATAAAGCATCAGCATTCAATACTATGAGTGCGTGTAAACAGATTAATAAAGCGCTTATTCAATAAGTTTTTTTTTTCCAAATAAGCTGAAAACAACTTATTTTCATAAGCTTCGCTGACAAACTTATGGAAATAAGCTAAAAAAAACTTATAGGAAGATCATAAACTATTTACATAAATTTAATTCCATAAACTATTCTCATAAGTTCTCTATAAGCTCTTCCAAACACACCTCTTTATTCTTCTGTGACAATGTAAAGTTTAACTAGGAAGAATCTGCGGTGTATGCAGATTTAAACATGGAAAATGTTTCTTCTACACTTAAAAGCTCACACCTGACCTACGCCGGTTAATGATGAGCTAATTATTGGTTAACGTGTTTTGATTGGTTAGCAAACTAATAACTTGTTTTCTAAGCCTAAAAAATAAGACAAATTACGCATTACCCACCTACGGTTTAACTAATTTCCACTTGTCATACATAACTTCATTTTGTAACACATAACCAACCCCCTAAATTATGGTAAAAAGTGTAAATCTGCTTTCTTTGTTAAATTTAACAGTAGCAATCTGCACGGATTTGGAAGTTGAGTGTTTGAGGGTTACATTGAAAGAGATCATGTGATTCTCACATGCAGACTTACATTGTTAAAATTGACATGAAACACATGTTTACTGTTAGGGCCCAGCCCAATTAGAAATAAAGACAAATGTATAGTTAGTTAGCATTAGTTGAGACAGTTAGTTAGTTAGAGGATTCAACTGTATAAATAGGGCAAGAGAGCAAGAGAAGGGGGATTCAGAATTGTAGTTTGTAAGAACTGGGCAAAGGCTTAGTTGTGAAAGGGGAAACCCTTTGTGAAGGGGAAACCCATGGAGGAGATCACTCTCCTATTCTTGTTCTTTTTCAGCAAAGTAATAAATCTTTCTTTCTTTTTCTCCATTTCAATCTTGGGTTCCGAACATTTACACTTTCTACAGTAGTTTAGGAGGGTTATGTATTCCAAAATTAAGATCATCATATAAAAGTAAAAATGGACAAAACCATCCAGAGGGTAATGTGTAATTTAACCCAAAAAATAGGTTGCAAGTCCATTAACCAATAAAAAGACATTGTTAACTAATAATTGACTCATCATTAACCGGTATTCGAGAGGTATAGCATTTCAGATGTAGAAATAGCATTTACTGTCTGATACACAACTGTGGAAACTTGCCTTAATAATATTTGGTGTTATTATATTTGGCCCCATGGAAGAAAAAGCTGCCACCTCTGGTGCAGGTTTGGAACTGAGGACAGTTATTGTTGGGTATATTCTAGCAGTGGGATTCCTGACACAATAAAAGCATTAGCAACAATGTCTCACTAACCAAACTTTTGACAACGAATTAAAAAACTCACTTCTCTGCCTTTATATATGCTTGAAGCTCTTCTAAGGCATCCTGACCAATGAGAGTGCTTGGGATGACAAACTGGAAACCAATATCTCTAGCATTATGATCAATAAGTATCATTCCAACACCCCCACCTTGCTTTATTATTATGGCCTTTTGTCGTCGGTCATCAGTTAATTTCTCAGTAGTACATACCACAATTTTACCCTTGATTAAGGGAGGATCTAGAGTGTTGTTCAGGCAGAAGCTGGTAACAATAGAAATCAAAGAATTTTGATTAAAAATATTGAATCATAGCACTCCATATGTCTTGAGTTCAATCATTACTCTAAAATGATTCCCATACATGTATGCAGAATATTAGTATATGCTTATTATCATAGCAAATTCAAAGTAATTACATTAAAATATGACACAGGAAACAATTCTGAGAAATATGAGGATTTCGGATTTTTGTTTTTTGGAGCCAAACAGCAGTGTGATTCTAAATATCAACAATTTTTTGTTAAGGGTTTAATGATATGCCAGATAGGGGCTTAGTTTTGTATATCTATAGAAAGAAAAAGTCTCAGGTTTGCAGAAAATATTATCTCATTTTCCCCTAGAGTGTGATAAAGTTAAAGGGGTTGGATTTCTTAATCCGCGATTTTCCTTATACATCCTCCAGAAAAGCTGCAGAGTTTTGGTTGGAATACTGACATGATTGAGTTTTAGTCTCACTTAAAGAGTAAAGAGTAGACACCAAGAAGCAAAAAGTTATGTAGAATCTGAAACATGTATCAACAATGAAGTTTGTGCATTGTCATCCAATGCATAAGATACCTTGCATTTGTTGCTGGAACTCCAGGGGCTGCAGCGGCACTTCCATATATCAAACCATACAACTGCTCCATTTTTATTGGATTCAAAGAGGAACCCTGAAGGCGCATAAACCTGTCTTAGTTTACTAACTGATAGTGTTACGTATTAAATTTATATTGGGGTTTTAAGTTGGAAATGGTTTGTGTTTTTACATCACCTTTAAAACTTTTGAGTTACCGAGGTAGACATTTGAACTGAATTCCCTGTCGATGCTGCTAGCAGCAACAGTGAGAATCCAAGGAGCAACATTGCATGCAGTACTTGGAAAAAATGAGTTCCCAGCTGAAGCAGATACAATAATTCCCTTTTGGAATGCATGGAATGCTCCTACACTGATTGCATCCTCAAAGTAAATTGGCTGGGGAGGGTCAGGGCCAAGGGAAAGAGATACTATGTCAACACCATCATGAATGGCATCATCAAAGGCAGAAAGAATATCAGCATCATTGCAAAACCCAAACCAACAGGCCTTGTAGATGGCAAGTCTGGCACTTGGGGCACCACCTCTAGCAGTTCCTCTGGCAATACCAAATATGCTGGTATTAGCCACAGTGGATCCAGCAATGGTAGAAGCAGTGTGAGTTCCATGTCCATCACTATCTCTAGCTGACCGGACGAAAGGCTCGTTAGCATTTTCTAGAGGTCCATTTTCTACTTCGAACCCTTTTGAATAGAACCGGGCACCAACAATTTTCCTGGAAAGTCCAAACTCCAGTTGAGATGACATGGCTGGCTATGTGCTAAGTGAGACTGCTAAGCTTTCATAGATGATAATATGCATATTTCTATAGTGTACCATGAGTATGATTGAAGGTCATACTATATTTACTTCTAGAGACTTTGATCATCAATCCAAAAAACCAGTATATTTTAGATTTTGAATTCCAAAATGTGTTCTTACTTGTTGCAATTGGCTAGTGTAAAATTTTCACCAGTGACACATTCTCCCTTGAATTTCTCAGGCACAGGACCTAATCCATAATCAGTGAAGCTTTCTGATTCCGGCCAAACCCCTGCAAACCAAAGTTAAGCTATCGTAATCCAAGTGAGAAAAAAAAATTAAAAGAGAGAGAAAGTATCAAAGAAAGAAATTACCAGAATCAATGACACCAACAATGACATTAGATGCTGATTCCAGTGCCACATGGTTGCCCGTGTGGACAGAGTCTAATCCAAGAAAATCCCAAGAATGTGTTGTGTGGAGCTTATTCATTTTGCTCTCAAAAATGGACACAACCGAGTCATATTCTGAAACATAATTCCAAATATCAGAGCAAATGCAGGAAATTGGTTAATGGGATCCACATAGATTATACTTTTTCACTCTGAACCGAGGTATTAGGTATATAATATATACCACTCCACATTGGAGTCACCCCGTTTAAATTTGAGAATCTGTTCTCAATTTTTTTTTACTGGTGACCAGGGATGTAAACAAAAAAACTGAATTAGTCTTCCATCTCTTATTCAAAGTGATTCCCTTCCCACTATAGTCCAAAATAGATAGAAAGATATAATACTAGAATACAATACCTGCAAGTTGATTAACTTGATCTGGCGTAATCATGGCCGAGAAGCCTCGAAAGCTTTTACTGTAATGGTGGAGTGCTGCTGCCTTTGCTTCACTGAGACTGAAAAGTGAAAAGAATTTATACAAGAAGATTATTTTAGCTTATATTATTATGTTTTGAAATGAACACACTTCATGCATATAAATCAAGCTTAAAATGAAACCAGTAGCTATAATTAAGTCCAGGAATTTCGTCTTAAAACTGAGTGCCATGCCTTCCAGTGACTGAAGCTAGTATCTCATGGTTTGCTCTGATCACAGATTCTGAATTGGGGTGCGAGTGATCTCCCATGTAAATTATATAATGCTATTTCAAGGCAAATCCCAAAGTTAGTTTCCTTTTATGTAAGTAGTTAAGTGCTGCTAGTATTGTACTGTTTTGATAATAAAAATGAGCAACAATTTACACATGGCAGGAAGAGAATAAGAATAAAGTGATATAGCTCATAGGCTGGAGATGCATGCAGCTACGTAGACAGCATGCATCAAGTGAGTCTAGCAAGGATTGGACTTGATCGATATCTAAAACTCGCAGTACTCCTTACCTTCGGGGTGGTTCCATTCACCAAAGTATATCCAATAAACAGGAGAAGGGTGAAACTGAAAATTTTGGTAAACCCCATGATATGCCAAGAGGGTGTAGGAGCTATTGACAGAATGTAGAAATGGTGAGTCTTTTATGGTAGGTGATTCGCCCATTTTAGCCCAAACTGTCATATACTCATATATAATATAAAATTTCAGTTGCCGGCTTTATATGTTTCTGCTTATAACCTAGTGTAAATTAGGATTCTTTGAAAAGAAAATGAAATTTAAAACTGGAGATAAGATATAAACGACAATTATTGGATTCATATTAATATCAATCAAACTATTATTAGTAGGCACTGAGTTTCCAATATTTAAAAATTCAAAGAAGGGACGGCTATGAGCGATGCTAAATTACAAATGCTTACAGACCAAAAGATATAGTACATTTCTACATAATAGAGCAACTAAAATGCTTGATTGTTTGATTCTTTCAGCAGAGTAAACAGCCACATCAGTACTTCATAATGCTGGTGCTGATTAGAAAGTTGAATGCTGTGCCTGCATACCAAGAATAATGGCTCCTTCCAGTGTGGTTTACTTTTGTGTCCATTTGGCAGATCACCTCCCGTCCACATCTGGATCCCCAACTGACTCTATACATATTGGTTGTTTACTAACTTGACAGCATCTACCATGTCACTTCTAGTCATCAACTAGCTGAAATGCCAAATCCTAGATGCTGTAGGAGCAAGAAAAAAAACTTGGTATATACCATTCACAATTGTAACATTAAAAACGTTATGCTAGAAGACAATGATGACCCTAATACTTGAGGTGGTAGACATTGAATGGTAGAAAACAGGAACTTTTTTCTAACTCAGGGAACACCTAGGAATCTCTCAACAATTAGAGGGGACAAAAGAGATATTTTATGTAACTTCATTTTTATTCATGCCGTCTTCCTCTGTCTGCTCTTCTCTCATACCTAAAAACTATTTGATCAAGCATTTCTTCAGAGCTATAGATAAATAAGGCTTTGGACAATTTATATGCAGTTTTACGTGTAACTTGAATAAGAAACTAATCTATCACATTTGGTTCAACAAGCTGCTCACAACAGATTTTATGATTACATGAATATTCTAATTGGCATATGAAACTATTTTGTCTTACCACAAGCATGGCTGCTGAAATTCTAAACCATCTCGGAAACTGAAAAGCACTCAAACCTATGGCTATCTTAAAATCTGTGAAATTTACATTCAAAAGGAAGACCAACATAAGCAACCATCATCACATACAAGTTATTTTTTCTGATCATTTCAGATTCTGTTCTTATACACAATTTAGGCGAAGCAAAATGAGTATACATTTTTATAAATCCACTTTCGAACAAAAGGGGAATTCACATCCCCAAGAACTAAAAAAAGATGCATTTCACCTGCTCCAATAGCTAAGTAAATTACAAATCATAACAATATGTTTAAACCAGCATGGATCTTTGGAGCGAAATCCATCAGAATTAACCTTCCTCTCCAAACTCCTTTGTGAATCTCTCATGCACGTCAAGGTCAGTTTTGCTGACTGTGGGCCTTTGTCTGGCAAGCACCTTGTCAAAATCTGTTCTGGAAATAGGTGGTGGAAGGATCTGCATAGCAAACAAGAACATAAAAAGTCTGCTTCTGCAATTATCATTTAGAAAAAGAAGCCCTACAGTCCTATGTCAACAAAGTAAGCAGCATCTTGAACACCTTAGAAGCAAGTCCTTTTGAAGCAAGCTCCTGCATTGTAATTTGAACTGCACTGTGTTGCTTTGGTCCACATGGGATCCACATATCCTCATGATTCTTAAAGAAAAACATGGCATCTTGGGTTTTGCGAACAGGTTCAAATAAAACATCCTTCACCTGTGAGAGAGGTCCAAATACCTTTAACTTGAAACTCATCTAAATAAAATGATAATTGCAACCAGGTATTTCATATAGAAGCCAAACTTACACAGACAGATATATCTGAACCTGAAAACCCCTCTGTCTTGCGAGCCAAGTGTTCAAAATCACCTTCAGCCAAGTTATGGGGAGTATCTCCTAGATGCACCTGTTCAATTTATCAAGCCAGAAAAAATCATAGTAAAACCATTTGCTAGGTTCACTTAACCCAACAAGACCTATCCTTCAATAACATAATCACGCATATTGCCCTTGCCTTGAACATGTGTTGACGAGCCTTCACATCTGGTAGTGGAATATATATACGCTTATCAAAACGTCGCCTTATTGCCTGCAATTACAAGTAGTTTAATTAAAACAGTATCTCATTGACACAATACAAGATCACATAAACAGAATTATTTTCTTCTTACCTGGTCTAGAGCATATGGTGTATTTGTTGCTGCAAGAACAAGAACTTTCTGATCATTGTGCCCTACACCCTACAATGTAAAGTGGATAAACTACAATATAATTTGAAAAAAAAAGCTGACACCAAAACTGTTGGAAACCCTAACTCTTCTAATTTAGAAGAATAAGGATGCATAATAATAATAATAATAATTAATGTTAAGAAAATTAATTTAATAGAGAGTCAAAATGACACCATTAAATCATATCAAAATGCTAGACATATTTTGACAATGACATGCATTTGGGGAAAGGGGAAGCACAGTCAAATGTAACAAGACGAACCAAACTACTGATAAGAAGCAGAATCAAAATTATTCCATTTTTGAACTACTATGGCTCAAATGCAGCAATAACAAAAATTGGGCCTTAATTATTTGTCTAAAATGAAGGATTAGCTTGTCTTTTGGCACTCAAAAGATTGAAGCATGTAATAGCATAAGACAAGCATGTGCCTCAATGGATTAAGATACCGATTACATTTTTTATGCAGTATTTGAAATTATTTTGATAAATGGTCCATAAATATGGCTATATAAACTGGGAGTCAGGCTTCTTGATTTGCTGAGAATAGTGCAATTTAAATATCTACTACCAAACCAATTATTATTCTTATCAGTATATCCCCACCATAAAAGTATTACCTGCATCTGCACCAAAAGTTCAGTTTTAATTCGTCTTGAGGCTTCACTCTCATTGCCTTCACCACGCTGACCACATAGAGAGTCTATTTCATCAATGAATATGATAGAAGGTGCACTTTCTCGAGCCATTTGGAAAAGGTTTGAAACCAGCTTTTCACTTTCACCCATCCACTTTGAAACCAGGTCTGATGAAGAAATACTGGTGAAGAATTCAAAAGTTAAAATATGCTAGCAAACATGTCCACCTATGGACCTAATACATAATAATACAGAAGACACTTTTTTATACAAAGTTATTGTCAAGAAAAGGTAGAACTTGAAAATTTGCATGCCCACATGTGCAGGGAAGAAAGATATATGGAAAATTACATTGACCCTTAAATTTTAGCTTAATTACACTTGGCACCCCTCTTGTTTCAAAAATTAAACTGACCTCCCTTGAGGTTTATTAGAATAACTGGAACTAACTGCACCCCAAAAGTTAGCTCATAAAAAAAGGTTGGCCAAGTCATTATAGATGATTCTTTACTCATATACTCAACCAATGTGACACTTTACATTTAACACACCCAGGACTGAGCATTTGGACCGTGAAGCTTGCAAAGCTAGACATATGTGGGTGACCCAATATCAGGAACGGCTCTAATGCCATATTAGAATAATTGGGAGTAACTCCACCCGCATATGTTGTAGATGGCTACGTGTCAAGAGGATGGGAATATCAGTGTCTTCAAGGAGGAAATAGGTTGAAAGCACGCTATTGTAGGGTTCCACAACTAAGGTGGGGAACCGAGGTGAGGGATCAACATTGAAACCTAGCTTGGACCTTTTCCCGGAACGAACAGGAAAACGCTCCAACAAAAGGGAACCATGTCCAGAACCAGATCTACCACCTACCGCATTGAACACCAAGAAACCTTGGAGACCCATGCAGTCATTGGCCGGCTTCTTGAACAACTCATCAACGGCACCAATTATTAGGAATTTGAGCAAGATGTGAGTGGAGAAGTCCCATATTGGAAAAGAATGAACAAGTTGAAGATCATATAAATGGATGAACCCATGAATCTTATGCTCTAAGGTTTTAGGTCAAGATGTGATGTCAAGTCCACTTACGTGGTTCTTTGTTCGGCCCATTAGATGAAGATCTGCCCAAGTATGTTGGGCTCCCTAAACCTAAAAAGTGGTATCACAGCCGAACATACTTAGAGAGATCTTCTTCTAATGGGCTAAGCAAGGAAACACTAATACTTAAATGCACTAACATAATCTATTAATTCATGTTGACAGTTTTATCTAATCAGGCATTAATAGTTCTGCAAGTTATACCTCAAACCACCAAGTAAATTTAGGCCAGAAAGACCAGATCCATTAGTGAATGCTAATCGAAAAGTGAACAAATATATATATATACACCATGGTGTAGAATTAAAATCATTCATATACACTCATCAAGCAAACTTAGTTTAGTACACAAAGATTAAATAATAGAATAAATTTACCTGAAAAAAGTGGAGTCAGCTTCTGTTGCAACAGCCTTGGCCAAATATGATTTACCTGTTCCAGGTGGTCCATACAACAAAAAAGCTCTCCAGGGTCGTCTTTTACCTGAATTATACCGTGGAAAAACAAATTAAAAATTTAACAAACTACAAGAAAAAACAGAACATCTACCAAACGGTCCAAACTAATTCATATCCTGCACATACGACGTGAACACAGACAATTTTCAACTACGCTCCTTGCTTACATTTAGGTTATGTTTGGATGAAGGGGTTTTGGAGGGAAAGAAAGGGCAGCGCTTATTCTTTAATTTGACTATATTTGAGAAATTTTTAAAATGAAGAAATAGAATGAAAGATTATCATATAACCTTCCAATTATCCTTTTTTCATTTTTATAAACATTTTATAATCTCTCAATTTAAAAACGAAAAAAAGAAAACCTTCCTTATGGAGGAAATTGAAGAAAAAGAGAGGGGTTAGGAGGGTTAATTTTTTATTTTGGGTAAATATTCTCCTTAAAGTTTTTTAAATCAGAAATGCTATTCAGTGCGACAACGATGTTGACGAAGGCATACAAAACCACATATTAAGCAAAGAAAAGTAAGGGAATTTACGGAATTCATGGGAGTCAAAAACCAAAACGAGAAAAAAAAAACATAACTTTAATACTATTCGTGCTTTTTAGTACAAATCCAGTTTCGTACTAAATACCATTTTTCCTTTTAAAATAAAAGGAATAAAATGAGAGATTAACACGTAACCTTGGAAACATTCATTATTCATCTTTACAAACATGTAATAATTCTCAATTTAAAACCGAAAAATTATCCTTCCCATTCCTTTCCCTCCAAACCCATCCATCCAACGGTAACCTCGGAGCACCCGTTAGAATTGCTATGTTCAAGTGTTGACACTTGATATCCCTCAACAAAAAAGCTAACATAGTAACCAATGCAATGCAAATGCTAAACTAAACATACAATGCCTCTGGTTCCTTAGTTAGCAATAGCATCAGCAGCAGCAGCAGTAATGGCATTTTAAGCAAAAGACATGTTTTGACGAGTCTGGATCCTCTTCAGCAGATTGTCTCTGCAGCTCTCTCGAGCCCAAATGTCAGCCGTTCGATTAATCTAAAAGCTATGACATTAAAAGAAAAAACACTCGAAAAAAAAACACTCTCTCTCCTTGGATTTAACCTAGGGCTGTGATTGTGGCCGGAGAGGATCCATTTTCCAAATGCATAGAGCTTAGCGCAGCTAAACATGATTATCATTCTATTGTAACTATCACTGTCATTGAATATCCAAAACCCAATTCAGCAAAAGAACAAAACTCACCAGTGAAGAACTGGGGAAACTTGACAGGCAAGATAACTGCCTCCTGCAACGATTGCTTGGCGCTTTCCAGGCCCGCAACATCGTTCCACTTGACATTGGGCTTCTCCCTTATGATTGCAGAGTTGAGCCCAGCCCTAAGCTTGGCCTGTTCGGGATCCTCCCCGTCGCCTCCTTCACCGTCCTTGGGCTTGGTCTTGGGCCGCGTAGCGACGGCAGCATCTCCATTGGATGCGGGGCCGGGCCCGCCATCGTCGAGGACAGCACGGATCTCCTCGGCGCGGCGCAGATACTCGGTGAATCTCTGGGTGATGGCTTCCTTGATCTTAGGGTTCTTCTCGTACTTGAGGTGGGTCTTGAAGTATTCCAAGGCGTTCATGTAGAGAGGGAAGGCCTTAGCGTAGTTTCCTGCATTGTCTTCTTGAACGGCTTGCTTCACGTACTCTATTGCTTGCTCCTTGAAATTGCTATACATCTTCTTGTAATTATTATTCTTCTGGTTCTGCCTAATAACATATAGAAGATTGAAAGATCAAGAGATGGTGATGAAATAGGGAAACCCTAGAGTTGATTAATTTAGGGGAACAGAAATATCGGTGTTTAATTTGGGGAGTGGAGAAAAAAGGAAGAAGGAAGGAGAAAGGGATAAGGCGTTTGGAATAACTAATAATAAGTTGGCGTAGCCGTAACTGTAAGCGGAGGCGAGGCGAGGCGGGGCGGCTGGGAGAAGGTTCTTGTTGAATTTAACCAAAGACTGCGACTTTCGTTCTCAGTTCGCACCTCCGATAATGCGATTCCAGGAGTTTTTTTAAGGACAAAAGAGGTATTTATTTGGGTTTTTTTTTTCTCTTTTTCTTTTTGGTGTGCACCAATTGTATTCCGGATCCGGGATGAAGATTAATGTTTCATTTTTTTATGTATCCTATTCTATTTAGGGTGCGTTTGGAAGAGCTTATGGAGAGCTTATGAGAATAGCTTATGGAATTAAACTTATGCAAATAGTTTATGAAAATAGTTTATGATTTTTTCATAAGCTGGTTTTAGCTTATTTCCATAAGCTTGTCAGAGAAGCTTATGAAAATAAGCTGTTTTTAGCTTATTTAAAAAAGAGCTTATTGCATAAGCACTTAAATACGATGTATATCCAAATGCACCCTTAATAATATTTTATTAGATAAGTTAAAATTTTATTAAATATTAAAAAAAATAAAATATATAATAAGATATTAATGATTGAGATATGATATGATACATCAAAATAAAACAGAAGATTCTCATCTCCCGAACATAAATATCATTAAAGTGAGTTTTGTCTACCTCTTTCAATAAAATTCTCTCAACAAATTTATTTTTTTCGTATATACCGTAAGAATCGAATATCTGATAATATACTTAAGAAATTTAGCTATCATTGGCCACTTTTTTTTTTTTAACTTAGCCATTTAAGTCATTTCTCAGCTGGTCAGTCACCGTACTATCACGAAGAGTATTAAATCTTTGCAAAAAACATGTATCTACTTTTTATTTAATATTTTTCTTATTAGATATCAAAATAAATATAAATATTAAAAGAAAATTTTATGAAAATAAAAACAAAATTCTTTTGAATCGAACCCATCTGTAAAACTACAATCATGGCATCATCAACCAAATTATACCTTATTTTTCTTTCTTTTTGTTTAACTCAAGAGAAAACTAATGTGGTTTACATTGGTTTCATTTGGCCTATTGTTACGATTACATAAGAGGAACAAAGGTTGAAAGGGTAAGACATCCCACCCTGAGGATCCGGTAAAGTTTGCTTGGGTCATTTATGGCTATATTTGATTTGGTATTGGAGACGGAAAAATCACGTATTAGGTGGTAAGACTGTAAATCTTTCAATCCCAAAGAAGAAAGGGAGATTTTCATTCGTTGGCATCGTCAAACCAAACACAAGTTGTGTTTTAGCTTATATCATTTTAGTTTGTAGTGCTCTCATATTGGAAAATAAAACAATGAGTTTGTAATTTGCATAGACCGAACCAAATCTTGGGTTATGTTTAGAGCTAGCAAACGGTCCGGGTCACAAACTATATCAGTCCGGATCAAAAAAATTCAAAGTCAATTCGATCTATTAAATTAGTATCCAAACCCGAGCCTATGCAGGCGGAGGGATCCAAAGGTTATGAGTGGGTGCTAAATGGCTATATGGGTGAGTGACATGAAGGGGATTCCTTGTGGCGCCTCAACGTTCCAAAACACTGCATTATTTTAATTTGAATTGCTAAGCATCGTGAAGTTCTTACTAACATGCAACGGGTTAGGCATTATCTTACTTCAGACACTGCTTACCCTATGTGTGGACATGAGGAATCCATTGTCAATGTCTCAAGGGATTGTAGCCATGTTAAGGTGGTTTGAACAACACTAGTTGAATAAGTTTAGGATATGTTATTCAGACTCTACGATAAAAACTAGATGGCCTTTTTCTCGCGCATATTTTAGGTCTCAACTATCCATATTGCGAACCTAAATGTTGTTTTCAGCTTTGTTGTTAAATGTTAGATTATTTGGAAGTCTATAAATCAATTTGTCTTCCAGAATATTCAACCCATCAGTATGTCACTATCATGAATATTAGCATGATGGAGGATGAGTTTTGGATGATATTGCAGCATGATGTAGAGCTATCAAAAGTAAGTCAACCCGAGTTGGTGATTTGGGTTTCAGAAGGTGTGCTCCGAGAGTAATTTTCTTATGATCTTTCATACATTCTTTTCAAGGTCAAACATACCCTAGTCTGGAGTATAGTAAAGAAGAATTACCATCATAAAATCTTCATATTATTTAAAACTTGTAACTTCCACAAGGATTTAGTCATATTATTCATATAAAAATTTTCAAGACAAGGTTTGGTTAACTTTACCATGCATAATCATAATAAGTTCCTATAATATATTTCATATTTTTAATCAATGATCCATCTTATTAATAAATTAATAATTAATAAATCCTATCCTATACAATTCCAAATATGAATATTTAGTTTTAAATCTCGGGAAACTAATTACAACGAGTTCTTGTTTTAGAAATTAGATCCGATGTGTTTTCGTGTCGGGTTCAAGTTGTACTTTGAATTGTCCCAACCCAATCGAGTGTCCCGCATTCTTTTAGAAATTATACTTTTCTTATAATTAGGGCAAAACTATTTGATTGGTCTCTTAAGTTTATTTCTTTTTTCGATGTGGTTCATTAAGTTTATTTCGTATCAAATAGGTCTCATAAGTTTGGTTTAGATGATAAAGTGTGACTTTTTTTATCATTCCTACCGAATCTCTCATTTTCTCTCCTATGTGTCACTACCGAGCCTAATTGTCATTGTTGACTTAATAATTAATATAATAAAATAATAATTTAAAAAAGGAAAAAATTTAAAATTAAATAAATAAAATTTATTTTCTTTATTTTTTTTATTATTCTTCTCATCTCTTCAACAACCCATCTTCTTCAACAACCCATTTCACGTCTTCTCTAGTGGCAGCAAGGACTGGGAGGTGATGACGCGACTGGATTTATTTATTTATTTATTAATGCGAGGTTGTCGAAAAAGATGAGGAGAATAATAAAAAAGAATAAAGAAAATAATTTTATTTATTTTTCTTTTTCTAATTTATTATTTTATTATATTAATTGTCAAGTCAGAAGTGTTAGCTAGGCTCGAGAGTGGCACATAGGAGAGAGGATGAGAGATTCTGTAGGAATGGTAAAAAAGTCACACTTTCTCACTCGAACCTAACTTATGAGACCTATTTGACACGAAATAAATTTAACGGACCACTTCAAAAAAGAAATAAACTTAAAGGACCAATCTAATAGTTTTGTATATAATTAAACATAGGTAATAAGATTTTTTGACTTAATTCAATAACTTTTTGCACAACATAATAATATACTATAATAATATTATTTCTTTTGAAATATATATTGTGAAATATATCTGTGTTTTAGTTTCCTACTTCTTTAAGTTCATGATTTAGACATGCATAATATTTAAAGTTATACATTAAGTCAACATATGTGATTGAACCACTTTCATCTTGGACATTGATAGATCGAGTTCGAGTCCACGCATATGAGCCTATCAAAATGTCAAACCAAATTAGGGCCAAACTAAACTCATCCCAACCAATCTCATAATACCCCTGCTATTTGTTTCCATTCCAATGAAATAATAATGAATAAAAAGGAGCTCTAATAACACCCTTTCCAACACTTTTTTTTTAATGCATTCTCTTCTATTGGTTGAAATTAATGTGGGTCCCACTAATTTCCATTTGAATTTTGTAGGACCATATGAATTTCAATCAATAAAAAAGAGTGTGTTGAAAAGAAAGAGAGTGTTAGAGAGTATATTATTAGCATTGCAAAACATCAATCAAGCATAATTTGGAAGGTATAAGCCCAATGGGAAAAGAAATGGGTTGAGCCCGAATCCTTTTCGTTGAGAAAAGTGGCCCACAAGTGCGAATTACTTCACTGCATTATACGCTCTTTTGTGTGTAGCGGCAGAATGGGAAAACGAGAGAGGCAAAAACAGAAGCATCAGAGAAGTCAGCGAGGGAAAGGGTCCTTCAGCTTTCATCGAGAAGAAGACGATGTTATTGACGACACTGCTCCCTTCCCTTCTTCTCCCTCAGATGAAGAAGAGAAGGACCTTGAAGAAGAAGAAAGTGATGAAGATGACAACAATGGTGAACAACAAGACCCATCACATGATATGCCATCCAAGTTCCTCCTTTACCAACAATCTGTACAGGTTTGTGATTCTATCTTAAAAAAAAGTTATCTTTATCAAAAGGGCTAGCTTGGTTTGGTTGGTTGGTCAATGAAATGATAGATAGAATGCACAATATTAAAACCTGCTAAGTGTGTGTGTTTTCTTGAGAAATGGACACAGTACCTATTTGGCGCAATCAATCAAGTTCTCAATAGTTACTAAAATAACAATTTAAAAAAAAAACAACAAAGTCCTTAGTAAACTTATTTTAAAGTTATGGTAACATTTTAATTGGTTGTGTGTCCATACAAGATTTACTTGTGTTCTCTTATCACCTTTTGAGTTTCCTAGCAGCTAAATAGACGGTTTATTGTGGTTTCTGCTTCATAATGTATGTGGCTTAGTGAACCATGTGTTTTGTTTTGATGCAGTCTCCCAAAGGAGACATAAGTTATATGCAAAAATTCTTTCTCATGTACGTGGGTGGAAGGATGCCCCTCCATCTTCAAGAAGATTTCTGTGGCACCGCCTTTCTTAGGTACATTCTGTCTCATATTTTTTTCCCCATATAATTAATGCCTCTTTAAATGGATTATTATTCCATTTAAAAGTTTGCTTATCTCTCTTTTTGACATGCTGAAATTGATGTCTATTTTGATAGGTCGAATACTTGATGTTGTCTTGTAAATACTAACATGTTTAAAGTAAGGTTTAATTCACTATTATGTGCCAATAATATTATGGCCATCACTTGCTATACATTTCCATGATTAGGCATGTATCTAAAATGCTCCTTCATAATTTATGTGCATCTAAAGTCCTGTTTGGTTCTAAAGAAATGGTTGCCGATTTGTATCCTGGATGCCATCCTCGTTCCTTAGGATGTTTCAGTTTTAAACTTCTAATTGATGATCCGTTTTGGCTCAATATGCCAGATTTCTGAACTCTATTTCAAAGCGGGGTTCTAAATTGACTTAATCCCTTTTTTTTTGTTCTGAGATCTCTTGATATTTTATGTCGGCCCCATTGTACTTACGTGGCACTGATTTATGTTTGACAGTACTGAATGGCTCCGTAGTGATCCGCGAAGGACAGCAGTAGGATTAGATTTGGATCTTGAGGCACTTAATTGGTGCATGGAAAACAACATACCTAAAGTTGGGGCTGATGGGTTTTCTAGAATATCCCTTTTTCATGGGAATGTCCTACATCCTCTTCAGTCTAAACTTGTGAAAATGGATCCCCTGGAGCTGATAAGGAACATTTCACTCACAGAGCAGAGTGAGAATATGCAGACTGGTGTGCTGGAATCTAACATTCAAACAGGGTCTGCTTCTCAAGATGATAAGTTTTTTAAGAGAAATTTTCCACTGCCTGGAAGAGATATCGTGTGTGCTTTTAACTACAGCTGCTGTTGTCTCCATAAACGTGCAGATTTGGTTTTGTATTTCAAGCATGCTCGTGAAGCCTTGTCAACTAAAGGTGGAATTTTTGTGATGGATTTATATGGGGGTACATCTTCAGAGAACAAGCTAAGGCTTCAGAGAAGATTTCCTAATTTTACGGTATAGTATTATTTGATATAAATTTGTAACAAGTCATACACTAGCTAGATGATGTAGCTACAATCCATGTGGAATTGCCATTCAGGGATAGTGTGGGTGTGAATCCGCTTGGATACAGCTGAATGAAATTTTGAAAATACCTTTGTGGGGAGACAAGAGTGATGATTGATATATAAAGTATAAGCACTAACGTTCTTTGCTGAAGTCACTGCAAATTACTAAATCATTCTACCGTTAAGTTCAATATTTTTCCCATGGCTCACAATTTTCCCAAATCCTTTCCTTTCCTTGATGGTTTTTTTTCACTCTTTACAAGTCTTTCATATATGTAATTAGTGCATGAAAACAAGTATATTCTTACTGAATTTATTCTTTGACCATCAAATATTATAGTTATTAACCAATAGGGGATTGTTGTGATTATTCTCCTAGATAATGTTTATAATGTGGACTTTGTGATCAAAATATGCAGTATGTATGGGAACAAGCTGAATTCGATATTATTCAACGGAAAACAAGGATTAGCCTCCATTTTCATATCAAGAAGCAACAGAGAAAACTTCGCCATGCATTCTCATACAGCTGGAGGCTGTAAGTTGGTTGTATTATTTGTTTCTTTTTTTATATATACCTTCAATTTCTGGTAGTTTCTGACATCATTAGAGGTGTCCTTCAGGTGGACAGTGCCGGAGATCAGGGATTGCTTAGAAGAGGCCGGATTTCGGTCTGTTCACTTTTGGATTCGAGAGATGCCAGACAGCACAGAAATAACAAGAACAGAAGGATTTGGTGTGGGAAAGGGTGTTAAATATGAAGAGGCAACAAGTTTTCAGCAACAAGATTCTTGGAATGCTTACATAGTTGGTGTTACATAGCTTCGTCTTAGAAAGTTTACTTGGTTTCTGTTGCATTGATTTTGTCATAACTTGATACATCCTTATCATTATCATATTAGTATTTACTTAGGATGGGTTATCTTTTGTTAGTGCCTTACCTTATTTGGTTACCTTTGAATTATTTATCACTAGAACTAGTATTTATCTAGGAGTACTCCTTAGTAGTATTTATAGTGTCGGGTTGACATTATGTTCCTTTTCCTCTTGTATCTGGATGAGTCATTTGAATATCAATTCCTGCAAGGATTTGTTTCTTCAAAATTTCGGAAAAGTGTTCTTTATAAGGAAAAAATTCCAGAGAATTATCACGAAGTTGATTGCATCATGCATTCATGCCAGTTGCGTTGCTTTGACCAGTGATTAGGTAAAAAAAAAATTAAATTTACAGAAATGCAGATTGAAAAAAAATAAGACTGGCAGGACTAAGGAGGTTTTAGTTGTCATCAGTGTTTGGTTTCTTAAATCACATTCTCATTTTGGTTGTCCCCTTAAATTCATATCATTTTGTTGGATGACAAAATATTGAAGATGAAATGTTACTAGCAACTGACAATCGCGCATTTCAATTTCTCTCGTTACTCTGTACTCTCTTACTGAACAAGTCTTCATTCACCATTTTCAACTTTTATTTTTCTTATTTTCGGTATTGATAAGCATATCCTGAATTGAATACTTGAAATAACCTTGCAATGGATCTCCAGAGCAAACATGCTAGTTCAATTTTACTCTTCATAAAACTTCCATTGCGATTAATCATGCTGCAATTTTGCATGTTCATGGACCAATATAGATTGTACATTGACTTGCACAAATAGTTTACTGATGGATGCATGCAACTACTAAAACACCAGAACCAAAAAATAATAATATCAACCAAATTGAGCCCCCCCCCCCCTAATTTTTGCATTATAACAGATTTAATCAACAGTCTGACCAACATGATTTAATTTCAACCGAGCAATTGTTGGTGCTTCAACGCATGGTAATGAGGCCACTCTTGCGCCTTTGTGCTAGTGCATTCATGCGTTGGTGATTCATTTCCCCTTGACTTGTAGCAGTCACCACTTCCCTCTCCATGTTTTGGCTTCCACTTAGCAGAAAGATGCTGTGAACTACAATATCTTCATGCACATGCCAATCCAAATCTTTTGGAGAAAGACCTATTTGGCTATTTTGCATGTGTACCGCGGTAACTGATGCTAGATGCAAGATTTTCTTCCTGCTTTCCCACGGTCAGTCAAAAGAAGGGTACAAAAGTAAGCATCATGAATGAAATTATACGAGTAAGAAAAGAACGGATTTAAATCTTGGAACACACTATTTAATATCAGGAATGGTAAGTAAAAGAATAGATTCCTCATGTCCCCATTGAAGTTTGAAATATACTATTTTGCACTTGTGCATGATTTACTCTTCCTCTTCCCTTTTCTGCTTAACTGCTTTAGTGGTACGTCCTCAACCTAAGAGGGAAGGATCACTGATATCAAGAAATCAAGTACTATTTAGTTACTCTAAGGTCTTTAACATTACTGAACCTCAAAACTATTGTTGGAGAAGAAGGATTTGGACAAGTTTATTTCGGCATCTTACAAGATCATACTCAAGTTGCTGTTTAGCTGCTTTCTCCATCATCAATGCAAGGCTATATGGAGTTCTATTCAGAGGTTAAATTTGGAATTTAAGACACAACTCAAGAATTCAAATATGATTTTTGTGAAACAGTAATTACATGAAACGTCCTGCTATTTGTTTTCCAGGGAGCTTTGATAGAGTTGAACTTTGAAATGAAGGCACAACTTCTAATGTTTGTTCTTCATAGAAATTCGGTTTCTCTCATTGGATACTGTTGTGAAAGTGAAATTAAGGCAATAATATACTAATACATGTATTCAGTAACACTTATCAAGTAATTTATGTTTGCATTAGAAAAACTGAAAAAGACCTGCTGTACATTACACTCCATAAGTTTCCAACCCTTATTTCCTATAATGAATAAACATGCGATTACAAAGTTCAAGTTCGAAATAGCCAAATATATATGGTTTCTCTAATAAATCTGGACAACTAAATGGGGTGAGACTCATTGAACCGAACCACTTTGAAGTAATCTTCTGCATGTATCACATTCATAATACATCAAACTTAATGGAGATTTTTGAACAAATGACACTGAATTCTTGGTAGCAACAAAAAAGAAATTAAATATGCAGGAAGGTCAAGAGGAAGGAATTCAGCACAGCTGTGCCATGGTTGGTAGTCTGTTTCTTCCACCTTCGTTTTTCCTCCTTCCATATAATTAGTACACGGTTTCTGATTAATAATCTGCAAGATTGGCCTATCTGCATGATGGCTGCTGTAAGCCACCTCTTGTTCATTGGAATTTGAAAACTTCAAACATATTACTAAATGAGACATTTGAAGCCAAAATAGCTAATCTTGGGCTTTGTAGAGTTTTGTTAGTGAAGTTGCCCAGATGCTGAGCAGGTAATTATACATTAAAAGTTTTTTACATTTATGCAGTTACAATATATTTTGATTTCATGCAGAATTTAGCTTAGTTTAAATCTCATTCCAGAGTTCATGAGCTAGAAATTGAGTTTCCCTATTAGGCAATGAATTGGTCTATAATACCATTGAATACATTTTAGCAAGTCTGGAGTTGCTAGAAAGATAGTGTCTAAAGGTTTCACAGGATCTACTTTTTCGAAGAAACTGCTCTTTCAAGTTTGACTGCAATACTAATTTCTTATCTGATCGCTTTGGACACACCCTACTTTTCTGTCCTTAGAACAAGTGATTTACTGAATAATAAATTTAATATTGTTTCTGAATAACACTGATAAAATTAGCGCTTATTCTTACTTCTCTATCAGAAAATTTTCATGAAGTACTACTCTTCACAAATAACTCATCTTGCAACTCAATAAAGAATTTGATCATTTAGTTTGAAAAGGATGTAATATTAACTTAAATTTCTCTGTTTCAAAATGAAGCATCCTATATTTAGTATGAATTACTGTAGAGAGTTATTATGTTTTCCATTTTTTTTTATAGGCAAATATTAGTGTTAATGCTAGTATTTTGTTAGTGGGTGAGGTTTAAACCCTCAACATCCTTATCACTCCACTCCTTAACTCCTTCACTCAAACCATCAAGCCAACCTTATCACTCCTATTATGTTCTCCATTAATAGAGTAAAAAGAAGCAACATAAAATTTTCGAGGGTTCTTTATTTGGTTCAGTTATATGTTTTCTAAACAGACTTTAGAACTGGAAAATCAAATAACAATAGTGATGTCTATAGCTCCGGGATAGTCCTGTACGAGCTATTCACCGGGCAGCCTGCATTGGCAAGAGCACCTGCGAGAACCGTGCACATAAGTACTGGGTTATTCCCAGGGTTGAAAAAGGAGATATCCAAAAATTGTTGATCCAAGGTTGCAGGGAGAATCTAATATGGATTCTGTATGGAAAGTTGTAGAGATTGCCTGCCTTGCCATGCATTTCACCAACTGCAGCTGAAAGGTCACGCATGATCCAGATATTGATAGGGCGAAAGGAATGTGTGACATTGGAGATGGTTCACAGATGAATCGAAATGCCAAATATCTATCTATCTATCTATATATCTATCTATAATTTATAGAATATGTTCAAGAGGCCAGGCACCCACCCTTGTTGGTTAATCTAAAAAATTTAATTTGTTTCAGTTATTTTAATCTCCATCATTGTAATGTCTTGTTAATGAAAATAATATTTCTATTTGTAATATAATAATTTGAATAATGCCATTTTAAAATTATTTTCTTAAAAGTTAAAAGGTCCTACTAACGAGTGTCCCTTAAGAAACCAATAAAAGAAAATCTTATATTAAAAAACTAAGTGTAACACTTTATAATATATTAAAGGGTGTTGTTATGGTACCCTTGAAATTTAAAGGGTTTGGATATCCTATGTCCAATCAGAATGCGTCACCTCAATTAATTGAGTCATGTGAATATCACATGAGACTAAATTCTCACCATTTGATCGGATCACATAGACAAGGGTATGGTACCCCTGAATCTTCCTATATTAAATATATCATGTTCTCATACAAAATTTTTATTCTTGATTCCTAAAATAATGTCCTAAAGACACTTGTTAGTATTCTCCAAAATTAAAATCATGTCATACGATAATTCATTGGTTGAATTCCATTTTAAAATATTTAATAAAAGATGACATTAATTTTTTTTTAAAAATAAAAACAAAGTTAATTATGAATAATTTATTACTTGAGATGTTAGTAGGGTCGAATAAAGATTAGTTTTATCAACAATTCAAATGAAACAAACCTATAAATCTATAATGATGCCTTGTGATCTCAAAAGAAAATTTGATACCAAAATCTTCATATTCAAAATCATATTATCTCATAATGCCAAATTATGTTCATTAGGGCTTAATGAGCCAAACTTACTAAAGAACTGTTCATTCAAGGCTCAATTAGCCAATTAGCCAATAACTCAATAAGATAGGCTTGTGAGTTGAGCTTGAGTTTTAACTCGTTTAGCGAAACTAACAATATGTGTGGTGTGCAAAAATCCTTTGATATAATTTTTATGATCTAAAATCTATATATAAAAAAATCCTTTTATTAGTTAATATTCACATTATTGCCTTGTTGGTCAAGTAATTTCACGACTCGACGACTCGTATTATCAACGAACAGTGACATTAAACTCGAACATCCTATGACCCACCAACCTATCCATAAGTTAAATAGTTAGGAACTGTTTTTTTTTTTTTTTTTGTGCCCCCATAATAAATATAAATTACTAAAATGAGATTATTTTCTTATACTGAGAAAAATTGTAGCCAAGCAAATTTTTATTGAGCAGTCAACCAAACTTGCTTGCGTTGTTAAGGGACCTAATATTAATATTTTATCATTATTTTTAAAAAGCTTAATTATATTTTTCCTTCCTCATCTTTTTTATTTATGTCACTTTTTGTATTTCAATTTTTTTAGAGTTTAATTATTATGCATTATCAGTATAAAAATTTTTATACTGTTAAGTAATCAGAAATCATGATATGAATAACTTTTAAAATAATTAATATAAGAATCAAACATTTTAATTTATGTAATGATTTATGATTGATTGTCTTTATAAAAATGTTTTACACTGACAATATATATCAATTAAATTCATTTTTTATTCAATTTAGTCATCCCATTTTTTCAAATCATACAATGTTCGTCCCCCTCAAAATTATGTCAAAGTGGCACAAGTGAAAAAAACACAAAAATGTTAGCACCGGAGGAAAGAACAAAAATGCAATTAATTCATCCTAACAAAATAAACATATTAAAAAAGAGTAGAATAAAGGCCAAAACATTTTGGTACAAACAAATGAATTTGATTATCAAAAATGTAAATTATGAATTAAAATAATCGCTAATAAAAATTAAAATATTTTTAAAAATTTCTTTAAAAGATTAATTTGACTCGGATATACATTGTTGAAGATAAAATTAAGATGAAATTAATATTTTCATGATGTGTTTTTTTTTTTTTTTTAATAACTAGTCTGCACCTTTATTCAAAAGAGTAACACAGAGAAGGTGGGTAGAAAATTCGAGGAGAGTCAGGAATTCAATACCAACCTTTTTCTGTGGAGGTGCTTTTCTTTGGGGTCTTCCCTTTCGTTTTTCTATTACTGGGGAGATTCCAATTCCAATTCCAATTCCTCCTTGCTTTCTTTCTTTCTTCTCCTTCCGATGTCAATCACTCACAACTTCTGATTTCATCTTCGATTTTCCATCGACACGCAAATTCCCATATTTCAATTCCCCTTTTTCCCTTTCCTTTTCGAACCCTAGGGGTTTGATTTTCCCAGCAAACAAACAGTTTTCGATCCAATCCATCGATCGATTCTGAATCTCGATCTGAAAATAAACAAATATGGCGGAAGAACATCGATGCCAAGCTCCACGGCTCTGCGTCAACAATTGCGGCTTCTTCGGTAGCCCTGCGACTCAGAATCTCTGCTCCAGATGCTTCCGAGATTTGCAGATCAAGGAACAACAATCTTCTTCAGCCAAATTGGTTCTAAACCAAACCCTAGTTTCTCCGATGTCTTCTTCTTCGTCGACTTCGGCGGAACCGGTCGCCGTAAATTCATATTCTTCGATGGCGGCTGATCCTCCACGCGCCGCCGCGGAAGAGAATAGCGGATCTGTGGCGCAGCCTAACCGGTGCGTGACGTGCAGGAGGCGCGTGGGACTCACGGGGTTCAAGTGCCGGTGCGGGTTGACGCTGTGCGGGTCGCATCGGTACCCGGAGAAGCACGGGTGCGAGTTCGACTTCAAAGAGATGGGAAGGGAGCAGATCGCGAAGGCGAATCCGGTGGTGAAGGCCGAGAAGCTCCGCAAGATCTGAAACGAGAACGAACATGGTTGCATGGGTATTATGGTCATTTCGTATTTGTGATATTGGTTAATATTGAAAAAAGGAAAATTGTTCGGATATGAAATCCGGGTCGGATGCTCCCACTGTTGTCGGTTGATACACGTGGAGCAGAAAAACGGGTGGTTGATGGTCGTATGGGTGGGTTGGGGATCATTATTGTTATGACTTATTATGTGGTTGCTTTATGTGTAAATAAACTTTCAATAAATATTTCAATTTCGATTGTCTATGACAGTATGACCTTTATCCTTTCTTTAGTATTTCTTTCTTTTATTTTTTTTTATTTTTTAAAAAAAAATAAAGTGGCAATCTCCCAATTTGGAGAGAAAATTTATAGACAAAAAAAACTTCTTTTTAGTAAGATGTAGTTAAGAACTTCTTTTTAGTAAGATGTAGTTAAGATGTGTGAATTTTATTTTTTATGTTTGTGGCTTTCTTTCTTTCGTTTGACAAGAAAAATAATTGATAGGATCCATTTTCATTACCTGTGACCGGTCCTCTTATATTCATGGGAAAATTACAATGACCTTTTTTTATATTTAGTTTAATTATATTTAATACTTTTGTTATTTTAGAAATTTAATAAATTCAATTATTGAAATTTTCTGGATATCTTCTTTTAGCTCCTAGAATCTATATTTAGTTCAAAATGTCAAGAAAACCTAATACAAGATAGCATTTGGTGTGAAAAATTTTTTTTAAAGTGAATTTGTTTTTATAATGATCAAATAAAAATGTATTTATTATTGATCTGATAAAATATATAAAGATTTTAACTTACGTTATCAAATTAAATGTAAATACATTCATATTTGTTTACTGTAAAGAGCTTCTTTATTAAAAAATATCATTTGTCAATTTTTCTTCTGTTATTATTATATTTACTTCATTCGAAAGAATGATGGTTGTAATTACATTGAACTTTTTTAAGGAAGATGAGTTTAACTTTTAAAATGAAAAAAATGTTACATGCTCAAGTTGGAGGTCTTTGATTTAGGTCTCTCAAAAAAAAAATTCTTTAAAAAAAATTAACTTTGTATCTTTTTATATTATCTTTTTGATATGTTTGTTATATCAACGAATATAAGTTAACTCATTTGGTATAAAAACTTATCATTAGCTGCAACGTCTAAGGATCAACTCCTCATTTTGCACAAAATAATTAATTTTATATGAGAAAATTGTTGAGTTAATTTTTTAAAAATGTCTCACCACAAAATTTATATTAGGTCTCAATAGATGTTGGGCCGATCCTGTATATATAATTAAGTAAAATCTCAATAATATTAAGGTACCTTTTATTTATTCATGTGGAGTGCAATAAAAGAAGTAAGTTAATTAGAAATAAATAACAAAAATTGGAAAAATATAAAGTGACTTCTGTACAAGTATGTGTGTAAGAATCTCGACATAAACGATAAAAGAAATGTGTATCAAATTTAGAAGGAAAATGTTTTTCTCGTCAATTTTTACCACATCATTTCTTTTAATTTAAATCTTAACCATTTATTATCTATCTATTATTATTTTTAAAATAAAAATGATTTCATCTATAATTATAAAAATAATGTCAAAATTCTATGTAAATATTATAGTTTAAATTGAGAAAAATAGTGGTTGATAGATAGATGACAATTACCTTCAATTAGTAGGGTAAACAGTCCCCGTGATAAATACAATACATTAGGTCATTCAAGTGTCATGTTATGTAAGATAGTAAGCACAAATTATTTATATGTAGAATCTTGTGCGTCACACTAACAAGATCTAATATAGTTAATAAATAACTGAATTCCTTAAAAATGATATCAGATGTTTGATTCTTATCATATATATGAATTAAAAGTTATTTATTGGTCATAGGACCACTCAAAAGAGTCATATTAATCATTTTCTAATCTTGACTTTTCAAATAAAATCTACCCGTGAAGATTCACTACTCATTCTTTGTATATTTTCATTTCATAAGTCAGAGACCTATCTATATAGTATACATGCAATTTTTGTTATTTTATATATTTTTCTTTGCATACAATGAAATTCATCTAAAGACTAAGAATTAGTTTATACTTTTCCTATTAACATTTTATTGTTCTCAAACAATTAACAAATCCAATTAATTAAAGAATATATATATATATATATATATATATATATATATATATATATATATATATATATATATATATATATATATATATCATCTTTTATCACCTTCACCCCTTCGATTTTCATTACCATATTTTCCCCTCTGTCTCACTGCATTCTAGAATAAAAAAAACAATGGATCATGCTAACTTGATCAAGGAATCCAAAAAATCAAATTCTAAAAAATAAGGTTATCAATTTCAAAACATTACATGCACCAATTTTTAATAAAAAACTTCTCTTTTTTTCTTATTTCTTAATCAATGTCTCTACATTCTCTATAAACAATTGTGTTTTGGAGAATCAACTTGTGCACAAAAGATGCAATTTAATTATTCTATTATATTCATTAGATAAGATTGTATGTTAGTGTAAACTACATTCTCCTTGCATTCTTGTCCAGATGATACCTAGATATATGCAGATAATGATGTTTTGACTCCAACATCCGACTGCATTGTAGGTTTAGCTGTATTGGGCAGTTTTTCTTTTTCTTTTTTCTTTTTTCTTTTTTCTTTTTCCTTTTCTTAGTTGTATAACCATTTCATCTTCTTCCCATTATTTAAATTGAAATTATTGTTGACACTAAAAATTACCTTATTCTTCTCTTTAATATTCAGTCCGCAAACAAAGATAGTCCCATATCTAATTTCCAGTCCCAGTTGCTACCTGTCCACGTTATTTAATTGTGCAATACGCAATAGGCAGGCAAGGTAGCGCAAAATAAAAATTGCAAGTTGCAACACCATAAACAGAAAAGAAAGAAAGCAAATTGATGAATGCATTAATCATTTAGTTCCAATTGGACAAATATCGCTTTCAATGAAAAGATCTATCTAAAGTGATTAGTAAATTACTTACCGTCTTAGAATATACCACAGCTGTGTAAACTTTGTTGACAATGCGGATGAATTAAACGATTTATTAACTATCGTAAACTTTTTGACTGAATAAAATAACGTAATCCTTTTTCTTTTTAGCTGAAAAACGAGTTTCATTCGACCCAGCCAGCGTCCGATGCAACAAGGGTGGGTACAGAGCTAGGTATATAGACCTGAGTTCGCAGACATTTAATTTAGTCCATAGCCCGCGCAGGTTTGTATTAGACAAAATTTATGTTCATTTAAATGCGAGCTTTTTAAGTCTGATCCGTTTAACCCTTGGACTAAATAGACTTGGTCCGCGGACTTACACAATATAAAAAAAATCATGAATTATGAGGACTAACACGCTCAAAGAATTTAGGGCCCAATTTGTGACCCACCAGACTGCTTTGGATTGTGTTTGATGTACTTCAGTCAAATTTGGAGAATTTTTAAATAAAATTGCATGAAAATAGTGCAGGCTATTAAAGCAAGTCACATTCAGATTTTGCATTTACCGATTTCAGTCTTTGTAGTATAGAAAATGTTTTAACTAAAGAAATAAACAAATAAATAAAATTTAGAACTGGCCTATAAAATTTTCTTTACTATTTTATTGAGTCCGTGGACCAGTCCATTTAACCCGTGGACTATGCGGACTGGACGCGTACTTGATAAATACAAGTCCATTTATTTTGTGGACTATTCTAGTCCGGTCCATCTAAGTGCGGACTAATGTGGATCGGACTGGACCGGTCCGTATACCCTGCTCTAGATGAGTATGACTTGTGGACGGCGAGTTCAAGACTTCAAGTAGAAGAGAGTATATTGGGAACTTGGGGCGTAAAGATTCTCTACTTCTTATAAGAAATGGAGATATCCATTGTATGATTTTGAGGGTTTGTCTTCAATCCTCCCTTTTTTATTTGGAGGATGGATACTCCAACATTATAAGTCGTTGATTTATTAATTAAAAAAATGAACGAATGAGAATAACCGACCGGGCTAACAGGTTACCTTATGCCTCTTGACCCCTCGTTGAGATTGCCATCTTTCTTAGTCAATTTCCATCATTTCGTCATCGCTTCCATCTCAATCCTTTCCATCTAAAGCGGAATCAACGTCGAAGTCTCACACCGACTGTAACACCCCAGTTTTCGCTTGCTTATTATATAGTGTTGTTATATATGTTATTCTTGTTGTTATATATATGTTATGTGTTGTTATACTTACGTTAGACGTTTAGGGACGTGTTTTGGGGGTAGGAAACCTTAAAACGAGTTAGATAAGTGATCCTGTCAGGGTGGCACGCCTGTGCTCTCGTGTGGCACGCCCGTGCCAGTTGTTCAGCACGCCCATGCTCTTCGCACGCACCAGAAACGCGTTTTGGGCTCTTTTGGTCAGCCCATTTCGTCCCAATCCTTTGTATACCTCTTTTGCTTGACCTAAAACTCATAGCCGTCTTTCCTAGAGTTCGAAACAGCCGTCTTCAACCTCTCTCTTGGGTTCCCATTGAATCCTTGAGCGTTCCTCAATCCTTATTGGGTGTTCTTCGTCAAGAACACATCCCTGTGATGTTTGCTGTTGTGTTTGGGGTTAAACTGCTAGCTTAGTGTTACTCCGAGACTTCGTTGTTCGTGTGCCAGTGCTATGAACGGCAACTAGATAATTAGTCCCCCGGAGATCTAATCGAGCTTTTGTTGGCTCGTAGGCTGGAATCGTCACGTCAAGTATGGGGAGAAGGGATTAGTATAACATATAGGTTTTAGGATAGCGTAAGATGAGGATTAACCCATGACCCTATTTGTGTGCTATATATTTTTTATATGAGGTTATTATGATTGTTTATACATGATGTTAATTGTTTCGTTGATTATATGATCTTGGCATGACGTTCATGATGTTGTTAATGATGTTGTTGATATGCCATGATTGTATGAATTGGTAAGTTGAAACTGCTGATGAATCTATGTTAATAAAAGACATAGGGATGTTAGCGCTGAGCCTAAAACCAGGATTAATTTAATCAATGTACATAAAACATAAAGATGTTGATAAGGGGGAGATTAATGCCAATGGATTAGTCAAGAACCTTAGGATTGATTTGGAGGGTTGAAATCTAGAGAAATTACTAAGTTCCCAAATCTGAGACGCAGTAACAGTGTTGAGCACGCCCGTGCTCATTATCAGCACACCCTTGCTCTCTGCCCAATAAAGCCAGCACGACTGTGCTCTCATGTAGCACGCCCGTGCCATAAAAATGAGAAAAGTGACGCTGTTTAGCATGCCCGTGCCAGTTGGCCAACACGCTCGTGCTCAGGCCGTGCCACTGTCAAAATTAAGAAATTTTCATTGTTTTAAATAAAAGAGATTTAATAACCTTTTGAAGTAAAAATATGATATAAGAGATTATAAAATACAACCTTAATAATAGTTAATGAACTAGGATAACGATATGTTAAGATGTAATAATGGAGACTTAATAAAGTGATTAATTAATGAAAAGATGATGTTATGGGTAACGACATATTGTTACTGATGTTGCTGGTTAAATCATTCTTGATGCTTTTTGGTCAAGTTTGATGTTGATAAATCATCTTTGATGCTTGTTGGTCAAAGTCGATAGCCATGTAATAGTATTGATGATGGATGGTTGGACATGTGTTTACATGTTGGTTGAAAATTGCATGCATCATGACATAAAGATGATAGTTTTGGCGAAAAGCAAACGATGAATCGTGACGGTGGAGGCCATGATGGGTGTTATCCCGGCCTTGAGGGTAGAGTTGGGTAAGGAGGTTTCATATGGCATGGACTTGCAACCCGTTGCCGGAGTGACCTATCGATAACCTGACTACCCTAATGAGTCACAGTACGTTATCAGGATTAGTTGAGAGTATCCACGGACGTCACCCATGGTTTGATGAGTGTTCCAACGTTGATGCAGGATAGTCAACATGGATATGTACTCCTAATCGTCTTTCCAGAGTTAATGTTCTGGATCTACATTGCATATGGAGTAGTGAAGTAGTTATGCATTGCATAACATGTTATTAATGTGATATGATGGTGTGCGTTATAACATGTATGCTATTTTATGATGTTTTATATGTTGCATGATCATCTTGCTAATTGCTCTATTACCGCTTATGTTTATACGTACAGTTCTTTACTCCCTATCTGTTGTTGTTGTTTTGCATGTACCTATGGTTATGCAGAGGACGGTGAGCTGCCAGCTGAGGAGTGATCCCAAGGAGATCACTTGCTCATCGTATAGTTTAGTTATGTTAATTGTTTTCCGATGTAATATCGGTAGTGGTTACCAGCTCTAATTATGTGACATCGGGTTTTGTTTATGTTTCTGTTTTTTCGCAGTTGTTACTTATGTTTTAAATGTTTTCGGATCATGTGGTACTTGCTACCTTTTATGTTAAAGTTTTTTTTTACTTGCATGATTTATTTAATTTTATCGTATGTGGGGTAGCGGGTGTCACACCGACCATACACATGCGTCTAATAGCTCCAGATATCCGGATAATCCACCATCCCAGAATCGTTAATCACCACATAAACCATCGGAGGCTCGGAGCCGTCGGAACTAAGGCATTCGGCGACTTCACCATTGACGCAAGCAGCTTCGCCGGCGCTACTGCCATGTTCTTCCCGAAATATATTCTCTTCGACACCTTTAGCCCATCATCAATCGCTGTCGAGAATTCCTCCTCCTTTGAAGAGAGAGAGAGAAAGAAATAGAATGTTGAAGCTTTGTAATGTAAAGATTGAAAAGAAGAAAAATGAAGAGTCTAGAAGAAATAAAAACAAGTATCCAAATTCCTATTAGTCTCACGAGAACCATAACTTCAATAGAACATTTTACAATCAGATTTGAAAAAGCAAACATAGAGTATATTACATTTTTTCTGATAAAAATGTAACTTCTCAAAACTTTAAGATGCAAACATTTTTTTTTTGGAGCTTAAATTATTGAAAAAGAAGACACAGAGTACATTACATAGAGTACATTGAGTTGACTCGACGAGTTTCGTGAAGTGAAGCTTGACTCAGTTGACGAGTGAACCAAGCAAAGAAATCCTCCTCGTTGCTGATTTCTGTGACTCTGTCTCAGTGGAACCAGCCATCAACTCCATCTCTGAGTTAAGAAATTGCATCCCGAACGAGTCAGTCTCGTAGGGGAACTCAGTAGGGGAAACCAAAGTTAGTATCCAACTCGATTGCGTTGACCTATTCTTGTTGTTCTCCTTGTAAATATCTGATATTAGTAAAATAGATAATTTTTTAAAATGAATCGGTTATTACCGGTAAATTTTTGGGGAGGACCCAACCTCAACGTTGCCATTGGAGGATTAAAGATTTGTCCGTTTTGGGTAAATAATTGAAATGAAAATTATACACATATAATGGAGAGGATTATTTATTTTTTCAGAAGCATAATAATGAATGGAGAGGATCTTTTCCGGGACTTGGGGGATTGATGGCATGGAGGGAATGAGAGGTGGTGTTGGTGGTGAGGAAGAGGGACTTAATTGGCCATTTTTTGATACCACATCCTAGGGGTGTTCGCGGATTGGATTGGATCGGTTTTGAGCCAAAAAACCATCCAATCCGATGATGAAAACCACTTGCGGTTTGGATTGGATCGGTTTGCTTCCTTAAAAAAATCTGATCCAATCCAATCCAATCAAATGCGGTTTGGATTGGATTGGATAATTCAATTTTTAACGATACATCGTTACATAGTTATATTAAGTCGAAAACCAACATTAAACCTATATATACTAGAATTAATGTAGTTCTAATTCCTAAGTATATGTATGAAATCTTCTAGTACATGAATAACTATTGATTCCTAGGTACATGAATAACTATACAAATTCCAATACATATAGTATTTGACAATTTCAACAAAAATATTAAAGAGAATGAGAGTGTTCTTTTATAAAAGTATGAAAAACAATGCTTAGGTATAAGTAGAACTATAATTTAAAAAATAATAGTATATGTATATCGTAGGTCGATTTGGATTGGATTGAATCGGTTTTCACTAGGGGATTCGAAATCCGATCCAATCCAATAAAAAAAAGGCAGTTTTGCGGTTTTCGATTTTTTCGATTTTCGATTTTTCGGTTCGATTTTTACGATTTGAATTGGTTTGGATCGGTTGATAAACATCTCTGCCACATCCAACCATTCAATTTGTACTCATTAATTAATTTTACATTTATATTAGGATTATGCTAACGAGTACCCTAAGAGTATTGATTAAGGATTACAAAAAAGTAAACTTTCATTAAAAAATTAAGTTTACCACTCTTTAAAATATTAAATGAATCAACTTTCAGTGAAATTTTTTCCTTTTTGACTCCCTATTGGATGTCCATTCTCCTTTATATTATAAGGTGCATCTATGCTTGCACCTTCCCAAGAAGCTACAATCTAGACGCCACATGTGTTTGCATTCTAAGCCAATCATCTCTTTATTCACCGTCGGGCACTTTTTCTAATAAAGGAGAGAATAGAAATATCAAGCTCATCTTAGATCTTACATTCAACGTTGCTTTCATCTAAGCGTAGACTTCTTTTTTCGTTTTTATGCTGAAAAAGTTAATCTTAGTGAGTGTATTCCCAATTTGCCATAGTGGTGACATCATGGGCGGTTTTAGTTTATATGAAACAATATGCCAATTTTTGGTAAGATCTGCAAAATTAGAAATGAAGATTAGCGATATCTATGCTACATCCAATATTATAATGTTATATAAACTTTGACACTCACATGCAGATCTATGCTATGCAGTATGCATAACAAAGATCGTTGGATCTATGATCTATGCTGTAGCTCTAAGCTGAGCATAAAGACCCACTCCATACCCTTTGTTCTGCATCATCTCACTGCCTTGCAAAGCACACTATCATTCCCATCTTCCACACCATAATGGCCTTACCCCACACACACCCAGCGTGGCTTGCCCTAGTCGTCATACCTCAGAAAGCATGCCTCTTAAACGTGCTCTAACACTAACAAAATGTCCTTTTCGATGCATGAACCACGCACACTCATTGTTTTCACTACCATCTAGATTCCCGTTAGGGTTTTGTTTCTCCACCCATACCATACCCAGATGCAGCCTAACTCCCAAGATCCCATTTTGGCTATCTGGGTTTGAAATTGTGACCAAAATTTCATGTTCTAAGCTGAACCCACATTCAGATTCCACTTCTTTTATTTAAGGGCATTCACTCTCATTCATAATGTTCAGTTTCTGCAACTACAGTAAATTCTTCATCCTCTTCTTATGCACCCTTCTGAACTATTTCATTGCTTGACCTAGAAGCTTATTCTGTTCATCTCATTTTCAATTTCCACATATAGGGTTTCTGTTCCATTCCATCCTTCCATTATTCTTCCAAGATGAAAAAAATCACTTTTTGACCACAACGCAGATTCAACTTCATGCCCCCTATGAAATCCACATCATTCACCATCACAATTTTCTTCTCAAAATCTCACCCCTTTTTCTCCCTCACCTATGCCTAGGGTTTCAGAAGACAAAGATGGATCTGAAACAGAAACTCAAAACCCTAAATTCTTCACCACAATCATCGATTCCTTTCCACATTTAGCAACACCCACCACCAATTTCACCGTCAAGAACAAATTCCCAATGAAACGCACCGTTCGCCCACTCTTCGGGCTTCTCCTCTTCATCGTCTTCGTTGCCACGGTTACCTCCCGAGCCATGGTTCGAAGAGGCTTAATCTCCATCGATCTCGAAACCCGGATCCTGATCCAAGAATCGCCGCCGCCGCCACCGCCGTCGCTGAACGCCACACTGCTGAAACACGCGGCAATCGAAATCGGAGAAGAGAAAACGAAGCAAGAGATCCAGAACCTTCTAGATGGAAACTTCGGGAGCCAAGCGCGGCACCGAACCTTCGTGTCGTGGCGGCGGTTCATCCACCACGACGTGGATAAATCGTCGAGGAACCTGAACCTTCCGGCGACGCTGCGTTCGCCGCTGTTCTATCGGTACTGGTTGGAATTCCGGAAGGTTCTTCACGATTGGGCACGGAAGAAGAGGTTCCAACCCGGTATCATGACCGAGTTGACTCGGTTGGTGAAGGTTCCGATCGATAAGCACAATGGGGTTAGGGTTAGTTCTGATGAACAGAGATACCCTTCATGTGCTGTTGTTGGGAACAGTGGGATTTTGTTAAGCAAGGATTATGGGAGTTTGATTGATGCACATGATGTTGTTATAAGGTTAAACAATGCAAGGGTTGATAACTTTGAGAACAAGGTTGGGAAGAAAACTAGTATTTCATTTGTGAATAGTAACATTTTGCATCTTTGTGGAAGAAGGGAAGGGTGTTTTTGTCACCCTTATGGTGCTAAAGTTCCAATTGTTATGTACATTTGTCAAGCAGTGCATTTCTTGGATTACACTGTGTGTAATTCATCTCACAAGGCACCCCTTTTGGTAACTGATCCTAGGTTTGATGTGTTGTGTGCTAGGATTGTGAAGTACTACTCTTTGAAGAGGTTTGTGGAAGTGACAGGGAAGGGTTTGGAGGAATGGGGTTCTGCCCATGATGGTGCTTTGTTCCATTATTCTTCTGGAATGCAAGCTGTGATGCTGGCTTTGGGAATATGTGATAAAGTTAGCATCTTTGGGTTTGGTAAATCAGCTTCTGCTAAACATCATTATCATACTAATCAGAAGGCTGAGCTTCATTTGCATGATTATGAGGCAGAATATGCTTTTTACCGTGACATTGTGGATGGAAATAAGCCAATACCATTTCTTTCGGACAAGTTCAACATTCCTCCTGTTGTCATGTATCGATGACAGTGAAAGTGCTGGTGCCGATTTGAGTGGTGGAATGGTCAATTTTGTTCCATCATATCAGTTCTATTATTGTAATACTTGTGAAATGCACATATAGTGGAAAGCAATACTTGATTCAAGATTCATTTTTGTATTCTCAACTCTGTACTGTCCCAAATGTAGTAGCCTCAGGCAAGTCAAGTGTAAATTTTGGTTAGATTAATACACGCTTTGACCCTCTTCAATGATTTAACATGCCATCTATGATTTGTGTACTCAGATTCTTTCCTCGGATTCTCTTTAATGGGGTGATTTTGTTCTGCTGGGAATGATAACTTCATAACCATATTCTATTATCCAAGCCTTCAAATAAAACCAAAGGATTTGATAGAAGATGCCGCGCATCTAAGGGATAAACATCATCTTCTGCCCGCTTCATCCTTGACATTGGATTGCGACATTCAAAGGCCGTTTCCAGATTCTGTTTTCAATTTGTTCTAATTGTTATTTTCCACTCTTTCCGAAACATGAAAACAAAATAATAAAAACAAGAATCTTGGTTTTTCTTTATTATTACTATTATTATTATTATTATTTGATGAATTCTCTTATACCTCAAGTATAACTTACCCTGTTGAGGTGATTCAATCAAATGGTGATAATCATTTGACTTGACTCATTAACATGACCCATTTAATTAAGATGACGTATTCTGATTGAGTAAAATAATTTTTACCCTAAAACTATTAGGGATACCGGAGAAAACAACCTATTATTATTATTTTGATCTTACCAGTTATCGCTTTGCAACTTATAACGCGCTTCTTTCGTTATGCAGCCGTCTGAGATGAATTTGGTGAATTCCACCAAGATAAATCCACTAGGTATTTTTTATAATTCCTTTTAAAGGTTGAGACCATTTTCTTGATCAGAATTGTTATTGATAAGTGATGGTAATATCCACTACAGAAAATTTAAAACCTCCCAGGAAGGGGTTCAAAAGAAAGACATGATTATAGTATTTATTCTACTTCTCTTTTCATTCATACTGATCAGCACTTAATAGCAGCACTTTGTTGCTGAGCACATAACATTTACTTGTACTTACTCTAAGTTAGTGTCCGTTGAGCTATGCATACATCAAAACGTGACACACAACATTCCAAAACTGCATATTACATTTATAATCTACAAGAAAATGATAATGATCATCTTGGATCAGAGTTCATGTTCTCCATAATCTCCTTTACAAAAAGCTTGATTCATTTTTTTGTCCGTTCACTATGCCGTATCTATCACGGCCCCCTGCTCTTCATATTTCACTCCCACCAAGTAACTTATGCGTACCTGTAAATAAGAGCCCAAACAGCATAATCAAAAGTGCTTTTTCTGAATTGAAAATTGTGCTTGTACTTAGAGACAGGTTATACCTGCTTAGGATCGTAGATAGCATATTCATTGTATTCTAAGGGGCTATCTTGATGCTCTGATGCAACTATTCGACCGCAAGGAACTTTTATCTCATCCTTCCAAACAAAATGCTCTGATTCATCTGTTTTCTTCTTCCCTAGCCCCTTCACTCCAACCTTTTTTTCTTCCAAAGACGTTGCATCCTGTCTCAATCATTTTTAAAACCATAACCCTGAGTGACAGCCAAAAACTCTTTTAAGAATCAAGAAAAAAGTAAGTGCTTACCTCGGGTGGGCTTTTCAACTCAGTGATCTCATTTCCTAGAGAAGCAATGGCCAAAACCAAGAACCCTTCTGGCCTGTCCACAGCTGTAAAACCATATCTTGCAGCCTCAGCTGCAGCATCTGAACAAATGATAGCTTTGCCAAACTGTTGCCAGAACGACATAAAAAAGTGGTGAGAAAATGCTAATGATAATTGAATGAACAAATACTTATATTTCTAGATACCATATAACCCGGAGCCGGTAGTGAGCATATCGCTGGCAAGAATCCCTTGTGCAAGTGCCTTAAAAGATTTGAGCTTCTTGATCCTTACATAATATAATCATAGAAGTTGTGTAGTCATTGAGAAGAAACAAGATAATCATATTAAGATAACTTTTCATACAATTTCTTACCACACCATAGAAGAACCTTGTTTGGCAGCTTTAGTATGTCTTCATAGGAAGGGAAAGCACTGGGCTCCACAACAAAAATGTTTTGAACAGACACTCCATATTCCTGTAATTCATAGGAAGTAAACACTCAAGAAATTATGCACATGGTTCCAGTTGTGAGTAAAACACAATAATTCTAGTCTTACCATGTCACCAACTTTGACTGGTTCATAAGTTTTCTCTAGGTATTTCACAATCATATCATAATCATTTGAATTTTTTTCTAAGGGAGAAATTGAGCAACCCAATTTGTTGTATGTTTCTGATAATGGGTCATCAATGGTAGAGCCACTCATATCTCCTATGAGGTGAGAAGCCAGGGTTATGTCCCTAACACCCTCCAAGGCAGCAGCAGCCTAGCAAAATTAGTACAAGACTCAGTCTTTGAAATAAGTGGTTGAACTATTAAAGGAGGTAACTAATTAGGCTTACATGATCTGCAATTTCCTGATAATCCCTAAAATTGAAAGGCCTTGAGGAGTGCATGAGAGTGAACCATCTTTGGCTAAAATCAGTCCAAACAGCCTCAGCCTTTGGCCCAGTCTCTTTCAATGTTTTCACCTTCTCTATGAATTCCAAGAGAACTTCCTCACCTGATGGGGGTTCTATTGTCAGTCTTTCTGGAAGAATAGACAATAGAGAAATAGGAAAAAGAAAGTTTTTCCCACTTGCATACATCTTTTCAGGTGAAGATTTGTAACCATTCCTATTGGAAGGTCCGGAGAATCATAACCCATCTCCATCAATGCATACCTGAATTGGATGGAAGTTATTTAGAAACTTCAAATAAAAGTTATACAAGGTAGTGTTCGGAAATTGCACTTACTTATATATCTCTTGGCTGCACATAACCTTCATAAAATTTGCAACCAGAGGCTCAAGTTTACAGTGCGTTACCGCTATCCCCAGCTGCCGAAGACCTAGTGCCCCGTGTCTAACTTCAACTCCATCATCCTATGCAATGCCATAGGACAGTCTTTGTTACTAAAAGTGGTGCCATGGATTAATCATTAATCATTTATAGGAGGGAATAGATATGTACCATGTCAATGGGGTAAAACTTCAATGGCTTCTTCTGGAACTTCTTCTCCCTTTCCCAAGACTCAAACTCATTTCCAGTTATTTCCTCAAAGAGCTTGACAAACTCGTTCAGGGCATTGTCTTCATTCTCCCACCCGTCTAATCTCTCCTCTGCATTTGGATCATCACCAACTCTCCCTTTTTTGAAGTACAGATGCAAACGATTCTCAGGGGCCACAATCAGTTGCATGATACAGTAGCTGCTCCAAATTAACATCACTAATCACGTATAGTTGTCAAATATATGTCAATATGAACTAAAATTGCAATTGGTCTTCATAATATTACTCATTCAGTCCTCGCCCTTGGTCACAAAGAGAGAAGGCACAGTTGTACAATATGCCATCTTTCTCAAATATCTTTCCACCTTGTTCCTGCAATTTGGTGTCTTTATAGACCCCTCTCTTCCCATAAAGCTTGAGCTGTTACCATGCACCAAATTTGATGAAATGTAAATAAAAGTGGGCACCATATGTTTTTATTTTTATAAAAAGCAATATGAAAGAGCAAATAATGTACTTCTGCTGAGAGTGATTCCATGGCCTCCTCTCCAGGATCTTGTTTGTCCCAGGGGATTCCCTTGCCCGCTACAGAAAGATCAGAGACAAGATCATAAGCTTCCAAAGGTTGAGGTTCTTGCTTTTCGATGCTGTCAGTTAACCAATTAGGCATGTTTATTGTGTCAATACTACATGTTGTAATGCCTTTCATAATACCCATTTTCTGAAATCAAAATAAAATTAGAAGCGAAGAGTGTGCATGTTCATGATATGGAGTCAGACAATAGCTACAAGGATTAACACAAAACAATGAAGGTTTTTATTGCACTCACATGGCTTCTGCAAGTTTGGATGTACCACCACGTCCTCGCTCAGCAGGTGAAGCCACCAAACAAGTTGCCCCTGAAAAATTTAACAACACATACTAGTTATAGCAACTTCCCAACAACAAAAGGAAGAGAAAAGCAACTTTTATCACATTACCAATTATAGAGTTCGCCACCTTCCCTCCATGCTTTTCAATAGTTGTTTTCCAATAGTGCTAAGTTGCCAAAAACAAAATCCAATCAATAAAACTTATTAGATGCAAAAGATGTCAGTTAGTTATTAATGCAGCAGTAACAACAGTGTGCATACGTGTGTCCGAGTAAGACGACCCATCAAAGATATCATCATCCCAGTAAATGGCTTATCTGCTGAAACTAAATCTTTATGAGGCCTGCTACTCGGGTCCTGATATTTCTTTAGCAACTACAGCACACACACGAAGGAAACAAGCCAACAAAGATTTAGAAACAATGTTACACAAACTGAAGAAGAGAAAAACAAATGAGAGAATATCACATCTGAAACTAGAGAATTCTGAACAGAATCTGGTAGCTTAATGGATTCCTCTTTCCTTGGAGGGTTTCTGGTGCTGAAAGTGCAACTAGCCCACTCACTGTAGAACCCTTTGCAAGAATAACGTCTGCCATCAAACTCCAAAGTGCCATTGCAAACCGGGCATTTTTCTAATGCACCATAAAACAGCAAGTCTTGGCTGTTCAAAAAGGTGGCAATTGAATCACTTAACACAATAAGATTCCACGTAGGAAGTTTTTGTCATGGAAAACAATTCAGTTTTGGAAATGGTCTAATCTAATGTAACCAACCATCTTCGTGTGATTTCAAGATCCGAGCCAGAGGAATCAAGACCATTAGCTTCCAGAGTTTCTCTCATTTGGTCAACAGAGAGGTGCTCGTGTATGGCTTTACAGAACTCATCATATTCTACTGCAACATCAGCTTCGGATTTTCCATTGGTGTGGCCATCCTCATTTTCCACCTTGGCTTTCTTAGGAGAATGTTCTGCTTCTTGTGTCTTGGACTCTGCCTTCTGCTTCCTCGTCATTATTACCTTCTCTTCTTCCCCAGGTGCATGAGCATGTGACCTCGTTTCATGAACCTTCAAAATTTCCAAAATCACCTTAACCATATATATATATGTGTGTGTGTGTGTGTGTGAGTGTGTGTGTGTATGTGTAAATTTTAATTCTTAAACAAAGAATTGCAATAAACAAAACCCCTTGATCGAGTGGTTTTGGCAATTTGGCATGGAAAAGAAACTAAGAAAGAACTCCATTTGAGGAAAATGTAAATGGGAAAGAAGATGAACAAAAAAAAAAAAAAAAACCTTCATCTTGGTGCTTATTCCAACCGAATGAAAGAGCTTTTCTACAACTACAATGAGCAAAAGGCAAGAAAGTAGTTGAGAGGGCTTAGGACTCGGATATGGTCTGCACTAAATAAGCTATGATTCTCTGACCATCGACTTCACATGATCACAGGTTCAAAAGCCCTGAACTGCCACGTACATGGGATTCTCACAAGAAAACAAGTCTTGCTGTCGTCACCACAACATGCCACGTCTCATGAAGTGTGCAAGTTCAGGACACTTGGTCAACTAGGTATATTTCGTGCCCTACAATGCTGACAGGTGGGAATACCATACCATTTTGTTTGTGGTTGAACCTCAAGTACCTTTTCATCAATTATTCTTCTTTTCTTCACATCCTTTATCTGTCTCTCTCATTCGGTTGAGTTAGAGTCATGACTCATGAACGGTGTAATCTAATCCAGGAAGAAGATAAGCAATTTAATGTTTTTTTTCTTCTTCAAATTTTAATGGATTTAATATGATAAGTTTTGGTGGTGTAGACAAAAATAAAGTCAAGCACACAGCTGAGCTGAACTTAGCTTCTCGAAGGAATGAACGAATAAATACCTGTCGGCATCCATGTGTCTTCTAGTTAACATTTTGTGCACTATGTGGCAAAGGGATGAACGACAAATACTATGTTGGTGTTGACCTCAGGCAATAAGATTTAAAAATGACCTTGTGTTTTTCAGCCATTTTAGTTTTTAAATTTCATCTATAAAGCTATTTTAAATCTATGTAATTTACAAGTGTTACATAGAAAGTTATTGAGGCATTTAGTTATATTAACCCCTTTCTCAGAGCTGCAATTCTTCTATATAATTTGTTAGTAGTCTCAGAAAACTTGGGACCAATTTTCTCGTCTGTCCTCTCTAGTACACCAAATTCATCTGCTGATCAACTCAAAAAAGCAGATGAAATCCCAACGACAACCCAATGCTGCTTCTTGCTGAGAACACAAACTCATCCTTTCCCCATCAAGACCAAGATAAACATTTCCCTCTCTCTTCGATCTATGAGTAAATGCATGAAAATGCAAATTCTTTTCTTTGTTCAGACATGCATCCGGTTGGTCCATCTATCCTATATTTTCTCACGGTCTTCTGTCTGTCATCCTTTGAAATGATAGTGTGCCGCAGTAATTGTGGGAATGATTTTTGGCTTAGCATTTGTTTGGTTTGTTTCTTGTTTGTTTTTATTTGGTGATTTTAAAAATAATTACAACATAAATAACTACAAAATTGTCATATTATTTTCATTTTGTTTCTTGTTTTCAAAGATTTGTATAGGAAATAATGAAAGCAAACAAAATTGTTTTCAATGTTTCCTCTACAAATTTTTTTAAGGATTTAATTGGTATACACTGTCAGTTTAAACATTTTTTACACAGACAATCAATCAAAATTTGTCACATAAGCTAAAGTGTTTAACTCTTATCCTAACTACCTTAAACTCTTTTTTTAAAACAAGAAACAAAATGAAAATAATGTGATAATTTTATAATTATTTATGTTATAAAGTATAAATAATTACCAAAGTATAATTTTAAATTTATACAAATTTTTGTCGCCCCATTTAGCACTTGGTCTGATTTTTTATCCAATAGATTAAAATGTAGAAAACAAAACTTAACAAGTCAAAATATAAAAATAGAGGGTCTTCTACTAAATCTTTGAAACTGGTCAAAATGCAAGGAAAACTTGTAATCAGTGGTGAAATACACAGTGATCCGTACCCTATCATTACAGAGGATGCATGGTAGAAATGGACCAAAAACAAATAAGTATTTTTTGATGTTGGTGTAATAAGATCGCGTAAAAAGCTTTTATAATCATTAGGATATTCCTGTTTCATAAACCGTTTAAATATCTTAAATTCATGGAAATATTTTGTAGTCTCGCTAAAAAGAATTTATATAAAATTTAATAATGTATATAACTTAATATTAATATTTAAAGTACAAAAAATCAATTCAATCCTTTATTTTGTTATTAATAGTTTCTAAAATAATAAATTTTTAATTTGATATCTTTATGGATTTTCGAAATAATTTTTGGATTTTTTTTAAAGTGATTTTATGTCTAAAATAAACAAATAGCGATTTACCCGTAATTTGATAAATTGTATTGAATTCTTAACATACTAAATAGTCTAATTCTGAATCCACATTTATTTGTTCACTTTAATAGCAAACTCGTTTCAGAGGAGACATGTTACTTTCAAAAAGTTAACAAAGTTAAGTTAGCCTTACACTTTATGATTTGCTCCCAGTAAACAGTAATTTTTAATGTAATTGATGGAAAATAGTAATAAGTACGTCTTCTATTATGTCAGGTAGATTCATAGTATAATATGTTGAATTAGATAAATATCGAGGATTAGAAATCGCAACTGTGTAATTGACTTGAAGGAAGGATCCATCTTAATCTCTTCCTCTTGATACTCTTAATTAGGATTGTAGAGAGTTAACCTCTCTTTTATGGACCTATATAATGAGAGGAGAGACATCTCTAATGATAGTAATAGCGCAACCCATCACCAGTTATTCATAACAAAACTCAATACAATATTTACTAATTAGTGATGTGTTATAATTAAATAATTAATTCATTTTCCATAATTAATATTATTAATAATCCAATAAACAGTTTTAAATAATTGATTAATGCTAATTCATAATACAAATTAAAATAAAACAACATTCATTAGTTAATTATATTATTGACCCCGCTCATTTACCGCTAAATATATCTATGAATTTATAGTAAATAAAAAGATAAAGGCCCATTTTTATCCTTGGTAATTTGTGAGGTATCCAATTTAATTCCTGAGAAAAAAAATTCGCTTGTTAGTCCTCGACAATTATAAAACAGGAATACGTTAGTCCCTCTGTTGATGACCATTAAGAAGGCAATGTCAGTTTGTTGATGTAAACCGTTAAGTAGCCCGACTGTCCGTTAATTTGTCTCACGTGGATAGGGTCATTTTGTCAACAAGAGTAAATACCCAAACTAGTCCTCGACAAAAAACGTGAGACCCAATTTAGTCCCTCGGAAAAAAAATGTCCTCAAAATAATTTTCGGATAACCTAAGACCAAATTATAACCTAACTGACTTTGGATGCTTTATTAAAAATCACAATACAATACATTCATAATTTTAAAAGTTGTGATTTTCCATAACACATTTTAATTTTAATTCTTTAATCAATACCTCAAACAATAGTTAACATTTGCCTTAGTTTCTTTCTCCCAATTTCTATTAAACAAACATAGATTCATGAATAAAATATGTTAAAAAAAACTTGAATAATGTATTAATTTAGACTTGAATATTTAATAAGATATTTTATTTTTATTTGAGTAAATACCCAATTTTCAGGACATTTTTTTTTCCAAAAGGACTAAATTGGGTCTCACATTTTATGTCGGGGACTAGTTTGAGTATTTACTTTTGTTGACAAAATGATCATATCCACGTGAAACAAGTTAATGGATAGCTGGACTATTTAACGGTTCACATTAACAAACTAATGAAGTCTTTTTAACGGTCATCAACGGAGGGACTAATATATCCTTATTTTATAATTATCGAGGACTAACGAGTGAGTTTTTTTCCTTAGGAACACTAAATTAGGTATCTCACAAATTGTTAGAATGAAAATAGACTTACTCTTATTATTAAATGGGGAAAAATATAACGAAGGCATCAAATTCTAAACCTACCGTTGATATTGGGTTTACGACTGGGAGTCATGAGACGACATTGGATGGGATACATAGCTCCATTGCGCAGGCAGGATAGTGCCATTGACGAGATTCACTGTAATTAACTTAACTAAAAGGTAAAATAGGATGATTGATATTATATTTTTTTTAAAATTTTTATATCGGTTTCATAAGTTTTATTATTTTTAAATTGGTCTTACACGTTATATTCAGTTTCCACATTAGTCCTTTCCGTTAATTTCGACCTAACGTCATTAGTTTTGACCTGACATGATTTTAATGCTACACATAGCTCTTGATCTGACGCCGTAAGGTCGAAATTGACGAAAATGACTAAAGTGAAAACGAAACATAACGTGTAGGACCAATTTGAAAAAAATAAAACTTAGAAAACCGATATGAAAGTTTAAATAAACGTATAAAAACAATCAACCAATTTTACCCGAACTGGTATTTTTAAATATGAAAGCATAGCTAGTTAGCTGTAGATGGTGGTTGTATTCTTTCCCCTCTCCAACGTTTTCTTAGCCGACAAAGTATGGTGGAGGTCCCTTATCTTCAACAACCAACTACACCCTCTACTACTTTTTGCTTTGGTCAAGCCTACCTCGAAAGAACCCAAATATCAAACTCTTTTACTCTCCCTTGCTTTCTCTCCCTCACGTGTATTAAGGATTATCACATTATTACTTTCTAAAAAGAAAAGGAGGTCCTTGTAACTCTTGATCTCTTTGTCAAACACACATGCACAATCACCATTTCTGGAGTTTTTGTTAGCAGATAATAATCTAATGGGACTGTTATTACTATAGCCTAGGTCCAATTGCGATAGTGTAAGCTGGTTTGTATTAAGCTTGAGATTTGTCATATATTATCTAAAAAGTCTAGACAATTTGGACTCAAGTATTTGCTACTTATATACACTTTCGTTCTCTTTGTTTCAAGCAATGTGGGACCTATTCTCCAACAAGGACAAAGATAACGCTAATATTATAACCACTTCATATTTTATATTTGACAATTTAATCTCTAGCTATTTCATATGGGTGGATGATTTGGTAGGCAAAGCCCTCCAAAATGGACTCTCAATGTTTCAATTATAAAAGCTTAAGGTAAGTTTAAAATGTGTTGTTATTTTCTCGTCACAACCCCGTTATTTTATTGGGGAGTGTATACATATGATGTTTGGTGAATAATGCCCTTAAAAGTGTAGAAATTATGCATCATAAATTCAGGTCCATTACTTATAACCCAATTTTAGTGTTAATTTAAGCTTCCATTAAACAACAACACTACTCTCTAGGTTTTTTTTTTTTTTTTTTGATGAATTACAGGGGTTAAAACCCCAACCAAAAACAAATTAAAAGCCTCTAGGAAACCAAGTACAAATAGCATCTGCCCTAATTAAGGCATGAGAAATAACAGAAAGAGAAAAATCAAAGACCTTTAGATTAAATTCTAGAGACATTGCATGTTGAGCTAGAGCATCAGCAACTTGATTAGCTTCTCTGGAAGTATGCTTCCAAGTGATACCACCATTGTTTCTGTGAATATTATGAATAGCATCCACCAGATTATAACAAACATTCATCCTACAACAACCATCGCATAAGAGCTTCACTGCATTCTTGGAATCAGAACGCAAGCTTCCATTTAGTTTTTATCAAAAATATCTAGGTAAAATTGGAATGATCATGAGAAGGTATTTGTGACCGTGCAGCAAGGGAATTAGGAAAGGCCCCATATATCAACATGAATTAAATCAAAATAGTGTGCAGCTCTGGAATGACTGAAAAGAAAAGGCAATATTTTTTGTTTAGCTAGGTGACAAGTGTCAAATGGATTTTTTATTGACAAACACAAGGAGAATTGAGCATGTATTACATGCATACAAATTAGCAGGGGCATGTGCAAGTCTATAATGCTAGAAATTATATTTATCGTAGAATTTTTTTTGCAAGAACAGAAGGACCAACACAATCAATTTTAGATTCCAAAGGAACCCTGGGAATGTAGAGTCCATTGAGTACTTCGGTTGTACCACTTACAATGTAGTTTTGTCATGTATGTATGATAAGGAAATGGGTTAATTTAGTGATGGAAATTGGGTTAGAAGAAAAGGATAGAATGTACAATATACCATAAATCACAAAATGTTGTGAACATTACCTGTATGACAAGCAAAGAACAACACTGTCATCATGCAGTTTCACATGTACAGGTTTGATTTTATGATATGTGGTTAAAAATGCAAGGGAGGAACAAATGTTTTATGTGGCACCACTGTCCAAAATCCACGAACTAAATGAAGGATTAAAAGGTTTACCTGAATCTTGGACAGTAGGTGCATTGTTTGTTGTTGAGGACATAACAGTGACTTGATTAGAGGAATGTGAGGTGGTTTGGAGTTGTGACTATTGAAGTAAAGGTAGCAGACCTTTATATTGTTGCAATGAAACCAAACCAAAAATTTTCTTGACCTTCCTTATGGTGACAACTCAAATAACTGAATAGAGGATGGTTCCTTATATACATTTCCTACATTGCAGGAAACTAATCGAGTCACTAATTTCCAAACTAACTACCTAGCTGCAAGTAACAAAATTAGTTTGATTAATTAAATACATAAGTATGTAATGGTGTAGCAACGACAACATGATCTATGGTGGATTTGCAATGGACATGTGTTGTTCACTACAAAAAAAAGGTATTCTAGCGACCAAATTTAGCGATCACACTTAATCGGTTGCTAAATATGGAAATTCGGTCGCTAAATCGGTCGCTAAATGGTTTAGCGGCCACCAAATGATTTAGTGACTAGGGAATCTGCTACCACATTTTGTGGTCGTTAAATCGGTCGCCAAACGGTTTAGCGACCGAATTTCCATATTTAGCGACCAAATTTTGTGGTCACTAAACACCTCTTTTTTGTAGCTGTTGTAACTTCCCAATTATACCATGTTGTCGCCTTAAGAGTACTCAAATATGTGAAAAACTCTTCAGCACTTGGTTTGTTCTTTCCTTCCACTTCTGCTAACCAACTAATAAAGGCATACTATGACAGTGAGTGGGCTTCCTGCCTTAACACCTGCAAGTAGGAGTAGGAATAGGTCAGATTGCTCGTTAGGGGCCTATGGCCTGGTCTGTTTAAGGACTGACCTGGCCTGATATGTTTAACAAAACGGCAAGGTCAAGACTTTTTAAAAAGCTCATATAGCTAATGAGATCAGTTTAAGGCCTTCTGGGCCTCACTACAACAGAAAAAGGCTTTACCAGCGTTTTTTTTAGGCCTTCGCTAGCGCTTTCGGGCGCTAGCTATCTATCCACTAGCAAAAGGGGGAAAAATTCACTAGCGCTTGAAAAAGCGCTAGTAAAGGTGCAAAATTGTCGGCACTCCCTTGGAAAAGCGCTGGCAAAGGTTCACAATTGCCAACGCTTTTCCAAGGGAGCGCTGGCAATTGTGAACCTTTACCAGCGCTTTTTCAAGGAAGCGCTGGCAATTACCTTTTTTTTTTTTTTAAATATATTCACACTCGTTTTATCTATTTCCCCTGCAAACCAAAATAATTTGCAAAATCAACACAAGCAAAACAAACAATTAAGATACAGATGATTTAAAACCAAACCGGTGAAATAAATTGACACAAGCATAATGAATGTATAATAGGTGAGAAAACTATGGCAGTAGTTGAGAAACTCAAATTTGCTAATAATCAGAATCAAAAGCATTGGGTGGTAGTTGAGAAACAACCAAAATTTCAAGCATAAAAAAGAACAAAAAAGGGATTTCTAATAATCAAAATCAAAAGAACAATGGCAGTAGTTGAGAAACTCAAAACTCAAAATTAAAAAAGGGAGAAATTCACAAAGAGAAACTCAAAAGAACAAATGGCAGGAGTTGAGAACCCAAGCAGAGAGGAGTGAACCCTCGCAGTGGAAGCAACAATGGTAGCGAGAAGAGAGAGCAGCGAGCAGGAGGTTGCGCGAAGGAAGAATGGCAAGAAATTAGGGAAGGTTTGAGGGTCGCGGTAGTCCTTTTGGTGTAGCGATGAAGACGATGGTGGGGTGGTGAGGGGCTTAAGGTCGCGGTGATGCACGAGCAGAACGACGGTGGGGCGGTGAGGGTCGCGAGAAGGAAAACGGAGCTCTAGGCGCGCGAGACTAGATTGAAATTGAAAAGTAACCTGTAGGTGGGAAATTGAAATATTAGAAAAGGGACATTGCCAGCACTTTCTAAATAAAGCGCTAGTAAAGGTTCTACACCTTTGTCAGCGCTCTCTTTAGAAAGCGCTAACAATTCTAATAATAAGAGTATTCCCAGCGCTTTCTTAAGAAAGCGCTTGTAAAGGTTCTACACCTTTATCAGCGCTCTCTTTAGAAAGCGCTGACAATTCCTATAATAAGAGTATTACCAGCGTTTTCTTAAGAAAACGCTGGTAAAGTCTCCCAATTTGCTAGCGCTTCCTTAAGAAAGCGCTGGGAATACTCTTCCGCCTCATATTTTCTAGCGTTTCACGAGGAAATGCTGGTGAAGGTAGCGTTAATTATTCCCTAATGTGGCGTAGTGCCTGTTAGGTAGATCTGTTTAACACACACACACACACACACACAGATATATATATATATATATAATATTATAAGAGATAGAGGCTTACTTGCCTATTTCTTTGTGAAGGCCAATTGACCTATTTATCAATATAGGTCATTCAAACTCTTATTTTATCATTATAGGCCTACAAACTTATTTACAAGTGAAGGTCTATGACCTATTTATAGGTGGAGGCCTATTTAAAGGCCTTATTGAAAATTAGACATTTAAATAGGCTTTCAGGCCAGACCAGACTTTGAAATAAGCCAGGTTATGCCTTAAAAATTGAACTATATCAGGATAATAGGTCAAGATCAAGACTCGAGATTGGAACACAAACCAGACCTGTTTATGTCAGCGTCTATCGAACTAGCCTGGCTAATTCACGCCCCTACCCGCAAGTCTATCACAGGGTTCCGGATCTATCTTGGTCCTTGGTTTCTTAGAAATCATATAGAAACAAAGCACTGTGTCTAGAAGTTCCTGTGAAGCTGAGTGCAAGGCTATTGCTGCCACCACAGGTGAGATTCAATGGCTCAACTACCTACTACAAGACTTACAAAATCCATTTCAAGCTCTTGCCCCCCTCTATTCTGACAACCAATCAACTCTTCACAAATGCTAATCTTGTATTTATGAGAAGATCGAGCACATTGACATCGATAGCCACATTGTCCAAGAGAAATCTGCTTCACATCGTTAACGTTTTGCAGCTTGCTTGTTATAGCTCCTGCCTATCTCTACCTCCTTGCAGTTGGGATGTCTTCACCAAACCTCTTGGCCAACAAGCCTTTCGAACTAATCGTTCCAAGTTGGGCTTTCTTAACATTTGTGCTCCAAAATGCTTTTAACTGACAGGTTAATATGAAAAAGGGACATACAATAAATAAATTAACTAAAACTACGACACCACTATGATAAATTGATTTACATATATATGTAATAATATCGCACTTACTCGATCGTCTTAATTTGGTTTTCACGTATTTTGCACGGCTTTTTAATTAAAAAGATTTTATAATAAAGGAAGAAGATTATTTTTTTTATAAGAGAGGAAGAAGATTATAAAACAACAAAGTAGTCTATCACACAATGACTATCCATAGCAGCAAATTAATATCAAAATAGTGTTACAAGATTTCAACAACATTGAAGTACTAAGTCCTTAAATGAGGGTTACCAATTGGTAATGAAGTGGATAAATTTTCTCATTTGAAGAGGTCACAAAAAATTGAACATGATATAAAACCTACTTTCTGTTGCTATGAGAAGAAAATTCATCTACTTCATCACTTGAGAGGCAACCGTCTTATTAATTAAACCACAAAGCAAACTCGTCCAAACCTCTATAATCCTTAATTATAGTTCATGCATCACCACCCTGCAAGTGCTCGGTAGCAAACCGCTCCCTATGTTCCATGCTTCAGCAATTGTGTTGAGAATTTTTTGTTACTGAGCACAAGCGTAGTGACCAAGCTCTAATACAGTTGCTAGCTATATACTCTATATATAATAAAGGAAAGCTATATGGAATGTTAGATGATCATTGTATGAGCAACTTCATCTTCATCAGACCCAGTAATGCAATCCTTGTCATCCTCCAAAGCTTCAAGAGAGGTACGTGGGTTATGACCCCTTCCAAAGGATCTAATGTGATCTTTAAGAGATCTTTTATGCTTAAAGTCAGAACCACAAGTGCAATACCACAACTTGCCACAGTTCTTCTCATGAGTCCTCCAATCCCCTTTGACTGCAAATGTTTTCCCACATTTTCTGCAAATAAATGGTTTTGTTCCATGCTTTCTTTTGTAGTGGGTTTGGAGTGTTCTGAAGTCTTTCAAGGGCTTTGCTCTTGGGTGATTGATGTTGTTCTTGCAACCCTGGGCACAACAATAACATGGTAGCCTTAGCATTGCAGCTGGTTGTGTTCCTCTAAGTGAGTCTGGTCCTTTCCTAAATTCGGATCCATGTCCCCACATATGCATCTGCAAATGGTAAAAGTAGGTACTAGTTCGAGTTAGAGTACATGGTTCATTAATTTCTATTTGATCAAAACCTTGCTTGAGAAGTTAATATTAGGCCATATTCAAAATTAATTAACCTGCTTTATTTTGACGTAGCAACCCTGCGCCTATTGTCATAAATAATTGTTAATCATTACTGATGGGTGCATTCTATGATGCATCTTTCATCAAAGTGGTGCATGGATGCATCACTCAATTAAGCAAATCTGGGTTATCTAGATTGCCACTTGATTGGTTTGACTTTTTAATCAATTTTGTCTTGTTCAAGTGGTTAATCTCAACCCAATTCCAAATGACAATTCAGATGGTTCAGATTTGTTCATTTGGATGGTGCACTCATGAATCACTTTGGTGGGAGATACACCTTAACTAGACTACATCTTACTAATGAGGTAACAACTCAAATACTCATCAAAAAGTTACTAGTGCATATATCTCTCTCGATATCAATCTATTCTAAAATCTGAAATTCTAAATATAAAAATATTTTTTAACATTTAGAATACGATATCTACTTGAAATTTCTTGTTATATGTGAATGTGAGTCAATCTTATTTACCTTATGTCAAACTAAAATGAATGTAATGTACACAAATATAAATATAATATAATATAATATAATATTATATGTATTCAAATAACAATACTCTCCGGAAAATTAGAATCTAAGCTTTGTGGCCTAACAGTTTTGTATCCTACTCCTAGTCTCCTATTATGACAAATTATATATGCTGCTCTACCTATGATAAGATGGTGAAATTAGTCTTTTAAAGAATACAGTGTCAATCATAACAATACTACTGGGATGCTGTTTATGGTTTAGAGTTCGTTTCTTTGGATACAGAAACTGTTTGTTCTGTGTTTCAATCAAAGTCTCGGCCAGGAAGTTTATTGTTTAGTGTTTTCACTGTTTTGGTTTTTTTATTTGACTTTTGGCTACTGGTGTAACTCTCTATCAGATTAATGTCTTTGTGCATGTTGTTATTGTACTAAATCTGGTTCAGGTTGAATATGTATAGTGGCTATCTTGCTAATAGTATAAGGGGCACTTTTTAGTGGTTCAGATGATATTTTATTTGCTGGTTTTTGGTTTCAGTATACTCTCGTCAACATATTGTATTTGATTATATAAAAAAAATGTCAATCATAGTATTTTTTAATAATAAAATTCATTCCCAAAATTTCTAAATATGCATTTCATTATTCAAATTTGTACCTCTAGCGTCAGTTAATGTGTGAATATTTAAGAACTAATTTAAATGACAGAATACACATTCAGAGACGTTTTGAGTAATTTTTATCATTTAAGAATTAATATGACCAACGTTGTATATTTCAGAGACTTTGACCGGTTACTCAATTAATTAAGAAAAAAACAGCGATCTCTTTCTCCATAGCTGCAGATGATGAGGATCTCCTGTCCCATTTTGATGTACCATATCATGTCCCAATCAATAATATCTTGTCATCTATTTTATTTTTTCAATATTAAATAAAATTTTAACTTACATGACAAGATATTATTGGTTGAAATATGATGTAGTATACTGAAATTGGACAGGAGATCCTCATGCAGCTGGAGAAGTATTTTCTTAGAGCTGGCGTAGATCATGTGCTTCTTCTATCATATCACATACCTGACAATTCATTCCTATGCTATTCATATTCTAGGTTTTCATCTCGAAGACTAACACAAAGGCAAGAAAATAAAAGCTTGAAGAAGATATATATAGGATTACAATTACAATTTCCCTTTTGAATCTTGTGGCATGAAAAAGGAGCCTTTTACTAAAAGGTGAAGGTAATGCTAGAGGGACAACAAACCATGTATCTTGCTCAAATTTCTTAAAGTTAGAAAAAAAGCTAAAAGAAAAAGGTCATCACATAGTCATGTTTATATTAAAGCTCAATTACATGATTGTTATCTTCTTGATGATTATCGTCATCGTCATCGTCATCATCATGTAAAGCATCAAGTTCATTACCCTCTTGCTGTTTTGTCTTTCTTTTCTAGATATGGGGCGAAAATATAAGACAATAATATAAGTTTAGTTCGATCCGATGGAATGCATATATAGTAAGAAATAAAAATTACAGGTGACTAGCTAGCACCAAAAAAAAATAAATAGAGGTGACAATATAGTGAAATTAAGGACAAACTGAAGTACTTTAGGGAACCAAAATGAATTAACATAGCATAATAGTTGCATGAATTATAGGATAGAACTCTTTAATCATAGAAAAAAAAATTATACTTTTCCCGAACACATAGCTAGATTGCTACCGATTGTGAATAAAATTGAAATGCTACTCGTAGACGATAATTATCCCCCAAATGAATGTAACTGACAATTTTTTTAACTCAACTTTTACGACATTCCAAACTCCAACCGACGTGATGATGGAAAAAATTAAAAGGATGAAAAATTTATTAGTTTTCTAAAATGAAATATTTTAGTGAGATGAAATCGAAGCCATTTTTTCAAGGTCAAATCCATATAGACTATCTCATGTTGTATGTGCTGCCAAATTCTTTGAAAGACGGATTGATATTATACTTTACCTTACATTCCACATTCTCAGACTAAATCTTACGGTACTCATTGTTACGAGTCCCACATCGGGTGGTTAACGAGCCTGATCATTGTTTATATAGTTAGGTAGACCACCCCTCACAAGCCGATTTTTGAGGGAAGCATTCGGATGCCTGAATTCTTCACATGGTATCAGAGCCACGTTCTGCCCGGTGATGTGGATAGTGCCGCTAGCCCTCGCTTGTGGTGACAAGCCCAGGCTCGAGGGGGTGTGTTGCGAGTCCCACATCGGGTGGTTAACGAACCTGACCGTTGTTTATATAGTTAGGTAGACTACCCCCTTATAAGCCGGTTTTTGAGGGGACCATTCGGATGCCTGAATTCTTCACATGGTTTTCTATTGAAAGAAAAGTCATGTAAAACTAATATGCATCTTGAGTTTTAATTGAATCAATTAATTTTAACTACCTTTCCCTTACAGTGGTGATCTTTTCAATTTGTTAACGGTACTTAACCTTGTAACTCAAGTGTAATTACGCTATTGGATATAGTTAATGTGTGTATCTATATATTATTATTTTCGTTTCATTTTTTTTAAATATTGTAATTATAAGCTTAATTCTCAGCAGCAACTCTCTTTTGATCTTTCTCAACCCTGATCCTGGCTCTTTTTCTTATTTATAGTTTTCAATTTTCATTGTAAATGAGTACTTAATTTGAGAGCAAATACATATTTATAGTTTAATAGAAAATCTATGTATATTTTTTATTATAGAAGAAGTTGAGAACCGACTAACCTGCATGTTGTTATACCGATTGAAGGTCTTGCTGCATATGGAGCAAGCAAACTGCATCGGCCCAACAAGGATCTGTGCAGGAGTTGGTATCCAAAACCTTCTCTCCGTGCAGCCATGGAAGGTTTTCTTCAAGGGTTCTTCTTCCTTAACATGGAAAACCTTCTTATCATGATCAGACTCAAGATCAGTACTGTTATTAGGCAATCCAATGTGCAAAGCCACAGTCACCTGTTCCACTTTCTCTTCTTTTACCTCAAAATCCTCCTCCATTTGTACTCCATGGTCTTCCTCTTTTGAGGGTTTTCCACTTGAAATGGGCAAAAATTGGATAGTCTCATGGACCAGCTCGTTCTGAGTAGAAGGAGAAGATGATGATACTGTGGAAGTTAGATATGAAGGTGGTTTTAGCCATTCAATGAAAGTTGGGGCATGAAGGTACAGATTCTTGTCCTCTACAGTGCACTCCCTCAAACCCATACTCTTCAGAGAGAGAGAGAGAGAGAGAGAGAGTTCCTAGATTAGTGAAATTCTCTCTTCAGAAAGGGTTATAACCGGACTTTATATGATCAGAGAAAGCCTGCACTTATATGGTTATTGGTTGTTTAATGAAAGGAGGCTTTCTTTGTCTTTTTGGAGCTTTACTTTTTTCCTTTTTTTTCTACCCTTACTTTCTCTTTTTCCCCTGTTGGCCTTTGTTTGTTTCTTTTTGTGTGGGAGAGAAAGAGAGACTAATGGTGGGGATAGAAAATGACATGCAAAACAGGACTCACCTATTTATTAGAAAGAATCCTAGGAATAAGGTCTGAACTCTGAATTATAATCCAATACTTTGTCCTCGGTATGATATCACAAAGAGTCATGCAACATGTATATATACTATATAGTTAGAAGAAAAAAAAGAATTTTGATAGAATTTGTCAATAATTGTTGGATGAAATAGACCAATAAGGCTTGATACAGTTGGTAGATAGTTTAGTTTGGTTATCTTATGCATGTTGTCAGAGATTTGATTCCTACTGTATGTATGAAAAAAACTTTGTTAGGAGAGGCCCATTAGTGACGGCCACGTTGACTCGGCCGGTAATTTTACCATTACCGACGGCTATATTCGTCGGTAAATGGTCAACGAAGTTACCGACAGACATATGTGTAGACAAAGCTACACAGACGCTTTCGACGGTTTTAGTCGTCGGTAATCGTGTCCACCACTTACCGATGGATTTCTCCGTCGGTAAAACAATCTTGTACTCACGGCTTTTCCGTCGATAATTATCAATGGATATTGGTTGTCGGTAATACTCAACTTTCTTGTAGTGTTTGTATGTGGAAAGAGATTAGTTTCACTGTCAGTTGGGATACGGTTGTAAAAAAAATGGTAAGAACATCCACCCATCTAATTAAAGTAAAAAAAAAAAATTGTTAACTTGTTCTATTAAAATTTTCCAAAAAATATATAACACTGTCTAGCATTTTGTAATAATATAGAACTCTTCACTCTTAATCAATTCAAAATAGATTCTAACCGGTCATCAATTTGTTAGAGATATTGGATCATTAGTTAGATCACCTGTTAAGTTATTAATATGCAAAACAAATATAATTTATCAAAACAACAAACATGATTCTACTAGATCCCCACCACGACTCTCCCATTTGGGGGCCATGATCGAGGATTTTTTTTCCCACGGGAATAATGGAGAAATTATTCGTATAGGTGATTTGGGGATAGAGCATGGGGACCATACTTCCTGTCCTGTGGGATCTATGTCATCGTCACCCCCAATGTTTTTACTCTTTTAATGTTATCCATGATTATAATTTATGATCCCCATTCATTTTCAACTTTTTGTATTTATTAAAATGTAAAAGGTATTTTGGTGGTATCTATTTCTTTTATGTCTCTATTATTTTCATATCTATAATTTTTCTATATAAAAAAAGAAACTAAAAATGTCAACTTTTTTTTCATTTTTTCTACTACTTTCTTCATCAATAATTGTTTATTGAACAAAATTTATCTACAATATTTTTTAGTGCATGTGGCTCTATTTTTCAATTAAAATATATCATGTATAATAGTTATTACATATATATATATATATATATCATGTTTTCATTGATGAATTGTTATACATTTTATGTTTTTACTGGAGAATAACACCATAAGCACTAGAAAAATTATATCGAAGTTTTGTTCTTGTTTATTTCCCTTATAACTTGTTAGAAATAAAAAGGAACTGCACTTTTGTACTTTCGATGTTTTCATCTTAGACTTTATTAGAACAATCTTTTAATTATTTCATTAAAGTATTTAATTTTTTATTTATTCATAAGACATAGGCTCTTTGATTTTGACCCCCCTTAAAATTCTTGCTCGGTCCCTGATCCTTGCTAATATTAACTAGATATCCTTTTATTTATAAATATATATATGTATATGGCCCCTGATCTTTTCTTTTCATTCTAATAATAATAATAATAATAATAATAATGGATTGTGACCCGGCCAATCGGCCCTATGCACATAGTTTCTCAAACATTGACCCTAAGCAAGTGATCTCAAATAGGAGGATGGAACCAAATACGGCATTCATCTGGTCAATACCTGAACGGAGAAAAATATTATAAATGACGAACAAAAGATGACAAGGACCTAGACAGAGTATTGTCTAGTGCTTATAATATGAACATTATGTTGCTTAACTTCCATAAGTCAACAATTTAAGGAAGAAGGGGACACAAGGTTGACTTAATGATTGGGGTGAGAGAGTTAAAGAGTGAAGTGATAAGGAGAGAGAATGTTCAACTCTCATCCGCTATCATTTCTAATAAATCTAATAAATACTAACATTTGTCTATAAAAAAAAAAATCAGTACATCAATTACAAGTTCTAAATCTACTTAATTTCATAACTTCCTTTGAAGGTGATCTTGGTTTGGATGCAACCACAAGGATCCCACAATGGAAAACTAGACTAGCCACCAATATTTATTGGGGAATCTCCTTTTATGTAGACCAGCATATATGTTGGATGAAGTGTTCCTTAAGGTCATTATGTAACACTGAAACCAAGCCAGACCAATTATACATATGCCCAAATAGAATGTAAAAATTTGCAAGAGAAAAATATAAACGGGCAAAATCTTTCTTGGAAATAATTTGCAAAAAGGGCAGCCATGAAGTGTGTCGTTTATTGGCACTCCTCTTCTCTGCAGATTTACACCTATAGGGATTTTATGTAATAACAGTTTCTAGAAAAAAGCAACCACTTTCAGAGGTATAACACTTAACCAAAAGCATGTAAAGAAACTTTTTTCTAATAACCTGGGATCGGAGGAGATAGCGCAATATGACGATTTAACAGAGTAAGAAAGTGATGTATCCCCTTTCCATAACCAGTCATCAATGTTTTTTGATGTATGACAGTGTTATTTTGCTCCGAAATTAAGTTGTCAAACAAATGTAATTACATAATTGTTGATTCAGATCGGGTAATCAGATTTGAGTTTTATTAGATGCAGCAGTCAAAGATCGAAGGTTGCTAGCTAAGGCTCACACTCCCTCCATTAGGTGTCACACTAGCAATCACAAGGAAAGAATCGAAAAACCAATCATCATCTACCTAGTTGGGCACGAAGGAAGAGAAGAAGTGGTTAGGGCAGAACAGAGAACCTAGCGCAAAGGAGTGAAAATTGGCTTTTAGATTTGTTTCAAAAAGTGAAATTTGAATTAGCGTCGAGTTGAGTCGGATCGGGTAGTTAAGTTAAAAAGTTCAAAAATTCAACCCGAAAATTTGTTATTAGATTTTTTCTATAAGCAAAATTTATTAAAGGGCCATAAAAGGGTACTCGAACCCATAATACAAGTCAAAATTAAGAAGAGCTAATACATGGACTTGATACAATAAAACGGATTATGAGATCAATCCAAAAATTAAAAGGCAACTCCCTAAACCTTAGTTAAAACCCAAGACCATGACATAAATTTAATCCAACCCATCGGACTATCAAATTCAACAGTTTTATTTCTAAAAATAATATTGTTTTGTGCATCCAAATAAACCATATAACTAAATGCCACAAAAGTTGCAAAGCTACCTTTCTCCCTTTAACAAGGCTCAAATGCCGAAGATAATGCAGTTTAATATTAAAGAGAAGAACAATATGAAATCCAAACCATGAGTAGAAACTTTGTCAAACCTGATAGACCGCCAAACAAGAAAGTAACAAATTTATGCACCGTATTTTCTTGATGAACTTCATAGAAAGTGCACACCATTTGTTGTTGTCCAGACATCATATTTCTAATTAATATACATATTATACTTTGAGGGAATACGATCTAATAAGACTTGCCAAGATAAGACTAACATCTTTAGGGGTGCTAAACATTTCCAAAAGTGATTAAAAATAGCAACATCTAAAGAGGACAACAAACAAGGATTACTATTCAACAAATTACGTAAATTTTTGTGTGTGCAAAAAATAGAAAAGGAACTAGAATTGTCACAAAACCAAAACTAATTATCCTCTTTTCTTTTAATTAAGTTAACTGAATCCACAAGTTAACCAAATTAGCATTGATATCTTCTTTTCAATAAAAAAGACTCCTTCTCTATCCATTTTAAATTCCATATTCAACCAACATTCGTTCATTATCTATATCAGATATCACAACATATTTATCAATTGAAACGAGAAAAAAGTCTAGGAAATGACCCTTTTAAATTAACATCACCAAAACATACATCAACCCAAAACTTGATACTATTTCCTTCACTCAATCTCTTATTTGCCCCTCTTTGAAACCAATCAATATTACAAATGTCTCTCCACCACAATGACAAGTTACTTGAGTTCCATAACCCCTACCTAAATCAGAAGTAGTGGAACAATGGTTCCCACAATACACCATAAACCATTCTGTTCGACACCTCCATTTTGGTAAAACACTTTGATTAAACGTCCAGTCTAGGTTTTTTATTCCCAAGCCAATATCATATTTCGGCCTACACAAATCTTCCCAACTAATCCAAGCTATATTTTTCTTCTCATCACTCCTCACCACAAGAAGTCTCTTTGAATTCGAGTAAGAATATTAGAAACCTTCTTGGTATCTCGAGAAAAGACAAAAAAAAATAAATTGGAAGGCCGGACAACACATACTAAACAAGAGTAATCCTTCCCCCAAGGAAACTACTTACTTTTCCAATAGAATGATTTTAATTGATTGGGTCCTCTATTTGACGGTTGACCCACGATTAACCTTAAATGTTTGTTTGCAACTTATGTGTTCCTCATTCCAAAAAAAAAAAAAGTGTATTTGTACATTGTGCATAAAGAAATTTTTTTTTCCAAATAATTTATTATTGCATTTTCTTTTCATATTCACAATAGGGTGCAATTAATTAAGTGGTCATCAAGTTGGAACCCGAGTGAGATGAGCTTTACTTTTAAGTTAGGATTCAAATCCCACAAGGCCCCAACATAAAAAAATCATTTAAGTGCGCCTACTTGGTTTGGTCTAAAGTATACTCATGGCTTGGTTTCAATTTATGCAGATAAATGTTGGATAACATTTCTTGCAGCATCAAGGATTCTTTCATGGTAAAAAACATAGCTACACAAGTTGGTCTTATAATTTGGCATGCGATTATATGTTCGCAATGAGATTATTTTTAAGAATGAGTCATTTGATCTTATTGGCTTATTGGATTTGATTAAAATAAGGTCTTGGACTTGATTCTCTGCTCACATCGTTACTTCTTTTAGGTTTTCAGATTGGTGTATTAATACATGTGATTGTATTAGGCAATGTTGTTAGAGTATGTAATCCTGTATATGCATGGGTTGGAGTAGCCTTATGCTCATGTAACATATATATATATATATATATATATATATATATATATATATATGAGAGTAAGAGGAGCAAATCTTAGTCTTTGAATCAAATCATAAATGGTTAAGATTAGGACATAAAGTCACATGACTTTTTTAGACCACTAACCAACTTTTAATCTTGACCATCATGTATGATTTTAATGATCAAGATTTGCTCCTCTCACTCTCACAAAAAAAAACCGCTCTCACATATATATTTGGCTTATAAAAAATCATTTTCTTCTTACTTTTTTTTTTCAGTGGAGAAATTTTTCCAATAACAATCACTAATAAGCAAGAAAACGCCGAGAAGCTTCGATCTTTTCAATTTTATATTCTCCAACAGAAACGATAATTCTTGAAACAACACTCTTACCCCTAAAATACGATCTAACCTTTGAATCTTGAAATGAATGTGAATATATATATATTTTCAACAAAGATATATATACATGAGACTAACTAGCACATGATTAGCGCTCGACAGGCACTTCATTCTCACAACCATTATTAGTGAATAAGTAATACATGAACCTTAATGATGACAACATTTAGTGTTTTCATACTTATAAAGTTTCATACTTGAGTCAAGGTAATATGTGGCATACATGCTCATGACCATAAGTTGCGTATGCCTATGTATGTATATGAAGAAACTAGCTAAGTATATATTCCTTTCTACAGAATTCAAATCTATAGCTATCAAGAAACGTACAAATAATGAGGCCACGCCACTGGCTGCCAAATTGTGTATTTTGGAGCTAAGCAGAACTGATGAGCGGTTTGGTGAGTGGAGCTAATTAATTGGTACTTACCGACAAGATTTGTGTGGGAACTTTGTTAGACAAATTCTCACTTCTCTTTTTTCCACTTTTTTCAACCTCTCGAACTTTTTTCACACTTTCAAATTGTGAGATGTAAACTTTTGTCTCAATAAAGTTACAAGAAATTCGTGAAGTAGAATACACGTATAATAAGTATAATTTGTTGACAATTTTTTTTTTTATTTTCTTTCAATTTGGATCATTGACTACAATAATACAATAATCCTCAAGATTTTGTCATCAGTCATGGACATTTTTAATTCGCATTAATCGAAATATCACCTGTTAGTTAGTCTTATAGATATGCTTGTATTTTTTTTTTTTTTTTTATAATCATAGAAAGTATACAAGAACAACACAACTAGTAAATTAAAAAAACCGTACACAAATAATATCCACCCATTATATGTAACAAGTAAATCATTAACATCCCCTGTTTATAAGCAACCCTTTAATTAGCACTGTCAAAATGCAGCAAAGTACACTACTGTGTAGCAGACATCTCCTATATGCTTGTATGCTTGGTTTCGTGCTTGCAGTTCTTGTTCCATGAAATATGAGATTATTGATAGGCACAAAATGTATATCATTTGCTTAACATCAATCATTTAAAGCTAGCTTTATTACTTGACAATGTAATTTCTAGTTATACTAAATAACGGGTATGATAAATTACCAAATTGATGGTCGCATATAATTATTGTCCTCCTGTGATGAAATAATTTTTCAGTTGTTACTGTTGAAGATTTTGACAGGATAGTGTTCGATACACATAGACCCGGCAGAGAAGTAGGTTAGCTTGAGACCTCTTTTACTTTTTTTGTTTTTGTGGCCACGCTCCAGAGACACCCTCCCGTGACAACACCTTTTGAATAATTTGTCGCTTTTTGGAATTTTGGTTTGTTTGAAGGGCTGTGATAGTGGAGGACAAATAACTTTTCCAGATTATGATATAACTAAATGAAGCTTTTGTTTTCTTTATCTTCTTCCTATATATCATCCTTGGATCGATGTGTGGATGACTACTTAGCAGCTGCTCAGAATTAATCTTAGATATTGAACTAATTATGTACCTTTTCTTTCCTATATCTCTGAAGACAACATTCATTCTTTCAAGATGTATAACCTCATAAATCCTTGATCAAGCCCGTGAGGTTCCATGTGCATGCACTTGAGAATTTGCAATTTTGTTACTCTTTAATTCTTGCACAAGCTATAATTAGAATTTAGAACTAATGATAAAAGGAGGCCAGGTTTGATTAGCAACTGAGAATGCTAAAGTAGATATGGATGGACTGTGCAGCAATATAGAGTCATTTCTTGTTTTCAACCTCATTTACCTAACCCTTCCAATAAAGCAAAATAAAAATTTAATTACCTAATCTCTCATTTTTTGTCCACGATAGTTTGAAAATTCTTATTTTATTCATATGTTTACCAACAAAAAGTATTAAAATTAAATGTAAACAAATAATAAAATGTTGAAATATTGTCCCTTTGAGTCAGCTCAATTAATTAAACTACAGGGACATGAATCGTGAGTGCGGATTCAAATTCATGCAATGTGCTCCATCCCTTTCGCAGAGACGAATCTAGAAAGTATAAGAGGGAGAAGCCGAATATATAACAATATATGTATATATGTACAAAAATTTATAGTAAGATATTTTTTTTAAAAAAATACTGCATATATATTTAACTAATTTTACAAATATATGCAAGAGAGAAGGGCCAGCACCTATGAATGCCCCCCTCTAGATCCGTCTTCTCTTTACTTCTCCCCTTCCCATGTAAGGCTCTTATGAGCCTCCCCTTACATCCAAAAAATGTTAAAATATTATTTAACAATTTCTTTCTCTACTTTCTTCAATTTTTAATTTCCTCATCAGCTATCTTTTTTTTTTTTTTTTCTAATCGTGAATCAAACTCCTCTAAAAATTTAAACTATTAGAGTGTTTTTTTTTTGTGCTCAGAGGGGTCAAAATGCCCAAAAAATACAAACAATATAACAAGAGGGAACTACATGAGGTATCGAAGCCCCGATCACATCATTAAATAGAATAGTAGCAAGCTCTCTTGGAGGAGAGACAACTAGATGAAACCCCAACTCTTGCAATAAACTTCAATTGGCAATCAGTCTGCACAAATGTTTCCTTGCCAAAAGGTGTGAGAGAAATTAAAACAGCATGCCGATATTTGTTCTGTCAATCGCAAATCTTACTAAAGATTAATTTACTCCGACTCTCCTTACACACCCCCTCCTGGAGAGATGAATTTATAGTAGCTGAATCAGACTCTACTATTATTTTCCTTATTCCTCTATCCCAAGCAACCTCCAAACCCTTAAGAATCCCCCACAACTCCATTGTGAAAGCATAACAAATACCTATATATGAATTGCAAAACCAATCACCCATTGTCCACTATAGTGTGGTTGTTTTCAGGAATACAAAGTCATTTCGTTAAAGTGAACTTAGGAATGTGACATTCTCATATTTGCTATAAGTTTTGAGAAAATATTCTCAAGCATTACCTTACATCCCCTCATTTTGCCTTATTTTTATTCTCACGGTAGGGTTGGGCATGCGTTAGATTTCCCATGTCATGGGAATGCAAGTTAACTTGTAACCAAACATTAACTCTCCACTCCCAACTCTCATTTGAAAATTATTATTCTTTTGTGAGTCAAACAAATTTTAAAAAACATTTCGAGTAATATTAAATGTTAATCAAACATGTTTTTCAAAAACTCAATAATAACATTTTTAGTAATAGTATCCTTAGAAATGGGATTCCCCGAAATAACTTTTCATAATTTAAAACAAACACACTCATATGCATAATTAACTTTATTATATGTCTAACATACACATATGGATGAAGGATATTCATTTCATCCAAAAGTTTAATTATCTAAATATTAATTTACTTCATAAATTGACATGATAGAAAAGGTTGTCACATGTTAAACCATGTCTCTATGAACTTATTCCACTGTAAGGATAAAATACCATATATATCCAAGTTCACATCCATAACTGCCATCGAAGTTTGGCAACACCCTATATTCAAATTCATTCAAATTCATATGTTTACCAACAAAAAGTATTAAAATTAAATGTAAACAAATAATAAAATGTTGAAATATTGTCCCTTTGAGTCAGCTCAATTAATTAAACTACAGGGACATGAATCGTGAGTGCGGATTCAAATTCATGCAATACGCTCCATCCCTTTCGCAGAGACGAATCTAGAAAGTATAAGAGGGAGAAGCCGAATATATAACAATATATGTATATATGTACAAAAATTTATAGTAAGATATTTTTTTAAAAAAAATACTGCATATATATTTAACTAATTTTACAAATATATGCAAGAGAGAAGGGCCAGCACCTATGAATGCCCCCCTCTAGATTCGTCTTCTCTTTACTTCTCTCCTTCCCATGTAAGGCTCTTATGAGCCTCCCCTTACATCCAAAAAATGTTAAAATATTATTTAACAATTTCTTTCTCTACTCCCAACTCTCATTTGAAAATTATTATTCTTTTGTGAGTCAAACAAATTTTAAAAAACATTTCGAGTAATATTAAATGTTAATCAAACATGTTTTTCAAAAACTCAATAATAACATTTCTAGTAATAGTATCCTTAGAAATGGGATTCCCCGAAATAACTTTTCATAATTTAAAACAAACACACTCATATGCATAATTAACTTTATTATATGTCTAACATACACATATGGATGAAGGATATTCATTTCGTCCAAAAGTTTAATTATCTAAATATTAATTTACTTCATAAATTGACATGATAGAAAAGGTTGTCACATGTTAAACCATGTCTCTATGAACTTATTCCACTGTAAGGATAAAATACCATATATATCCAAGTTCACATCCATAACTGCCATCGAAGTTTGGCAACACCCTATATTCAAAGTGTTTTTTTTTTTTTATCAAAAAAAAAGTGTTTTTAATTTATCTTTCATTCCTTTTGTTGAAATTGTAAATAAAAGATGATATTCACTGTTGTCCTCTCGGAAATATTTCGTTGATTTAACATCTGCATTCTCTGCACTGAAAGTATTCTCCTCTCTATAACCACCGTAGACCGCTGGTTGGATAACTTTTGTAGAATAAAGTCATTCGTATATTTCCGGTTAACAATATAAGTTTTTTAAGGGAGATCATAATATGATATTAAAGACTCTATTATCAAATAATTATGAGTTCGATCTCACATTTTTTTAAATAAAAATTGAATATGTATTATCCACGCTTCAAACACTTTAAAAAATATAATTCATGATATGGTATTTGAATAAAAGTAGATGAATGAATTTATAATAAGTGTATTGTTTTTTATGAAATAAAGTTTATATTAGGGGAAGACACACCCCTTACAAGGTCAGGAAAGACCACCAATAACTGTATAATAACCATATAAAGTTTAGATTAAGTAAAACTTCAGAATCGAACCGAAACCACATCGAGTGTGAGTGGAAAGCTTATCAGATGTGTCAATCTCTGTTAGTATAATAACCTTTGTTGGTACGGAGTATCCACCACCGTAAGCAGTGACTAATCTCCGTCGGAGAACCTATCACTAGTGCAGGAAGCGCTATTAACGTATGTTAAAATTTGTTTTTTACCTCGGTTGAACACCCGATGTTAATACAACTTTTAACGTCTGTTAAATAACAGACGTTAGAAGTTAACTTTTAACGTCTATTATTTGAATAACAGACATTAAAAGTTAACTTTTAACATCCGTTGTTTGAGTAACAACGGAAGTTACAAGTTAACTTTTAACATCCGTTGTTTGAGTAACAACGGACGTTACAGCTATTTTTTTTTAAATTCTGATTTTATTTATAATCCTTTTCCCAGCTCCCTGCAGAATTCTTCAAACACAGACATCCAGAATTCTAACAAGTCCAGAATCAAGAATTTTCAGCATATATATAATATACTCAAAGAAGTCTAGATTCAACATATATACTCAACTCACAAATCATCATATACACATGCAGAATTCTACAAACAAGTCCACAATTCAATGATATACACAAACTAAATATCTTCTAAGTATCCAGGATCTACATTATTTACATTTTCTCTACAACATAATTAAAAAAGAAGGTTGCAAAAGCACTCCCTCAAGTCTTTGAAATCCTGATAATTAAGTGAGTTGTTCCTGATCGTAGTTGAAAGTCTACACAAGTTCATTATGGTGCCAGATAAATCTCTTTCCAGTTTGTCTCCATTAGGGTTTGCATGTAGAAGCAAAACAGTGTTCTACACTACTTTTAGAAGCAAAAACATTTCAGAAACAGAAACATATCCATTTTAAACCTAGCTATTTAACTCATTTTACCTAAATGAAAATCATTTCAAACAGAAGCAAACCCTAAATGAGAATTCGAAAGACGGCCAGAAGCAAGCAAATTACACAGAAGCAAACCATCAAATCAGAAGCAAAACAAAAGCAAACCAAAACCAAACCTAAGCAAAACAAAAGCAAACCAGAGCCAAACCTAAGCAAACTAGCAAACAAAAGCAAAACAAGAGCAAACCAAAACCAAACCTAAGCAAAACCTAAATGAGAAATAAGAGATTTTAATGGAAGCTTACCTTTAGAAGCTGGACCAAATGGAAAAGGAGACGGTGGTTGGAAGAGTGAAGGCAATGAGGAGCAGTGACCTAAATGAGAGAAGACAATAAGGGAAGAAAAAGGAGAAAAGAGAGAGGGAGACGAGAAAGGATACAAGAAGCATACCTTGAGGCACGACAGAGACGACGTTGGCTTGAAGCGACGAAGACAATGGTGGCAGAGGGAAAAAGAGGGTTTTGAGAGAGAGAGATGTTGGAGGAGAATGAAGAGGGCATGCGGGACTTAATGTTCTAAAATTTTTAGAAACAACTTTTAATGTCTGTTATTTGAATAACAGATGTTAAAAGTCTTTGTAAACAATTTTTAACGCCTGTTACTCAAATAACAGACGTTAAAAGTCTTTGCTTTAATTTTAACGTCTGTTATTCCACTAACTAACGTTAAAAGTGTATTTAGTGAACAAATTAATTACGGTACTGTCACTGCGTTTAGGTCACTGCTCAAATTAAATTAACTTCTAACGTCTATTATTTGAATAACAGACGTTAAAACTCTTTTTTTTTTAATTATGGTTTTATCTGTAATCCCTTTCCTAGCTCTCTGCAGAATTCTACAAACACACACATTACTCCTACATCCAGAATTCTAACAAGTCCAGAATACAGAATTTTCAATATATATATATATATATATACACACATTCAGAATTACATCCAGAATTCTACAAACAAGTTCACAATTCAATGATGGTTGTGCGAAGGTGGCAAAGGGAAAAGGAGGGTTTCAAGGGAAAAGGGTTTTGAGAGAGAGAGAGAGAGAGACGTTGGAGGAGAATGAAGAGGACACTCGGGACTTAACGTTCTAAAAGTTTTAGAAATAATTTTTAACGTCTGTTATTTGAATAATAGACGTTAAAAGTCTTTGCTTAGAATAACAGACGTTAAAAGTCTTTGCTTTACTTTTAACGTCTATTATAATTCCACTAATCGACGTTAAAAGTGTATTTAGTGAACAAATTAATTACGGTACTGCCACCACGTTTTTTTTAACATTCATTTTAAATTAACAGATGTTAAATCATGTCGTGTATTGCGTATTTTCCACTAGTGCATTGGACACCCAAGGTGGGTTTTTTCCTCCCAACCAGGTTTTTTTTCATACACAAAAGTCAGGATTCGAACCCCTGACCACTTGCTTAAGGTGTCCGAGTCCCTTAATTACCACTCCAACCAACCACATGTTAGTTATTATTGAAAAATATATGATCATAAAGGAAAAATATCATCATGGAAAAAAAATCTCACTAGATTATGCATCTCATGTGCACCACATATATCACCCTCCATTGAATTGTAAATAAGTCCACACGCATATATCCGATGCTTTCTTCTCCGATTGTCCTGCATCGGTCACGAAGGTCATGATTAATATCGTATACATAACGCATGAATATGTCCTTGTAAAGCCGAAAATATTGAATTCCAAATATTTGAAATGTGAATAATATATTTCTAGAAATCCAAGAATAAGATTTCCCAATAGGAAGCAATATTGTTCCTTTCTTGTTGAACTTCTCTGAAACTTTATTCAAAAAATAGTCGCAATTAATGGATGGGTCTGGGTGGAGGTGATGGAGGAAAATAATAAACCAATTAATTAGTGTGTTGCCTGGACTAAAAGGGCTGAAAGATTAAGTGGTCACATATACAATGATAATGAACGTTTTAAAACGGATATACAGGTAGTTATCTATAGTTTCTTCCGTTACGTCATGATTAAGTTTATGAAGATTTTTCAATGTTGTCCACCAAGTCCTGAATTAATGAATGTGATTACACAACATCGTGGAATTAAAATTATATATATCTTGGTTGAGAATTGAGATAGTTGGCTAATTAAAACCAACCCTAAAGTCATACCCATAATTACATCTCTCGTGTTGAATTTGCATTTGAGTCATTGCGTCTTGCTAATGAATATCCTAACGATATTGGTTAAGTATCAACAAAATTAAGGAAGGAAACTTTATGTTTGGAAAGATAAAAGTAAAATTTTTTAATATATTAAATATATTATTTTTCCATACAAAATTTTCTTTCTTGATTCTTTAATGAATGCTCTAAAGATATTAGTTAACATTCTCATTGAGTGGTTTCTTTTATTCTCTCCTGTTTTTATTGGAAGTTGGAGGAACTAACATTAAAGTGTTGCTCCAAATTTCATAACTTTATGACATTTGTTTTTCTTGTAAGTATGAGATTTTAATTTCATATGTTTGTATTTAGTTAAGGGTGGAAACATTCTAGGACAGACCATGTTTGCCTTAAACAAATTTGACCTATATCATAAGTATAAAACCCGAACCTGGTTTATTTATCTGTCATGGGCCTTTTTTTATTTAAATGTCTAGTCTCGCATGAAAATGTATTAAAAATTATACTTTCACTATAACAAATTTTTCATATACCTACGGATACTTTTAGTGATAGTTGTTAAAATTGTGGGTATATGTATTATTGTTGACCAAACCGTAGGTAAAGATAGGTGGAACATAGGTAAAATCTATTGACAGTCAAATGCAACTGTAAATAAATGTATGTGGATCGTAGGTAAAGCCTATAATGACAATCAATTATCATTGGTATTCGTCACTCATAATAGATGGATGGATTAACCGTAGGTGAATATAAACTTTATATATATCGACGGATTTTAAACATATAATAATATATTTTGACTGTTATTGAAAGACAACTTTCATGTGATGATTACAATAACACCTTTAAATAAGCAACATATCTACAATTAAACAGGTCAGTGACCCTAAACCTTTAAATAGATCAGCGGACCTATACCTTTAAATAGCTAGAAGGCCTAAGCCTTATATAGACCAAAAATTGTAAGACTATATATAACTAATATGATTAGATATAAAATTATATAATAGTAATAATAATAATAATATGTATAAAACTATATAGTATTATTATTATATATATATAATGATAGAATAATAATTATAAAATCATATATATAAATGGGTCAATTTGCCAGATTTAAAAGGCCTTTTGGATGACCTTTATCCTAATATTTTTAACTAAAAAGACTTTTAAAGAAGCCTGAAATAGATAATGTGTGTAATATGGGAATGGATTCTCTCATGTATATGAGAGTCCAGTTAAATCCCCACCATCCATTAAAAAGGGAAGAGAGAAAGAGTTTACAATACAATAAAGGGGGGAGGTTTAAGGATGAGATTTCCTCACATTATTTCCTCTTGTTCTTTTTGCACGGGAGAGGATTCTTTCCCGTCTAATATGCATGTTAGGTCTTATGCAAGCAAAGCAGGGCGTCTGACCTATTTTAACCCCTATGTATCGTTACATCTTTATTGGAAACGTTGATACCAAATTGATATTAATTATACAAATACATTAATAAGAAATGGCAAATGCTAATCAATACTCTCATGACATTGGTTGAAAAATAAAATAAAAAATTAAATTTATGTTGAAAATTTTTATATTTAATACAATATTAAAAAGTTAAATAAACTTTATTTTTGAATAAAAAATTACTCTTTTTTAATTCCATAACAATTAAGTATTATATATTACAGACACCAATCCTTCTGTTTCGATTATGAAAATCTCCCCCATTTCAAAGGTATGTATTTATCTCCCTCATTTGACTTGCCAACCAGAACCTTTGTGGGGATGAAAGGAATTGAAGCATGGAGAATACACCAAACACAAATGTCATGTGTGAACAAATGTTAACTGTGAGTTGAAATTAGTAGATAAATGTAAGTGTAAGTTAATTAAGTTATTTAAGTTCCCATGGTAGGTAAACTCTAATATGTTTGGTAAAACATCATTCTTATTGGTTGAGAATCTAGTACTATAATTGAAAAAAATAAAACCTAAAGTTCTATAACTTTATAACCCTCATATATAATATTATTCCAATATTATGGGTCTTGCTAACCAATGCCCTTAGAACACTGGTTAAGGAATTAATAAGAGGTAAATATTCAATGGGAAACTAAGTGCATCACTCCTCAATTCATTAAATACACATCTTCCCAATAAAGACTTACCACTTTAAATTTCTTAGATAAGTGTCCTAAGAGAGCTGTCAAAGTGAGCTAATCTGGCTCACTCGGGTTGATCCACCATGAATTGACAAAAAAATGAGCCAACCCAACTCAACTTACTTTTTTTGTGAGTCAAAAAATTGTCAACCCAAGGGTTTATATGTTAAAACGGTTGGTTCACTTAAATTTTTTTTTAAAAGAAAGTTCACAGAAAATTAAAAAAACATAAAATATTAAAAAATTGAAAACAATATGGAAAAAATTGAGAAAACACAAAAACAAAATCACAAATATAAGGACCCTTTTGGATTTGCAATGACATTATAAAAAAGAATTGGGTCAACCCGACCTAACCCGACTCAAATTTGTTTAATGCTCAGGTTGAACTGAGCCTTTTTTTCAATCCAGCTCACCAGTGAGTTGAGTTAGCTCACGGATCAATACCCATTTTGAAAGCTCTAATTAAGAACACCCATTAGCATTTTTCTCACTAAAAAGTAAAGAGCCTGTTTGACACGTCCCTTCTGCGAGTTTATAATAGATAGCTTATAGCGGATGAGAAAGTAGCCCCGTTTGACAAACGCTTCTGTCACGAGCTTATAGCTTTTTTTCACGAGTTTATAGTGTTTTTCTCAGACTCTACTTTAAGTAACGTTTGAGCTCATAGTTTATAGCGTTTCATTTTTTTTATCATTTTTATCCTTATTATCTTAATTTAATTCTACCTTTTTCCTCTTCTTTTATATTTTTCAGCTAGTTCAACAATTAGTTTTACCAAACACTTCCACACAAAATAAGCTAGATTATCCTCTATCAGCTACCTCATCTGCTATCTGCTATAAGCTATCCGCTATCAGCTAACTTATCCACTAACACCTAATTTTACCAAAGAGGCTCTTAAATTTAATTCTACCTTTATCCTTAAATGTATCATTTTGAGTTTAGCATTATTAATTGCAAAAGTTTAAAGGGCTTTGCTAAGGGCACCCCCCAAATTACTAAGGACACCCCATGAACAGTGTATTTACCAAAATACCCCCACCAAATAGACATTTTTTATTCTTCACTCGCAAATATGATATTTGCGAGTACTTGCTTTACTCGCAAATATGATATTTACGAGTGAGCAATTCTCAAAAAATAACTCACTCGTAAATATCAGAAGATATTTGCGAAAATACTATACTTATTCGCGAGATTCCAAAAAAAAAAATTACCAACTCGCAAATACCTTATTTGTGAGTGAAGATACCTTATTTGTGAAATCATCTAGTACTCGCAAATAAGGTATTTGCGAGTGAAGAAAATTTTTCTTCACTCGCAAATATGATATTTGCGAGTACTTGCTTTACTCGCAAATATCATATTTACGAGTGAGCAATTCTCAAAAAATAACTCACTCACAAATATCATATTTGCGAGAGTGCAAATATTTTTCTCACTCGCAAATAATATATTTGGGAGTGAGCCAAATAACAAAAAAAAAAATTAAGGGAATATTTTGATAAATATACTGTTCATGAAGGTGTCCGTAAAAATTTTGTGGGTGCACCAGCAAAGCCCAAGTTTAAATGGGGAAGATAGTGGACGTTGACATCACAACCTTACATCATGGTGGTAGGTCAGGGACTTAATTAATGGCATACTTCTAACAACTATAATCAGATCACCAGGTTGAACTTTGTTCACTTAATGGAACCAGTTTCTCCGTTACTGTGGCTGCCAATTGACCTTGACCTATCCTCATCTCCATATGCGGAGAAATTAGTGTGTTAAAATTTGAGTGTGTTGTCTGAGGATACTACTTCAAATTCTAATAATAAAAAAATTATGCGTGGGGACTGAAAAATTAGACAGTCTTTTAATTTTTTTTTTTGACTGGAATACAGTTTTAAATTGGAAATAGAATATCATTAAATTAAATTAAATATAGACAATTATAAAAATATTAAAAATATGATTTAATTGGTTTACACGAACAGTATAAAATTTGTTTATACCATCAACCAATAATAAATTATCCTAACTATCTTAAAAGTTATTCATACCATTATTTCTAATTGGTTAACAATGTAAAAAATTTTATACTGATTTTGTATATCAATTAAACTCTTAAAAGTATGCTTTAATTGATATGCATTATTAATATAATGATCTTTTATATTGTAAATCAATCACAAGTTAATATATTATTAAAAATGTTTGACTTTTATCATAATTATTTAAAAGTGGCGTGCATATGATGATTTATGATTAATAGATAAGATAAAAAAGATTTATATTCATAACATATCAAATTTAAACTCTTAAAATTAATACTTGTGGTGTGTATAAAATTTCCCCTATATGTGGCAGTTTTGAGCCGTTGGGATGGTGAATGGTAGAATACCAACCAGAGAATGAATATTTTCAATAGGGGAGACCCAAAAGCATTAGAAAGTAAAGGCCTTAATTGGGTCTTAGTGTCTTGCCCTATGATGGTACTCCATTGAATATTCCAACGTTTCGGTCTTTTTCCAAATTACAAAACTTCATGACTTCCAAATATTCATGATTACTCTGAACCTTTCAAGAAACTACCAATTTGGGGTCCCTTGTGTTTACGCGTTCATGTAATAATGTTTCCAATTCATCTATAGAAATCTTCCTCCATATTACCGATCTCCTGTCGGAAGAGTTGATAACATGATTCTCCTCTAAAAAAATGACGCAAGTTCAATTCCTGTAATCGTTCAATTGGGAGACAGTCTAATCCTGTATGTAAAAAATTAAACGTCTGTATCTATCGAATCGGAAATTATTTCCACAACCGATCCAAAGAGTGAAAGCTATAGAAGACATCCTGATGAACCCACTGAATAGTCAAACGTCCTAATTACAGTGTTCCTAACCATAAAAAAAAAAAAAAAAGTCTTTCTCCATATTGACTACCTTTTTTTTTTCCATTTCGGAAGTCTACAAAGCGACCCCCAACAATTCTGTTTTTTATTTCACAACCTTTTTTATTTTAGGGGAAAAAAAAAGTAAAGCAAAATGCAACAGATAATATTCTAATGAATCCCTTTTTTAGACATAATTTTTTAAATTAACATTATGGTCGTGGTGTTTAAATCAATTTACATTTACTTAACTAGTCTGCTTTCTCAATTGGATATAAAGGAAATCTCTTTTGTTTGCATAAATCAAATAAATATAATTAAAAAAAAACTTTTGATATGTGGATAGCACGAGCACTGAAACTGGTGAATAACGTTTTCTTACACATTCTTTTTCCCATCTCTTTTTCTAATTTCCATATAATCGAACTACTTGTTAACGGTCAAAACAAAAATGGGGGTAGTTTGTATATTGACGTTTTAAATTTCAAATGGTATGTGACCAAACCCTCTGATAGCTTGACCAGTAGAATTGGATGGATGTTTGTAAAGTTTAATCATTTTGGTTATTGAAACTAAAAAATATGATGATTTTTAAAAGAAACAAAAAAGACTTGAAAAGTTGGGCTGCTTATTACGAACTTGTGTTAGGAGCATCCGAAGCCTGACCTGAAGTAGAATCGGCCCATCGTGCTCTGAATGTTTCCAAATGGGCGCACTACACAAGAAAACAGTTACTACTTATTTAAAAAAGAGATGGGCCAATCGTGGACCTGTGCTACAGACCTATACTAAGCACGGACCACTCCAAAATCTTAACTCTTTTTTATTTTTGATAAATAAAATCTTAACTCCTTTTATGTCAAAAGCGAAATAGTAGGATCATTTTGTGTAAATATTGTTAGTGCAAGAACAAACTATTTCATATACACCTACACTTTAGAAGAAGTAGAGAAAAAAGAGTAGAAGATTAATTTCTAAAACTACATCACATCACACTTTTATTTCACTTCACTTCACTTGAATCACCCTTTTATACAAGTCTCACATAGATTAGAACTCACTATTTACAAGTTGTTACACAACTAACAACTAACAACTAACTAACAAACCAATATTAACAAACTAAATTATTTTCAACACCCCCCATAATTCAGTTTTTCCAATGACTTCGCTTTCTTTTCCTGGGTCCCACAATTTAAAGCATAATGACCCGACTATCATAGAAATACACACATTGTAACTGTAACCTATGCCACTATTAATCTGGTGGTTCTTTATGGCCGGATCAAAAGAATGAATTATAACACCTTTGTAAAACTCACGATCCTCTGTCCACCATACTTTAATCTAAAAACCAACAAGCTTGTCACCATATAACTTAGTGATAAAACCTGCCTCAATTCCTCCTTCTAATGGCTTGTCAAGCTCTCTTGATCCTGTAGTTATCTGAATAATGTCAGCCCGATGGGCCTGGAGTTCACTAGCATTAGTAAAACCCATAGGCACAAGCTTAGAAGCCGCATCAATAGTCTTGTCAACTTTAGCTTCATTGATACCTTTGATTTGCAAAAGGTCTTTCCTAAGGGTGTAAGCAACAGATTCAACTGTACAAATACCCGCATCTTTCAAATCACATACTTCCCCCTAGTCATTAGCATTTTTCACACTGATGTTGCCCTACTCGCTGACACATCTCCCTTGACCTTAGCAACTTTTGACTTCTACTCACCATCATGATCGTTGTTATATCTCTCACCATAGGCTTTGTTCAAAATCTCCCAAGCTTCTTTAGCATTCTTGGCCGAAGAAATCCTATCAAAATCTATGTCATCCACACATTGATGAAGGATGAAAAGAGCCTTGTAATCTCTCTTCTTGGATTCCTTGTAGAAGGCACTATCATCTGAATCTTGAATGCCTCTCTGCAAATTTTATAGCACTTCTGGGAAACCAAAGATGACTCTTATCTTCACCACCCATTGCTCAAAGTTCTTGCCATCAAGAATCGGCAAAGAAGCTGGAAAATTTTCAATCAGGGAAGCCATGATTGACGCGCACACACAGGTCCCTCATGAAAAGCTCTGATATCACTGTTAGTGCAAGAACACTCTATCTCATATACACTTACACTTTAAAAGAATTAGAGAGAAAAAGAGTAGAAGATCAATTTCTAAAAATACATCACGTCACACTCTTATTTCACTTCACTTGAATCACCCTTTTATATAAATCTCACATAGACTAGCACTCACTATTTACAATTTGTTACACAACTAACAACTAACTAACAAACCAACATTAACAAATTGAATTATTTCCAACAATTATAACAAAATAAAATACATGTCCTACGTGGGTCCCCTTGGGTTGTTTTTTTTTTCTTTCTATAAAAAATCATAATTAGTGTATTTGGCTTTGTAGTGATATCTCGGGTATCCCACAAGTTTCGACTTTTTGGATCGGTTATAAGACTAATCCTCGATCGGCTGCTTAGAGTAGAGAATTAACTCTTGATTTTCGCAACCTCCCAATTAGTGTGTATGCCATTAGAATTCGAACTTACGCCTTCTTCTCCTTATGAGGTCGAGATGCTTACCACTCGACCAACCCTTGGTTGATTATTGTTAATTCTTCTAAGTAATGCATTGTAAAAGCTTATACAATACTTGAGAAATGCTTTATGTAGACAAAGAACATTTCATCATAAATTCATGCAGTACACAAAATATCCTACATTTTTTGATTCTAGAGAGCAAGTAAGGTTAGATGTTGGTTACGGGACAATGTACGGTTCTTGAAAAGTTGCAATACAAGCATTGATTCACGATGTCCAAAGGCTGCAACACAAACATCCAACTTGGCACAACAGGTGTTTTTCTATTCTTACTATGTCCTTATGGAGATTCCTTGTACCAACAGTAGCTACATGTAGCCTTTGGCGGATTCTAAAATACTCTCGCATGGGAGTGGAGTAATCATACTCCAAGGCCATTTTAGGTATTTTTCTTAAAAAAAACAAAAAATACTTTTCTCTCTCTTTCATTCCCTGCCACTTCCGCCCTTCCGCCATATCATTTTTGACACCGTCAATTGCGGCGCCAGCTTCCGTTACCACCGCCAACCTCCTCTGACTCCTCCCTCTGCTTTCTGCTCGACATCCCCTCCAAGTGTTGGTCCCACAAACCCTAATGCCCCTCGATTCCCGTGAAATCGACGACCTCGATGGAACCCCCCTCGACCAAGATTATCATCATCACAACCTCCCAACCTGCTCTATTTTTTTGCGGATCTGAGGATTTTATATCTTCTCACCTAGCGGCCAAGTAAATGGTCTTGTATATTCTCTTTAAGTCCCTTGCCCTTTGTCTTCTAGGTAGAGTTTGAATTTGTTTTGTTTTGCTATTCTCTATGTTGTTGTTGTGTGGTTTATCTGGGATCACAATTATACACATTCATGTTGCCCTTGTTCCCCACCTGAGTTATTCAGATTTAATTTTTTTTTTTTAATTTTGTATGCCATTTGAACCTCTACTGCATTTCTGGTTTCCAAATTTTCGTTACAACAGTGGTGGCTCACACTTGCACACGATGTGGAGGCGTTGCGGATTACAATACCGAATGTGTACGACTGCCACGCCTGGACGCTTGGCGGCATACGACGTATGGAAGCGCTGTTGTCTCTCTCCCTTATCTGGCCACAACTGTCGGCATATGGAGGAGCTGTCGTCACAGTGGCACGGCTGGACGCATGGTGGTGTATGAGGACTTGAACAGAGATGAATGCCTAGTGGACGACGTTGGTGGCGCGCGACGGTTTCTGTGCTTACCCACGAGGGTGCCGGATCAAGTGGCGGCTGCAGCGGTGAGAGGTGGGGGAAAGAGAGAGAGGATTGAAAGAGAAGGAGGGAATTGAGAGAGAGAAATGAAGGACTTTACCATTTTACCCTTCTCCAATCTGGACCGTTAGATTTTTTTTAATAATATATCTAGGGTTATTTTTTATGGAGTTTCGATGCTCCACTCCCATGATGGAGTATTGAAGCCAACGTTGTAGCCTTTAGGTGTGTTATGTTGTCTAACTTGTTTCAACTCTTATCCTTGTAAGTTGTAACTTCTTAAAAAAAGCAAAAAATATCACTTTGCAATCCCGCGTATGCAGCGATCTCTTAATAAGTCATAAAGTTATGTAAGTTGATTCGGGTTGATCACAAACTTCAAAGTATAATCAAAATGATTAAATTGGTTCCATTCATTAGATCTAATCAGGTAAAATTCGATTACTCATGATGGTTGGTTCGATTTTGGTTTTAGTGTTTCCGAATCCGATGGCTCAATGACCCGTATTAATCACTCGAAAAATTCTTTTTAATAATTTTTGCATATAAAAAAGTTGTATATGTTTTGGACTTACAGATACCTCATATATGATTTGGGGTATTCTTTCCTTATCTTCTTTCTTCGTCCTCTCTCACACTAGACCACCCTCAACCATAGTCCATTGTCATTCCTTATTCCCCAACATGAATTCTTATAGTTGATGTGCTATGTATTTAACTTTAATATCAAGGTTTATACAATTTGGATGTCAAGATTGCTTTTTTACAATTGTATAATTGTTTATCCCCCCCTAAATTTGCATATGACAATGATAGAACTAAATTGTATTTAAAAAAAAAAACAAAAAAACATCGGGCAACTCAATGACCTGCCCAAACCAACTCATTGATGTTCAAAATCGTTTGGTTTGAGTTTGACACTTTGGAACTGCTCAATCCAAACCAAATCATTTTGATTGGTTCGACTTTTTTCTTCCCTCAACTTGACTCAATTATAACCTAACCTTTATATAGATAGATATTTTTGTCCTCTAACTTTAATCAATTTTTCATATTCACCTTCCATTTTTTTGTCAAATTTTTCCTCTAATTTTGGAAAATGAGACATCGTTTTCCTCTAACGTTACTTCTATCATAACTCTGTTGTGTCTTACGTGGTAACAAAAAATCATGCATGTCATATGAGGTGAGGTATTTTGACTGCAAAACATGCATTTTCATCCTCTATCTTTATTTTTTATTGTCGTATTTGTCCTTAAACTTTTTTGCGTCAAATTTGTCCTATAACTTTGAAAGTTGGACAATATTTTTCTCTAATGTCACTTCTGGTATACCTATATTACATGTATTTTATGCTGCAACAAAATATCTTACATGGCATATAAGTAGGGTTGGCCCAAGGGTAAGGCAATTGAAGGCCTCTCTTTAGGCCCACTAACAAACAAAATTATTTACTTAGTTTTTATAAAGCAAAAAGGCCACAAATGTTAGCCAAAAGGTCCAACCTAAAGCAAACACTGACTCAGGTGACAGGTACACTTCCTCACTTAAAGCAAAAATATCTCATTCAAAGTTTGCTTTAGGCCTCACTCATTCTTCGACCAACCTTGCCAGGCCTGACCCAAGGGCAAAGCAAGTGAGGCTCTTGCTTTAGGCCTCTCAAAAAAATAATTTTTTCTTTAAAAAAAAAGTACACTTTGTATCTTTTTATATTATTATATTTTTGATATGTTTGGTACATCAACAAACATAAGTTAATCCATTTGGTATAAAAGCTTACCATTAGCTGCAAGGTTTAGGATTCAACTCCTCACTATGTACAAAATATTTAATTTTGTATGAAAAAATTATTGGGTTAATTTTTTTAAAAATACTTCACCACAAAGTTTACTTTAGGCCTCAATAGGTATTGGGTCGGCCCTGCCAACATCGTTCATTTCAATTATCAATAAGTCCAAAGATGACACGAAATGGGATGCACAAAAATGAAGTTGCGGAAACCCTAAGTGAAAAATTTGGGAAGAAGATGACCAACTAATGAAATTATTATAGAAGTAACGTCAAAGAAAAATATTGTCTAACTTTTCCAAGTTAGAGGAAGATTCTGACAAAAAAAAAGTTAGAAGGCGAATTTGATATAAACGTCGGTGTTGTCTAGTCGTGCACCACCATCACGTGTCGCAACCTTCCTCGTCGTCTCACCGCCACCATCGCTGCCAACCATACTGCCACTGTGGTATGTTCTTTGTAATCTCTCAACATAGCCATATTGTGGAACTTGCGCCCATTTTGGTTTGTCCTCGCTTCTTCGTTTCTCTTATCTTAACTTGGCCTGGTCAACCCAATCCATTTTTATACCTTGATGACAAAGCAAAAAAATTTATAAGTAAAATAGGAAAGGTGAGCATTTTAATAATAATATTAAATATTGAATAATAAATAATAAATTATAAATGAATATAAGAAACTAATTATTTGATCAAATAATGATTGATTCATTGGCGAAATTATTAATATAAACCCAAAAAATTATTTATAAAATTACACACTTTCCTATTATTTCACAAATTACACATTTTTTTCAGTCAGTTTTTGAGAAATCAACTTCTCTTATATGTTTTATAATTATAAAAATAATAAAAATAATTTAATAAAATTAAAAAAGGGATGTCGACTTCTGAAAAAAAGAAGAAGAAGAGAAGTCGATTTCCCGTAAAACAAAAAAACATTTGTATTTTGAGAATTATTTGAAAATGATGTGTAGTTTGGGAATTAATTTTTTTTTATTTAAATATCTTTTTGCCTCGGTTCATTTCAATAGGATTGTGGTTGGTAGCTGTTAACATATATGGAAAATTTCTCAAAACATTACGAAATCCTAAAATCTGATTGCATATTTCCAAAAAAAAAAAAAGAAGTTAATATATGATTCTGAATTAATATGTTTTCTTTAATGGAGAAAATGTAAAAAGGGAAAAAAATAAAAACTAAATTTGTTACGTGAGAGGATAATTTCTATAGTACCCCATCGAAAATACAATATCCACATTCCACCATAAATTATCAATTTGTGAAAGTGTTGTTTTTTTTTTTTTTTTGAAACAAAGAGTGTTGTTAAATAGTACGAATTTGATTTGGTAAAACTGAATACGTTTAAAGTTTTACATGGCCTTTTGTGTTTTAATAAATAAAAAATTAAAAACCAAATATAAATCCTAAATAAATGGTTGTGGTTCGTCAGTTTTTCGGATAGAAAACTTTTGAATAACCAAGCATTTCCTTTTAGGATTTAATAGGTATATATTATCGGTATAAAAAAAATTTATACTGATAATCAATTAGAAATTGTCACATAAGTTAAAATGTTTTAGTCTTATCCTAACTAACTTAAAAGTTACACATATCATGATTTTTAATTGGTTGACAATATAAAAAACTTTACACTATCAGTATATAACAATTAAACATTTTCCTTTATTAAATATTAAGTTTATAATAGATATTAAAGTTAATGAATGATGAATCAAATTAAAGAGTTAACTCTTCACCAAAAAAAAAAAAAAGTGACGACTTTCTTAGCAGTGGATGATGGAGCTTGATGGGTTAATCTAAACAGCCCAATATAAAATGGGACATTACTTTTTATAGTCCATGTTTTTTCTATTACCTCTCCCTTTTTTTTAAAATTTTTTTTATCCAAAATATTTCTTATTATTTCTGGAACTATTCGTTTCTCCTATTTATGAAATTTCCTCTTCACCCTTTTTTTTTTCACAAACTAAATCCCACGGCATAAATTTGGTTAATACATTCCTTGATTTGTACCAGGAAAGAGAAAAAACAAAACCCCACAGCAAAATGTGTTTGAAGTTAAAATGAAGACAAACACAAAACGTATTTGAAGACAGGGACCTACCAATTGTTCAACCATCTACTTGCGATGCTAAGTCCATGCAAAAGCATAAGCACAAGCATAAATTCCATAAACGATTGAAATCTCACACAAGTTTTGTCTTTTCTGAAAATCTGTGGGAATTTCTTCCAAAAGCTAAAGAGAATAGGGAAATAATAAAAAAAAGTTTAGGAAAGAGAAAAGTGAAGATATGATATTGGGGAATTGTGAAGAGATTTAACGAAAAAATATTAAAGAAAGAAAGCGTATTTTGGATAGAAAAAAATTTAAACAGGAAGGAGGAGTTGTAATAGAAAAATCAGAGACTACAAAAAGCAACTCCATACAAAATGAGGGGAATGAACAAAAAATTTTGATGCAAAAAAATAAAAATGGGCTCGAGTGGGTAAAACCACAAGCTTAATGTTTAATTTTTAATTAGGTTTTTTTTTTTTTGACAAGTAATTAGGTTATTATTATGTACTTTATATAATATATAAAGATTTTGTTCTTATTTTTGAATTAAAATTAATTTTTTTATCATAAATAAATTTATTCATTGTTTGATAGGATTTAAACTATGCAAAGGCAAAAAAAGTATTGGAACATTAGAATGAAATTTTCCAACCATTAAAAACTTCAGGAAAAAAAAAACTCAAAATGGATGGGGACGTACTCATCTGTCTTAACTTACAACCCACGTAAGGATAGACTAGATTAATGACTTAACAGTACGGTTGGTCATATCCAAATAAATAAAAAAAAATCGATCTAAAAAAATCAAAAATCAATAGCAATTGATATTTATTGGATTTTTTTATCTTGTTTTATGAAAATCGATTGGATCAGATATTGGATTTTTTTTTTTATTGAATTGATTCTTTTTTTTTAAACCTAACTAAATCAAATCATATATATATAATTTAATATATGTTTATTTTATTTTTTGTATTATTGAATTTTTATTTGTTGGTTTTTTTTCTAAAAATACTTATTACTTTGATTTGATGTAATTTTCTACTATTATTAATGTTCCTAACATAAAAAAAAGATGTTATGAAACTAGATGACGACGATATTTATTTATTTTAGACATATTTTACGAAATATAATTACATGAATGTATCAACAAATATATACAAATTTAAAGATTTTGTTCAATTTAACTTGTAATCTTGATTCTTTTATGTAATATAAACTTGTAGTGATGCTTCAATAAAAATCGAATCAACCGAATCAGATCGAATTTTTTTAAGGAAGTAATCCAAACCGAACCGAATTACATATTGTTTTAATCTTGGGACTAAATAACTTTTTATCTCAAAATCAATCCAAACTGATCCGCGAACACTCTTACCTATCAACCTATCATATTTCTTGCTCAACCCGGAATATAAATATTGGTCCCGTCGACCAAAGCCATTTTAACACCTCAGTGACAAAGAAAAAGTCTTTAAAGTAAAATAGGAAAGGTGAGTGAGCATTTTAGTAATAATAATAAATGAATATAAGAAACTAATTGTTTGATCAAATAATGAATGATTCATTGGCAAAATTATTAAAATAGATACAAAAATATTGACCAAAATACACACTTTTCCAAATTATTTTTCTAACTACACACCTTGTTTTTTAAATCATTGGAAAGTCCTTCTATGTTTTTTTTTTTTTTTTTAAATTATCAACATAATTTAATAATTTCAAATTTACTTTTAAAAAAAAGGAATAAGGAAAGTCGACAATTGAGATGCCGGCTTCCCATAAGGATACAAAAAAAAAATGTAACGAGGGAAATCGCTAATTAGGATGTCAACTTCTAAACAAGAAAAAAGTAGTAGAAGAAAAGTTAGCTTCCCAAATGCCGACATCTCACAGAAAAAAAAAACATATCTATTTTGAGAATTAATTAAGAATGATGCGTGGTTTGGAAATTATTTTGATGCTGATTTAGATTACATATATCCAAATAAAGAAATTAATATATGATTCTGATTTCTTTAAAGGAGAAAATGTGAAAAAGGAAAGAAAAAGAAAGAAAAATCTAAATTTGTTATATGAGAGGGGAATTTCTATGCTACCCATGGAAATACATTATCCACCACAAATTATCAATTTATTAAATATTAATAATTTTATAATAAATATTTACAATTAATGATTAACCAATCAAACGATACACAACTCATCCTAAATATTGTATTTAAAAAGTACACGTGTATAGTAGAATTGTGGAACGTGAGAGTAAGATACCTTTGCTGAACACTACCAAGCTTTCATTGTAAATCCAATTAGACCCCTGCAGTCCAGTCTGTAAAAGAACATGAAATGTTGCAAATCCAAAGCACAATAGCAAGTTAGCACAGAAGGCCAACAAGGATGCTCTCTAATGGAACCTTGAAACAAGATATATTCCACCAAAGTTAAATTAGTTCACAAAGTCAAAACCCACAAACCTCCATCTTTAAGCAGTCAAATTCAGCCACTTTCCCATTGATGCACTAAAAGGCTACCTAAGATCTATAAGTCAAAAGTAGAGGAAATCTACAGCAACATCTGATACACAACATCTGCAGATTAAGTTTGTGACAGGTAACTAGTTTAGTATTACCGTTTTCATGTACCTACACATCTATCTATCTATCTATGTAATCTTTATACTGAATATAACAAAAAAAAAATGTATGCTAGATCTACCCTTTATTCCTTCAGGGATGGTTTCAAGAGCAGCAATAGTGTTAATCATAGGTCTTCTGGGAATGGTTTATCAGGCCACTCAACTCCCCCCTCCAAAGCTTAATGATTCTCCACCACATGATGATGATGATGATCTTCCTTTGGTTTCACCAAGAGTCAGACTCAGCGATGGAAGGTACCTGGCTTATAGAGAAAGGGGTGTCCCTAAGGACAAAGCAAAACACAGGATTATCATTGTCCACGGCTTTGGAAGCTCCAAAGACATGAATTTTCTGGCACCCCAAGTATAAACCTCAATCTCTTTATTTACACAACCTTTTTATTTTGATATGAAAAGAGAGGACATGCTAGGCTGGATTTAGATCTAATTAGCACTGTAGCAAAGAAACAGTAATAATTGTACGAGGTGAGATATCAACAGTGCAAAACTACATATTTGGTTGTAGAAATTTGTAAGGAAAACAAAATGGAACAGATTCAAAATGCTGAGGATACTATGCACAAATCACTAGATATGCTGAACTGTTCTGATCAGATACCTGGACTCAAACAAGAGGTGTCTATATAGTGTCTTTCCATTGAGCTTGATTTTCTTGTTCTTTCTTTTCTTTTCTTTTTGATATTCCATTAAGTTGTACAGTTTATTGGATTCTGAGTTTTGAAGCATATTTTCAATACATGACACTTAGACAAGGCATAGAAGTTGCAGTGTACTATTCAAATATGCCATGTAAGATAACATGGACACTGAATCTACAGGAACTAATAGATGAACTGGGTGTATATCTTCTGCACTATGATCGAGCTGGATATGGAGAAAGTGATCCAAACCCCAGACGCTCACTGAAAAGTGAAGCACTTGACATTGAAGAACTTGCTGATGAGTTACAGATAGGATCAAAATTTCATGTGATTGGAGTCTCAATGGGATCATATGCCACCTGGAGTTGTCTGAACTACATCCCCAACAGGCAAATAGAAAGCCTCAAAATATGCATTTCTAAGTTTTCTTTTCTGATATTAAAAAACTTAATACTAATTTCACCACAACCTCAACATTTTGTGCAGGCTAGCAGGTGTGGCTATGATAGCCCCAGTCATCAATTACCAGTGGCCTTCCCTTCCTGAGACTCTGATAAGGGATGACTACAGGAGGAAAGTTATCCAGTGGGCTATCTGGTTTGCAAACTATTGTCCTAGAATATTGCACTGGTGGGTAACTCAAAAGTGGCTCCCTTCAAATTCTGTCATAGAAAAAAACCCAGCATTCTTCAACAGAAGAGATATAGAGATTTTAAAGTCAATTCCTGGCTTTCCTATGCTTACCAAGGTAAATTACACGTTTCTTTCACTTGTTTTGTGTGAAACTGAGAATCTTTTGAATAAAGGCTAGTTGAATTCAAGTATGAGCCAAGCTAAAGAGTTTATTATATTAAGGAAGTAGTTACAAGGATAACAAATAATATGATGATAAACATAACTGATGATAACATGAGATAAAATAAAACTGAATCCTAAGATAGGTTGTTATCTTGGCTGTATCAAATACAAATAATGAAATAACTTTTCTATGAAGATTGAAGGCAATTGTGATGATGGTATGTTCCCACTTACAGGACAAGTTAAGGGAACAGGTTGTTTTTGACACTCTAAGGGGTGATTGGATGGTGGCCTTTGGGAACTGGGAATTTGATCCATTGAAGCTAACTAATCCATTCCCTCAGAATAGAAGTTCAGTTCACATTTGGCAGGGGTATGAAGATAAGGTAGTGCCCTCTCAAATCCAGAGATTTGTTTCAGGGAAGATGCCCTGGATAGATTATCATGAAGTTCCAGATGGTGGCCATTTAATTGTACACTATAGTGGCTTATGTGAGGCCATTTTGAAGGCACTTTTACTTGGAGAAGAAAATCTTTTATATAGACCTAGATCAGAAATATTTGTATCATAATTTGCCATGATCTCATCTCATAGTACCAATATGTTTATTGTTGTTATTTTTTTAGGATAATGTCAAATATGTAAATCACATTGTTAGTTGAAAGCTTGAAAGGAGTAAAATATCATATATGTAAATTGGATTTCTTTTTTGTTTGTTGGAAGCTTAAAGGCAACACAATCATCACTCCTGGGCTTCATACATAAACTTTTACTTGAACTGTTAATCCCTAACATAGATTTCTATCTTGACAATCAGATTGGTATCTCCTTTCCCCAAATAGCGTTTCTTCTCACATTAAAAATTAACTACCATATGTCCTTTGACCAATGGCTATTTGTTCATGAAAGTTAAAATGATTCAATCTCAAAATTAGTTTTTGGCTTTTGTACAAGTCATAAAAGTTGAACAGAATAAGGGCAAATTAGCACTATTGGTGGCTGGCAAGAACTAAAGCGATTTCGACTCCTCCTAGGTATATAGTAGGAACATCTTAGATTAGGACAATTTCATTGGAAGAATTGGTCAACTATTCAGTGTTCAAATGTTTCTCATCATGTCATCTAAGATTTTTATTAATAGAGATACAAAATCATATCAAACTTCACCTATAAGATCCTTAAAAGTAAGGATCAATGTGTTAAGAAACATGGTACAGCCCATAGAAGATGGAGTAACTGAGAGAAATTGTATTGAATGTATTGATCAGAATGAGTAAAATGATCTTACAAGAGTACAAGAGGTGCTTATATAGCTAATAAGAGTAGTAACTAACTTCCTAACTAATATAACTAACTCTAACAAATTCTAACTATCTTAACACAATGCAAAACCAGACAGGATCCAACGTCCGGTAAGCTCCCCAGAATGTTTAAATATAAAGCTTATATTAGGGACGGTTCTAGGAGAATGACTCTACAATTGACCCAATAATTTTTCCAGTGTTACAACTTACAAAAGCATGTTAAATGAGTATTACCTGTAAGTACCACAGTAATAAGGCCCTGACCTTAGACAGCATTTCATCTCCTAAAATATTACGTGGCTTAAACGGTGTTAATATAGCTGTTAAGGGCTCGTTTGGCATGCAAGTTATGTTGAGATGGTTAAAAGGACTCAGGTGCAGGTTGAGATCACTGAAATGTGTTAAGTGCTAGTTGAGATGGTTCAGTGGACGGAGATGCATATGCTTGCGAGGACCAGAAGATGCACCCTTGCATGCTGACATCTTGTGCCATGATCTGACACATTTGTTACACTTTATATTGAAGCTCTTTCTTGTTTCTACTCATTTTAGGGTGTGTTCAGGTAAACAGCTTAATTAAGTACTTATTCAATAAATTCTTTTTCAAATAAGCTAAAAACAATTTATTTTCATAAATTTTTCTGACAAGCTTATGAAAATAAGCTAAAAAGAGTTTATAGGATGATCATAAATGATTTTCATAAGTTTATTTTCATAAGCTATTCTCATAAACTCTCGGTAAGCTCTTTCAAACTCACCATTAATTATATTATTGGATTACTCATCTACACTTTATGTTGACTCCCTTTTCTACTCATTGTATATTGGCGGTAACCTTATGAATTGTGAATTGGTGCTTACTATCATTTTAGATTTAATGAAATTTGGAATTTATAGCCCCGAAGTGTTGAACTTATTGACTTAGGTTTAATTTCATTTGGTGGAACCCTTATGATTGATTTGCTGTTGTTGTGTGTCAATTTAGGATTGCCTTATTGCCTTAGAAATAAAACTAGCTTACTTAGGCAAAAATATTTTTATCCCCTAATTTATTTCATATTTTTCCTGCGTTCCTTAGGTCTGTTTAGATTGATGAACAAGATGAAACGGAGTGGTATGGAATAAAATTCCGTTGTTTCGATTTTTAAAAAATGGATGGAATGGAATGGAACATGATGATATCTGTTCCATTCTATCTCTTATCCCCCCCCCCATTTGGGGGTATGGAATGCTTCCACCGTGTCAACTTCTTTATTTGGCCAATATTTCTATTTGCCCAACTTTTTATCTAGCTTTTTATATTTGGAGATTTGTCTAGCTTTCTATTCCCTGCTGTTTTTTTTACCCAGCTTTTTATCCCCGGCTCGAAATGGCTTTCGCTGTGTTATTTTTTCACATTTGTGTAATCTTTATTTTTTCACATTTTTATTTTCACACACACACACACACACACACATATATATATATATATATATATATATATATATATATATATATATATATATATATATATATATATATATATATATATATATATATTTAAACTTAGAACATATAACCAACATGTGGTTGGTCCGAGTGGTAAGGGATTCAGACACCTTAAGCAAGTGGTCAGGGGTTCGAATCTTGGCTCTTGTGTATGGAGAAAACTTGGTTGGGAGGGGAGAACCCACCTTATGTGCCCAACAGGTTCCCTGACGGAGATTAGTCATTGCTAACGATGATGGATATTTTGTACCTATGTCATGGTTACCGAAAAAACTTAGAACATATATAATATATAAATTCAATCTATACATATATTTAAAAAAACACCAAAAATAAAAGTGTTAAATATAAAAATAAATGATTAATTTAGTATTGATTATTATAAATATTTAATTATTGATTTTTTCCTTTTACAAAAATGATAGTTTTTCTTTTTAAATAAGGGTAGAAAAGGAATAAAAAGTTATAAACCATTTCATTCTGTTCACTTTCCAAATGATGTAATAAAAATTTTGTTTCGTTCCATCATAAAATATTCAAACAATGAAATGAAATATTTGTTTCATTCCGCTCCGCTCCGTTTCATTCCATTCCGCTCTGCTCCGTTCCATTTTGTTTCATTCGATCTGTTCCGTTCCGCTCATTTTAAGATATCCAAACATATTTTTTTGTAACGTTCTTCGTTACATTAGTAACCCGAATAAAATGTTTAAATAAAACCTCGTGAAATAATTTTTTTTTCATAATATAGTATTTAATTTAATAATAATAATTTTAAATTAGTCTTTACGTCATAAAATTCTCAAATCTGAAAACATAATTAATCCAAAATCTCTTGAAACAAGGTACCAACTAAAAACCCAAACGTATAAAAATAAAATAACAAAGGTCTAGTGATAAGTGCCATTTTTACTTAAAAACATCATAAATTTAAGGTACTTATTGAACTTAAAATTGGTGAAATTTAGTATACTTAACCCCCAAAAGATTAATGTGTAAATAGTTTGATCAATAGTGAAATTATTTTGAAGATTGTATCTTAAATCCCTGTTTTGTGTATATAGGTGAAGAAATGATAGAGTAGAAGATTTTGAAGAGTCTTAAAAGTCAAAGCTGGAGAAATTTCGCTTAGCTAAGGCTTTTTCGCTAAACGAAAAGGACAAAACCAGCAGCAACTTACTGCCACAAATTCGCTTAGCTAAAATAGTCTCTGTACTGCGCCAAATACGGCAAAGTTATAGTCTCTGTATTGCTTATTCACTGAAAAGTCCTATCATCTAGCCACATACGGCTCCAGTATATTATAATACCAACCAATGCTATAGATATCACTAGAAAGTAATTCAAGTCTTCGAGCTTCCTCGATCTCAGGAATATCGTCCTCGTGCTCTAAAAATAACCCTACTAATGAGATGGAAATCCCAGTTAATAAAAATAGTTATAAATTATTTTCACAAACAGTGTTATTCTCAGCCGGCGCAGTAACCGAAAAAACAACCATGACACCTGCTACTTTCGAAAATAATATAATTTTCTATAATATCATTAATATAAAATATTCAGACCAACACGCCACATAATTCAAATAGCATCACTTAACATTTAATTCATGCACTTATTCTACCAATCATAAACACACAACACATGACAATGACGTCCCATTGCCCACCTCTCTTCATAAGAGGTGTTTCGACATCCCATTCTTTGGTGATGTAACTAGCTTTCGATATCCCTTTCATAGGTGGTATAACTCATTTTCATACATCCCATTTCCTGGCGATGTAACTATTTTCAATACCCCTTTCTTAGACGGTATAACTCATATTTCCGACATCCCAATTAATTGGCGATGTAACTATTTTCAATACCCCTTTCTTAGGCGGTATAACTCATATTCCGACATCCCAAATAATTGATGATGTAACTATTTTTCGATACCCCATTCATAGGCAGTATAACTCAATCAATAAAAATCATCATATATATAGCAGTTAATTAATCATGCCAACACCACATATATCATCATACAATCCCGTTATAGCATGTTAATAAACCAAATCATGTACAAACATACATATCATAGAACCATTCTCAATAATAAACACTTATATCATGGTAAAAAAGTTTTAAAGGAAAAACCCCCAATTTAGAAAATCAGGATTTCACCAAAACATGTATTTTTCATTGTAATCTCACTATAAAATCATTTGATAAATCAATCCCATTTTCCCAAATTCGTTTGCACCATGGAAGGGTAAGAAAAGATTGTTTTTACTCACTTCTTGAAGACCTCCAAGAAGCTCCAAGCGTTTGGTCATGAACGCGCCAAGAAGCTCCTCAAAAATCTCTCCCTTTCTTCCTCCTATAGGCTCCTTCTTCTCTAGAACCGTCTCCTCCAAGCTCTTCAATCCTCAAGAGCATGCAAAATTGTGTTTTAGGTTGCAAATAGGGTTTCTAGCCGCACTAGGGTGTTATAAAAGTGTATATATATATATATAGTGTTGTACTGTTCTCTGTTTAAAATCCTATTTTTTAACGCTCTGACAGAGAGCACGGGCGTGCTTTCGATTGGCACGGCCGTGCCAATCGGCATCAAAGTTTGCGAGGTTTCCGACACGGACGTGCTAACAGGTATCATGGTGCGGCTTAGACCGTGCTCCCTTTTGGCACGGGCGTGCTCTCGATTGGCACGGCGTGCCAAACAACGTCAAATTTGTCCATTTTCCGACACGGCCGTGCTAACAGGTAGCACGGCGCGGCTCAGACCGTGCTCTATTCGGCACGGACGTGCCGAATGTGAGCACGGGCGTGCCAATGCTACAGTGACAAATTTCAACGTAAAACTTCTCTCTTTTTTTCTTTTGGTCAACTTACTACCCTTAAAGTTCAAAGTCAACTATTCGAGACCTCTCTAACACTTTATTAATTTTATTTTCTAAGATTAAAGTATCTTATATCTTTATTTAATTCTTGGGATATTACACATTTAATGATTCCATTTGTGTTGTTTATTATAAAGTCACGTAAGAGAGGTTCGTTAGTTGTTTTATTTAAATTATTGTTTAATAAAATAACTTCTCTTAACGATTCATGGATTACGGGGTCAAAATGAAAATTAAATCAAATTCATTATTTAATAAGTGAGGGATCAAAATATCCTTTATTTTCTTAAATATGTTCACAATTTTCTATATTTTTATGTTTATATACAATATTATTTTTATAAATTAAATAAGTAATATAATTAAAAAAAAAAAACTAAAATTGAACATGAATGTGAGAACTGAGAGCCTTTATAATAAAAGTAATAAATGTAGATATATTAATATAATATACATAGCTTAAACGATTGAGTATTTATACTAACTTAAATAGATAGGTCAGATTAAGTTAGTAAATTTACAAAGATAGGTACGAATATACGTATAGAGTACAGGCGGCCCACAATAGTATATGTATGCATTTAGGAGTAAGAATCGACCAGGTCTGGCCAGATCGATCTTGACATAAACCGATCTAATATGTGTTTCAATTTTAATGTCTGAGTTTGTCCTATTAGCCTGATATTATCAAAATTTAAAGGTCTGACTTGACCTACTTAGGGATGGCAACGGGTAGGTTACCATAATACTTGTCCCCATATCAGAGTTTTAAAAAATTACCCGTATTCAGACCCATACCTGCTTGGGTAGCAACTGAAAGTATCTGTCTCCTTACCCGTTGGGTACCTAAGTACCCATATCCACACCCATTATCCGCACTTTAATTAACTAAAAAATCAATAAATGAATAAAAATATTATTAAAGTCTAAAATGTCATGATAATATATAACAAGACATAGTATTCTAGTATGTTCTCAAATAAATATTATGATAGTATATAACAAAAAAGAACATTATTAAAGTCTTACGCTAAGAACTATAAAACTAGGAAGAATAAGAACTCGGGAAGGATAGGAACTCAAGTGATGAACAACTGAATAACGCTAGGTACTCAAAAATAATAGGAAAGTAATAAGCTAACTTTCATTTTAATTCAATCAATTGTTTTAATTATATATATATTATCTGCACAGTAAATTTCAGTAATTGAAACCCACATAACTTCACAACACAACAAACCTATGAATTAACATAGTTTTCGGCCATCAGCCACTCCAACATTGTTTAGGCAATTGGTCCAATTACACAAGAAACAAGTTCACTGGTCTAATAACAAGGCAATAGTATCTATTTTACATATGGTAGGTTCGAATGAAAAACATTCTTCACACTGAGGAATTAGTTACAGGATCACCAAAGAGGTAACCCAAATTTAATATATTAATATATATATATATATATAATAATTAAAAAATATTATTATTATATACATATACGGGTATGGGGCTGGGTGGGTACTAAGGTACCCGGACCTATACCCATTAAATATTGCGGGTAATTACTGTCCCCATCCCGTACCTATTGTACGGATAATTACCCTACCCATCATGGGTACTTTATGCGGGTAACCACTGACTAGGATACCCATTGACATCCCTAGACCTACTTCAAATCATAGTCTAACCTGAAAGTCTATTTAAAGACCTACTATAAGACCTTTAAATAGGCTTTCACCTATAAATAGGTCATAGTCATTCACTTGCAAATAGACTTATAAGTCTCTAATGATAAAGAGATCGGTAAGCATCTACCTTTAAATAGACAATAGACCTTTACATTCAAATTACCAAAAAAAAATATAACAAAAATATAATATATATATATATATATATATATATATATATATATATATATATATATATATATATATATAAATTGCTAGCAACACACTCTTTAACACTCTCTTTTCAGCACACTCTCTTCTATTGATTGAAATTCACTTGGGTCCTACAAAATTCAAGTGAGATCCACATGAATTTCAATCAATATGATAGAGTGTGTTGGAAAGAGAATGTTAGAGAGTGTATTACTAACACTCCTATATATATATATCTATGTGTGTGTGTGTGTGTGTTAAATAGGTCAGCTTGGCAGGTCTACTAGCATTTTTTAAAAAGCCTTGACATGATCTTTTCGTTAAACAGGCTAGACCAGGTCATAGACCCCTGACGAGCGACCTGACATACTCCCACCCAAAGTTGTATTCTACCCTCCCGTGTTAATTTGGTTCTTCTCAATCTCACCCTTCTTTCTCTTTCATGTGCAATGTATTAGACTATTAGGGTATGCTTGGATTTGCGTTTGGAGGGGATGAAGTAATGTTTCGAGTGGCAAGTCAATAATTTTTGTTGGTTGAACGGGAAAGCAAGTTTCACCTTTGTTTGTCGTTGGCGTTGGATGCAATTGCCAACCAAACATGCATTTAGTAGGTATTGGTGTATTGCATATGTATTTTTTAATTTAGAAAAATAAAAATAAATAAAATAAAAATATTTAAAATTATAAATGATAGATACACATGAATAATTCTAAAACTTAAATTTAAATATTACAAAAAGACAGTAGCTTAACTTAACAAATTTAGCCACTTTTGAAAAGAGTATACTCTAAGTTAATATATATATGTAAATATTTTTCTTTTAGAAATCTCTATCTGGAAAAGGAAAAGAATTAAATAAAGGCTTAATTGTATTTTTGGTCCCTCTATTATTGGTTATGTGCGATTTTGGTCCGTATGATTTTTTTTAGCACATTTGGTTCCCTTATTTTTTCAATGTTGCAAATTCGATCATTCAGTCCGATGTCCGTCAATTTTTCAATGATCAATGGAGAATAATCACTATTTTAAGCGCATAGAACCTCTTAGCTGAGCTTCTCCCTCCTCGGCCTCTCTGTTTCAACATGATTCATGCTTCCTATGTCATTTATCAGTTTCATTCCTCTTTTATGAGACATTTTTTTGTTCTATCACATGGTCCTTTATCACATAAACTAAACAAAAGGTTTTATACGCTTAAAGCAGTAATTCCTCTCTATTGATTATTGAAAATTTGACGGACATCAGATTGAATGACCGAATTTGCAACATTGAAAAAATAAGAGGACCAAATGTGCTAAAAAAAAATGAGGACCAAAATCGCACATGACCAATAATAAGAGGACTAAAAATGCAATTAAGCCTTAAATGAAAATAAGTTAAAGATCAACATTTTTGGTAGCAATAACTATTAACTAGTAAATTTGAAAATATAAATTATTAAATGAAAATAAATAAATGATATACAGATTTGGTATAATAACTTTTTTTTTGACTAAAAAAGATATTCATTCATTAAAATTGATAAAATACATTGAAAACAATACAAATTCAACATCGCTAAAAATCGAAAAGGATCAATCTGCGAACAAACTCACAGCACCCAGGTTAATAGCATAAAACGGCAAAATGCCTACAAATGTGACAAAATCAAAGTGATCGGAATACAAATGCCTCCGGATTTGTAACATTGACACCCAAGTCTTGATTGAATCTGTAATGGATTGAAGCTGATCTGTCAATCTGAACCAAACGAACACCGCAACAAGACGAGAAACCAAACAACGCCGCACTAAGACGACGAACAAAACAACGCCGCACTCAGACGACGAAATCATGGAAAAACACGAAAGAAAAATCAGATTTATGTGAAAAAACCACTTATTAAGATAAAAGGAGAGAAAAAACGATGTAAATAGATGATTTCAGGCCAAAAAATGGCTCAAAATCACCCCTGATGGATGAGAAAGAAGGAAGAAATGAGTAGAAAAAAAGTTGAAAAAGAGAGACCTTAGCTTTTTGATTTGGTATAATAACTATTCATTAGTTAATTTCAAAATATATTATTATAAATTTAAAAAAAATCACTGAATATATGTTATGCCACATCACTTAATGGGGGAGGAGAGAGGTTATAGAGAAAGTCTCACTTCTGGAATGAGTATTCTAATTTTAAGAGATATTTTCCTATAAAATCCTCCTACTACCAAATAAAGAAAATATGAAATGAAAATGAAAATAAAAAAACATTCAAATATTTTCTTATTTAGTAAGTAGGAGGATTTATAATTATCCAATTTAATATATTGAGTTGCTTAATAGTAAACAATTATAGACAATTAATAGTATAAAATTTGGAAATTACTATTAGACAATTATAATTAGTATACAATATTATCTAATGAGTGTGTCTTGGTTGGTTGCACAGACTGAGTTTGTGGGGGAGGATCTCGGTTCGAAACCCGTAAAACACATTTTTGGAGAGGAACAAAAAACCTTGACTGTGATCAAGCATCCGAACGAAGATTAATTTTATAGCGGGTCCAAACGATCTAAGGTTGTAAGATACTTCATGGATTCATTGGGAAGCTAAATACCTAATTATCGTGGGTTCCAACAAAAAAAGAATTAGTATACAATCCTTAGATTAATATTAATAATTAGAAATATTTATCTTAAAAATAATATGTAGGGAATTCGGTAATTATAATATTTGATGAAATTATAGTAGTTAAAAACATTTGTTATTTGTAAAAAAAATAAAATTGTTATTAAAAAGAAAAAAATTAAGGTGAATTTTATAATATCTCATGGATAATTTTGTCCTGTTTAGATGATCCAATCATATGATGAGAATTATTTAATTTGATTTATTAATATAAATCAATTAATTGAGATGATAAATTTTGATTAAACATGATAACTATGATAATTTTTAGGATATCAGAGAATCACCATTATCGTGAATGAAAAATATAGATAAGATGATTTGGAGATAGATTTACGAAATTACATTACACGTATGATGATGATATGAATAATTTAGGGTCACCCTCGTAACTCTGCGACTTTGATCGATCCTTGACTTACTTCAATTCCAGTTCTAGCCAGGTACCCTTCCTCTCTTGCTTCTCCGTTCTCCTCAAATCAACCCTCAATCATCTCATAACTCCCCCAATTTCCCTCATTCTCACCCACCTAGGGTTTGATTTGTTCTTCGAACTACTTGATTCTAAGGTTGTGTTAATTCTAGAAGCTTTAGAAGCATTGCTTACTCTCAACCTAACTGGAAATTAGTACCTTTCTATCTTGAGTATCATTCCATAGTTTATCAAGTAATTAGTTTCATACCTTACCCTTTATGATCCTGTTCTATATCGATTATCTTGAGCGTTATATGTGTTGGGTATAGTTTTCTATCTAACATTTTGTAATTTATCTACCTGTTGCTGCTGCGCCTAATCTTAATATATGATTTATTAAATTGTGGGCAGGAATTCAGAAACTCAATTTAATCTTGGGTACAAAAGAAAGAGACTTTCTTTTGACCTGTGATTGAAGATTTAGTAAGGTCAACAGCTTAATGTTGAGTTCTGGGAATAACTTAAACAACAGCAGCAGCAGCAGCAACAGCAGTGGGATAACTTCATCAGATATGCCACCTTTGCCTCAGTGTTTGCAACTGGATCCAATTACATTAGGCAATAAAAAATATACACGTTCAGGAGAATTAAGGAGAGTTCTAGGTGTTTCTGTGGGAAATGCGTCAGAAGACCATTCTTTTGGAGTTCCACATCCTAAACCCAATGCTCCAGTAGCCCCAGGGGAGCTAAAGCACTTCAAAGAAAGTGTACAAGATGCCTCCAGAAAGGCAAGGTATATAATTGTTATGCTATCCCAATTTCATCTAACATATTCTTAGATTTGGAAAATTCTGTTTTTAAGGCTGAATGACAACAAAATTGAGGATGGCTAGGTCAATTGTGAAATCAAGGGTCCAGTTCTGTTACAGTTGGTATAATCTTTTACACGAGGGGGTGACCAGTAAGTGGTGATAATATCAATCACAAAGCTGGCAAAATTACGTGACAGTCTATATGAAGATAAATGACTTTCAATGATGTTAGAATCTATTAATCAGAAGATATGACAAAATAATTTCTTGGTTTCTTTTTGCCATTGTCCTTTTTCTTGTGGTACTGTCTTGTTGTAAACTTTCTTTTGGGGTGCTTGGTATTTTTTTTTAATTCGTATACCCTTAAGACCAATGAGAAACTTGTGATTATATTTCTGTCTGCTGTAGAAGTATTAGTTTCAGATATAGGTTGTTTAGCTATTATTTTATGACAGTATATTTATTTGGTGTCTTGATAGAAGTGTAATATGTCAATCAGGGAAAGAGCAAAAATGCTTGGGGAATCTATATCTAAATTGGATAGGTTCAGGGAGGCATTAACCTCGAAGAAGCGAAAAAGGACTGATTTATCAAGTAACAGGGGAGGTGGAGTAAACTTGACAAAGATGGGTAGCCAGCTTCGCAAAACCCCTATTGATAATCTGACTCAGAGATCGGACTCCAAGACCTCAAATTCAATGCTGAACAAGCGAATTCGTACATCTGTGGCAGATGTGCGGGTGAGTTTGTGTTACACCATTTTTACTCCTTTGGTTCTATTCTTTATCTGTATAATGCAAGATGCTATTTGTTAAACAGCTTCATTGCAGAGTTTTGTCCTATATATTGTTAAAGCCCTCATACATTCCTTTTATGGTAAAAATGGAGTATCAGTTTTGTTAATGGCCTAGCAGTAATGCATTATATGCACATTGGTTCACACATTGAAATTTTCAAGCCACTTTTTACCGCAAAAGAAAAGGTTTGAAAATGCTTTAAGTCTAGTTCAAACTTTTTATGATGAAATAATTTGAGTCATTTATCATCTCAATCTTCAAGTATTAATAGCACTGATGTCAGGTTTTAAATTGGACATATATTTTTTATACTCTGTTTCCTCTACAACCTCAAAACATAAAGTTTTAGAGTTATTATTTTCTGACAATAATCTATTTATGTCCACTTTCATTCTTCATCATTTTCTCCACTCTATAATGCTTCCAGGAGGAAAGTAGGTCTGCTGCCATCGAAAGGCAGCAGATGGTCACGGAGAAGGATGGAAATCTGATTCAGACACTTGGTGGGGGTTCTGTTCGAAATGAGGAGAAAACTCGCAGATTACTTGCTGGAGGTGAAGGGTTGGATCAAAAAATAAAGAAGAAGAGGTCTGTTGGAACTGTAGGAAACAGAGTTATAACTGGTGAAAGGGATGTAAAACGAGCTACTATTCCCAAGGCAAATGGTGATCTGAAGATGCGGTTTTATGATTCTCAGGGTTTCAGGTAGTGTTTCTTTGTCTTTCTTTTAAATTGCAGGGTATGTTTTTCATGTGTTATGTTAATTGTGGCTGATGTGTGTGTTGGAGGCATTTTAGGTCTTTTGGCATATCATATATGTGAAGATTATTTCACGATCTCTGCGATTAAGGGTGATGTGGTTTCAGCATTCCAAAGGCACCCATTATGTGTCACAATCTCAGTACTTGTAGTGTTAATATCATCAGTTTACTTGTCTGTTTCATTTGATATTCTGCTGCTCTTGCTTCTTTTCCAAAGCATTACTATTTTTTAGAAAAAAAAATGTTTTCTAACTTTTGTTCTTCTCTTAATTGGGAATTAAGCAGAAGTGGAGTCTGGGGGCATTTTTTTTTTTTTTTTTTGTTTGGTGAAAATCAGAGCTTTTATTTTGGGGGTCTCACTAAATACCTGATGCACAACCTTTCTTTGTGTGCACTTCTTTTCCTATTTGGTAATTGTGGAGTGTGAACTTCCTGCTACATGTAATCTAGGGCTCATTTGTTTGGGCTTTTGTAAAAAAAACAATAAAGAGCAATTTTTTTAATTTAAATAATATGCCTAAAAGATTTAAACATATTAGGAATAAGCTTTAAAAAAGTACAAAAAAGCAGGTTTAGTGCTTTTCTGAAAAGCTAGAAATTGTAGACTGTAGATCATGACAAAAAGCTATATCATAACAGCACTTCTTTTCAAAGTTTATCCAAACTCACCCTTGTATGTTTTGAATGATCCCCTGAATGTATAGCTTTTAGTATTAGGCAATTTGATGTAGTTGAAAAAGCGATCAATTTTTAATGCAGACACTTAATTACCTTTTCTATTCAGAATCGGTTCAATAAGTACTTCATATAACCTTTGCCATACTCTTTAAATAGCTTGTTAATCATAGATAATGTCACATGAATCTTTTATGCCTCTGTGTATATTAAAACTTAAAAGTGAATGCATCTAGGTTAATGATATTGAATTAGCTTCACTGCTGTCGAGTTGACTCACCTGGAAAATATCATTGTTTTAGTTTTTAATTGCATCTTTGCTTTTGTATTCCACAAGTTACTAGCCTATTGCAGCCAGCATTATAAGCTCCTCTGCATTATATTGCTTGTTCTTTTTCTCCTGCTTATCTTTTCCTTGATTAATTTATTCTCTTATTTGGACATTTTGTTGTTTACTCCACTTGGGTAACTCTTCAAATCTTAGGTAGTCATATCATTGTCAAATGGTTCTACATGATTTAATTGTTGGAGAAGAACCGAAAAGTAAAACTAAATCTCTTACATTGATAGGCTATTTTGTGGTGCAGATTGAAGTCTCTTTCTGGATCTAGTGGAATCAACAAGTCCGGGGGCTCTTCAGAGCCTACTAATACAGGTGTGCGTACAATGCTTGCAAATGAGCAAGAAGGCGTGTCTCTTCATGGGGACCTCATAGCTGAGCAAGGAGTTGTGGCTAAAGGAAACAACAGGTTTTAACATATCTTGACACTGTCATGGTCATAATATATTTCTACAGCCTAGTTGCTGAACAAGTCAATAAATATACCTGTGTTGTGAGATCCTAGAGTGAGATTTAAGACAATAAAGTTTTAGAATGGCCCTTGTTGACTTTTATATGCATTGGTATTTATTTACAAATTTATTAATTGTTGATTGTTCTATTATTAGGGCAAACACTCAGGAGGACTGCCCAGCGAGCAGCCCTAACATACTAATAAAAAACAAGGTTTCTCGGGCTCCACGAACTGGTTCAGTTAGTGCGCTTGACTTGTCTAACATTCAACCTTCATCTGGAACTCTTCCAGGTTGGTAACAACCTTCAGATTTTGATATAAAATCTCAGTGGTTGGTATGACAAGTATTTAAAAGCTTTCTTCTACAGGTTCTTCTATACACCCGATGACTCAGTGGGTTGGTCAGCGACCACCAAAAAATTCACGCTCAAGAAGAGTGAAAGTAGTTTCTCCTGTCTCACGCACTCTTGAAGTTCAGGTCTCATCTGAAGGCTGTCTAACTTCTGATTCCAGTGTTAAAGCTTCTGCTGGCAACAATGGATTTCAATTGGCAAGCAGTGTAGAAAACAGTACCCCAAAGTATAAAAGACCACCGGATGATATTTCATCTCCATTTGGATTATCTGAAAGCGAAGAATCTGGAGCTGGGGAAAAGAAAATAAAAGAGAAAGGAGTGAATAGCAATGACTTTGCTATGGCAGCAGAAAAGGCCAGCGCTTCTATGTTACAAATGAGGAAGAATAAAATACCAACAGATGAATCTGGAGATTATGTGCAGAGACAAGTAAGAACTGGAAGGAATTTGTCATTAATAAGGCCAGGCCTTCCTTCAGGGAGGGAGAAGTCAGAAAATCTACCAATAATGAAGCCAGTACAGGACATGAGGCCTAGCGATAAGAATAAAACGTATGTTGATTTCATTTTTAGATCTAGTTTATCCTTATCCTTCCATTTGCCAAAACTGTCATCATACACTTTTGTTGAATGCAGCAAATATGGGCGCCCTCCTTCGAAAAAGCAGAAAGATCGCAAGGTTTTGACTAGTGTAGGGAAGCAACTGAGCATTAGTCCTTCTGATTTTGGAGGTAGTGTTGCTTTTTCAAAAAAAAAAGAGCAGGCTTTGTTTGTTTGAGAACTTCAGTTTTCACTACGCCAGAGGCAGTTAAATTCCTTTAAATTCCTTCACACCTGTAATAAATGATAGTGATATTTTCCGGATAGAATAAACAGTGGTGATATTAGTGATAGGTTTTGCCCAACTGGCATATTTTTAAGTGATATTGTCATGGCACTTTGTATTGTTGAGGCATTTAGAGGCTAGCATATCAAATAATGTTTCAATAGTTTTTCTTTTATTATTATTGTACATACAACTCATAACTACCATTAAATTTATTTTTCTTTATTTGTGGTATATTTTTGGTTTCAGGTTAGTATATAGTCTATTAATATTCCATGTGAGTATACACCATATAATTAACATATGATTGTCCAGGTGAATCTGATGATGATTGCGAAGAATTATATAAAGCTGCAAATGCTGCTCGTAATGCTAGCAGTATGCATCTTAACCATTTTACCTCCTTTCAAAATTTCTGTATATCTCCAAATTGTATTCCTTTTCATATTCAGTTTTGTATCTCACTGTTTGCTGGCATGTTTTACCTAGGTCTTGCCTCTTCAGGTCAATTCTGGAATAAAATGGAGTCTATTTTTGCTTCTGTTAGCTTGGACGATGCATCATATCTGAAGCAACAGGTAGCAACTGGTGGCGAACATGTCATGCTTGAAATGTGAAGTTATCATCTAATTCTCAATATGTTAAATAACTACTTTTTTTTATTTTTGGTTGCTGAATCAGCTCAATTTTGCCGAGGAATTTGATAAAAGTTTTGCTCTTATGTTTGGCATTGATCATGATATGTTGGTAAGTGTTTAACATTATACATTAAATAAGTAAATGTTTTTCATCTCATTTATCAATAATTTTGAGACCTTCACAATTGCCACCAAATTGTTTATTTGGAGGAGGAAAAAAACTATTTCTAAACAGGAAGTGGAACAACTTAAAAATGAGTTAAACCCTTTGAGGATTGTTGATACCTAGTAAATTTTTATTTCCTCAGGGTGTTGTTGTAAATAACAAAACTGCTCAAGGTTCAGAGGAAAGAAAGACAAGCCATGGTGATGAAGAATCAACTAAGTTTGATGCTTTAGGTGGAAAGAGTGAGATGGTTACCCCATTATTCCAAAGACTTCTTTGTGCTCTAATTGAAGAAGATGAAAGTGAGGAATCATACCACCAAATTGAAGCAAAAAATATATCTCGGCAGTGTGCTAGTGATGATTCTCACTGTGGTTCTTGTAATCAAATTGATTTTGAACCCAAAGATCGGGATAGAATGGATTCTGAAGTTGAGTCAAAGGTGGATCTTCAAGTTCAAAAGAATTGCATGTTGGACAGACTATCTTGTGACAAGAGTACTGCGTCCAACACATTTAGGTACCCAAACACATCCAGTTCTTTACAAAGCACTGGAGTTTGGCAGGGAGATGAAGAATTTTCCCTTTCTGATATCACACACACCAGTGAAATATGTTCAAATGATCCTGATCAACTGCACTCTGCTGAATTAAGTATTCCTGGCTTTCCTTCTTCTGATGGTCAGTATCAGCTGATGTCTCTGGATGAGAGGCTGCTGCTTGAGTTGCAGAGCATTGGCTTATATCCAGAAATATTGGTAGGCTTTTATTTCATATACGGAATTATTAATGTCATAGTTACTTGAAGCTTACCAGATTCATGGCTGTACTCCTTAAACTTATTTCGCGTGGTGCAGCCTGATTTAGCAGAGGAAGATGAAGCTATTAATGAAGATATTGTGAAACTTGAGAAAGCGCTGTATGAACAGGTTTGCACTGCAAAAATTTTCCATGATAGATTTATTTAATCTAACGTTAGAGCATGATTCCATGATGGATTGCGTTAAATTTATCAATTTTGTCCATTTTTATATCATTGTCCTTTATTTTGATTGACTAATAGAATGGAAGGAAGAAGAAAAACTTGGACAGAATTGATAGAGCTATTCAAAAAGGGAGGGACATGGAAAGACGGTATGTTCTAATGATGCTTTGCATATCTTGCTTCTGATCCCTATTTATGATCTAATTAATTTATTTAATTGACCATGTCCTAATTGCCTTGTTTTCTAGTTAGCAATCATGTGTCATGACTTTCCATTTTTTGTATGTGCGCTTTAGATATTATTGATTCTTATTAATGTGCTTACTGTGCAGGAAGATCGAGCAAGTTGCATTTGACCAACTTATTGAAATTGCTTACAGAAAGAGATTGGTAATAAACTGATACCTTTACCAACCTTCTGTTGTATTTTATTGAGGTCTACAAACTTCCTTCCCATTTTTCAAGTTATAAAATCTCATGTTTTTTAATGCCTGATCACATTTGATGGACCTTGTACATAGTCTCATGAAGAGCAACGTAACTGGGTGCACTTCAGATACTGTTGACTGTCATATTCTAACCATAGGGTGATAGGGTTGGCTGCAAAAAGCTTAAGTGCTTAAAGACTAAACAAGTTTTTATTGGGCATAATTTCAAATGCAGGGACTTTGAGTTCCTACTGGCTTAGTCATATGCACACATTTTTCTTAGCAACCCACTACGGAGTCTAAAGTAGAAGGCTGAAGTGCTATTACCAGATGCATCTTATTTAGAACTTATGGTAGATTTAGAGAGATTGCAATTCAGATGGTTTTGGCAGTCACTCTTTTTTTTGTCTGATATATAACTCAGAAAAACGAGTCAGTTTATGATAGACACCCGGTTGTTAAGAGAGTCTATGTGAGGGGTAGTCATTAGTATTGGGCGGGAAAGATCTATTGTAATGCCTGTTGATGGGTACCAAGTGCAATGTGAGTAGAAGGAATAAGAAGAAGCAATAGAACAGTAGTGAATCAGAATCAGTACTTGTATTCTAAGTAAATCAGTGACGATACAAGTATGATAAAAGCAGAAAAAAGGTACCATTCACCAGTGTAGTGAAAGTCCTCCTAGTCCTAGCCCCAGCCAATGAGGTTAATTCCAGCCTACCTCCCCCTGAGATCATCTCCCTCCTTTTATTCACAACAACCCCGTGTGAATCCCTCACACCTATCAGCACCTTTCTCTCTCATGCCAACTCAGCAGAGTTGGTTATGAGATTCCCTCCACTACTCATTGAGTTTCCAATCCTACCCTTCCTAGTGTAAACCTTACCAAACCTTCTATTAATTCCAACATTACCCTCGTTCTCATCAACACTCCCCCCTTCAAAATTCACCTTGTCCTCAAGGTGAAGGTCTGGGAACTGTTCCAGAACTGTATACCAGCCCTCCCATGAGTTTTCAAACTCTGGTAAGTGCTGCCATTTGATGAGAACCTCCAACAATCCATCCTTGCTCTTCCTGACAGCCAGCACATCCTCAGGTACCACCTGTAATTCCCAATCTTCCGCAAGACAAGTAGGCAAGGGCTGAACATTAGTCTCCGCAGCTATGGCTTTCTTCAATAGGGATGTATGAAACACAGGATGCACCCTAGAATCAGGTGGAAGCTTCAATTTGTACGCCGCTGGCCCAATCTTCTCTAAAATCTCATAAGGCCCATAGAACTTGGGACTTAGCTTCTGGTTCACACGCTTTGCAAGTTGCTTCAACTTGTAGGGCTGAATCTTCAAATAGACAAGCTCTCCCACCTCAAAGCTGACTGCTCTCCTGTGCTTATCAGCCTGCTGCTTCATGAGGTTCTGTGCTTTACTGAGTTGCTCTCTCAACTCCCGCAGCATCTCATTTCTTTCTGTGGTCAATAGCTGGACTTTATCCACTGTAGTACGGTGCTCATCTCCTCTACTCAACACAGGTGGCTGCCTGCCATAGAGAGCTTCAAAAGGGGTCATTTTGATGGCTGAGTGATAGTTGGTGTTGTACCAATACTCTGCCCAAGCTAGCCACTTAGGCCATTGTTTTGGTTTCCCACCCGTTAGGCATCTCAGGTAGGTTTCGACACATCTATTAACCACTTCAGTTTGCCCATCAGTCTGGGGGTGATAAGCTGAGCTCATCCTCAACTTAGTGCCTGCCAATCTGAAAAGTTCACTCCAAAATGAGCTAACAAATACTCTATCTCTGTCAGAGACAATGGAAATAGGAAAACCATGTAGCCTAACAATCTCCTTCAAAAACAGGGCAGCCACATCTTTAGCATGATATGGGTGACTTAATGCTAAAAAATGTGCATACTTGGTTAATCTATCAACCACCACAAGTATAGTATCCACCCCCATTGCCTTAGGTAACCCTCCAATGAAATCCATGGCGATATCACTCCAAACTTGTTCAGGTATAGGAAGGGGCTGCAACAACCCTCCCGGGCTCAAAGCCTGGTACTTCTGACACACGGAACAAGCTTGCACGTACTTCTGAATCCTCCCTTTCATGCCCTCCCAATACACCACTGCAGATACTCTTTTATATGTTCTCAATGCTCCCGAATGTCCCCCTATAGCAGAGTCATGGAATTCTTCAATAATCTTAGGAATTCTGGGTGAACCTTTCGGAATGACAAGTCTGTCTCTGTAAAACAGTCTACCCTGCTTCAATTTGTAGCCCTCATGCGTAGTGACTTGAGCTGCTAAGTCCTGAACAATACCACGTAGCTTGACATCCGCTTGTATTTCATCTTCAAGGCCCTCCCACTCTTGCAACTGGACTGTGGAGATAGCCGAGTACTGCATCTGTCGTGACAGTGCATCGGCAGCTCTATTATCAGATCTTGGTTTGTACTTGATATCAAAGTCATAACCAAGCAACTTAGTCACCCATTTCTGCTGTTCCTCCCCCATCACTCTCTGGTCAGTCAAGAACCTCAAACTCCTCTGATCTGTGTGGACAGTGAAATGCCTTCCCAATAAATAATGTCTCCATTTCTGCACAGCTAACACAATAGCCATCAGCTCTCTTTCATAGACAGACTTGCTCTGAGCTCTGTTTGACAAAGTTTGACTCATATAAGCTACTGGTTTGCCCTCCTGCATGAGCACACCCCCCAACCCTCTTCCTGAAGCATCAGTCTCAACAACAAATGGTTTAGCAAAATCGGGGACAGCCAATACAGGTAATGTTGTCATAGCTTTCTTCAACTGCTCGAAAGCTGCCTGAGCACCCTCATTCCAAGCAAAGCTATCTTTCTTCAACTGTTGAGTTAAAGGCCAAGCAATCTTCCCATAGTTCTTTACAAATCTTCTATAATAACCGGTGAGCCCTAGGAACCCCCTAAGTCCCTTCACATTCTTCGGTTCGGGCCAATTTACCATTGCTTCAATCTTAGATGGATCTGCAGCTACACCTTGACCTGAAATCAAGTGGCCTAGGTATTCAATTTGCAATTGGGAAAATGTACACTTCCTCCTGTTAGCATAAAGCTGGTGGTTTCTCATAATCTCCAGGACCTGCTGCAAATGATCCCTATGGCTGTCCATATCTTTACTGTAAACCAAAATGTCATCGAAGAATACCAACACAAATTTTCTCAAGATAGGCTTCAAAATTCTATTCATGAGAGCTTGGAAAGTGGAGGGAGCATTAGTGAGCCCAAATGGCATCACTAGGTACTCATAATGCCCCTCATGTGTTCTAAAGGCTGTCTTATGAATGTCTTCATCTCTCATTCTGATTTGGTGGTATCCTGATTTTAAATCTCGCTTGGAAAATATCATAGCAGTCCCAATCTCATCAAGTAATTCATCTATGATTGGAATAGGAAATTTATCCGGGATAGTATACTTGTTTAGAGCCCTATAATCAATGCAAAACCTCCACCCACCATCCTTCTTCTTGACTAATAAAACTGGGCTCGAAAAAGGACTGATACTTGGCCTAATAATTCCAGCAGACAGCATTTCAGTAACAAATTTCTCAATTTCATCTTTCTGATAATGGGGATACCTGTAGGGCCGAATATTGGGTATAGGAGCACCTTCCTTGAGGGTGATTGCATGATCTTGTTCTCTGGGAGGGGGCAGTCCCGTAGGTTCCTGGAAAACATCATCAAATTCAGAGAGTAGTTGCATCATTCCTGCACTTTCTTCTTCAATAATTTGCTGTTCTGTTCTGGATGAGTTGCAGCAGTGTAGCAGATAGCACTCCTCCTCTTGCTGCAGTGACTTCACTAATGTTTTGAATGAAGCTTGATGCTTGCTCAATGATGGCTCCCCACGAATTCTCAATTTCTGTCCTCCTACTCTCCATTTGATGATTAAATTCTTGAAATTGGCTTTTACATCACCCAAGCTAGCAAGCCAATCCATCCCCAATACAACTTCAGTCCCTCCCAAGGTCATCAAAAAGAAATTCTGCATGATTTCAATTCCTTGCACTTGCAACTGCAAATCAACACAGACCCCCTTATGGTTCAATTTCTCACCATTTCCAACTTCTATAATATACTCAGCTGTGTCATCAAGTTTTAACCTCAATTCTTCGACTAGCTTGTGTGAAATGAAGTTAGAAGACGCTCCTGAATCAATCAATACCAATACCACCCGATCTCCAATCTTCCCCCATACTTTGAAAGATTGATTAGATGTCAATCCTTCCTTGCTCGAGGGAGAGTAGCAACGATTTTGCCTCAAACTCCTCACTGGGTACTTCAAACACCTCCTCCTCCTCACTGCCAACATCATCCAAGATCTCAAGCTGAAAGTGTTTCATCTTGCAAATATGATCGTGCCCCCATTTCTCCCCACATTTGAAACAGAGACCCTTTTTACTAAGGTCCCTTAATTCTTCCTGAGTTAATTTCCTCCCCACACCCCCTGTTTTCTTCTCTGCGGCACCCCCACTAAGTGGTTTGGACTCAATGGGGCCTCCCGGACTCGACCCAGACCCCCATTTGGGCTTCGTCATGAATACTCTGTTCCTACCCGACTCCCAACCCGAACTAGTCCCACCGGGTTTCCATTTCGTTCCTTCGTTCTTCTCCTTCAACGGTTCTTTCTCCTTTCTCATCGCAACGTTGCGTTCTTCGATTAGCAGTGCTCGATCCATCAACGCGTTCAACCCACGCGTGTGATGAAGCTTCAACTTAGCCTGTATCTCTTCGCGCAACCCATTCAGGAAAATGCTCTCCAACATTACACGTTCGTTTCGCTTCAAAGGGGCCATGAGCATTTCAAACTGTTCACGATACTCCATTACCGTTCCCGTTTGTTTCACGTTCAGAATCGGACCAAGTGGGTTTCTCACCATTGACGGTTGAAAACGCCTTATCACCGCCTGTTTGAATTCATCCCAGTTTGGATCATGGTGTTGCTCTTCCCACCATTGATACCAATTGAGCGCTCTGCCATCGAGAGCGATGATCACTGCTTCAAGCATCTCATCTTCCTCCACTCCGTTGATCTTGAAGTAGCGTTCTACCTTCACCAACCAGCCGTAGGCTTCTCCTCCCTCAAACACCGGAATCTCCAGCTTCCTCCCTCTCACGCGGTGACGGTGACCCACCGGCCTAGAGTCAATTGATGATTCCTCCTCGGAGGAAACTTCCCCCTCATCCTCTTCCTCTCCTTCGTCGTTAGTCAATCCACTATCCTCCTTTCCATGGTGACGACGACCGGGTGGCCGTGGCCGTCCACGACGTCTTCGTGGTTGTTTCACCAAGAGTTGCTTAATCTCGTCAAACTTAGCATCGGCATTTCGTTGAATTTCTTCGGTGCACAATTTCATCGCTTGGATGTCTTGCTCCAATTTCTCAAAGCGCTCCTCTGCAGAGTTTTTCTTTGTCATGGCTAAAGCTCCGGGGATCGAGAGCTTTGATACCAATTGATGGGTACCAAGTGCAATGTGAGTAGAAGGAATAAGAAGAAGCAATAGAACAGTAGTGAATCAGAATCAGTACTTGTATTCTAAGTAAATCAGTGACGATACAAGTATGATAAAAGCAGAAAAAAGGTACCATTCACCAGTGTAGTGAAAGTCCTCCTAGTCCTAGCCCCAGCCAATGAGGTTAATTCCAGCCTACCTCCCCCTGAGATCATCTCCCTCCTTTTACTCACAACAACCCCGTGTGAATCCCTCACACCTATCAGCACCTTTCTCTCTCATGCCAACTCAGCAGAGTTGGTTATGAGATTCCCTCCACTACTCATTGAGTTTCCAATCCTACCCTTCCTAGTGTAAACCTTACCAAACCTTCTATTAATTCCAACATTACCCTCGTTCTCATCAACTGTAAATAGAACAAAGGCTGCTAGAGTTAGTTAGGCAGTTAGAGAGATTAGACTAGAGGAGAGAAGTGGTGCTCTACAATTCACCACATTTCAGTATTCCTTCATTGTATCATTCTTCCATTCAATCAATAAACTTACTTGGGGCGAGATTCCCCAATTCGGTCCCTCTATCAACTGGTATCAGAGAAGTTCCGATCCAGTTGCAATTGATGGTTAGGAGAACGGTAGAACAAAGAATGGAAGCTGTCGAACAAAGAATGATGGAGTCGCTGCAAGCAATGATGCGCACGATGTTGTGCGAATTGGAGGACAAAGTGTTGCGATCGGTGGAGGAGAGGTTGAGCCATCACAACGTCGGAGGTGAAGGCGGAAGTAATGTTGGCGAAGGAGGAGGTTAGGGCGGTAATGGCGAGGGAAATTCGTGGAGGCCGAACGCAACGGAAGGAGAAGATAGGTTCCGAAAGATTGATATCCCTATCTTCAATGGAGAAGACGCTCCAGGGTGGATAGGGAAAATTGAACGCTACTTCCGATTCCGAGGCTTGAACGAAAGGGACAAGATGGAGGCGGTGTTTGTCGCCGTGGAAGGGAAGGCTCTGTCATGGATGCAATGATGGGAATCTTGCACTGAGAATCCGACCTGGGAAGAATTCAAAGATGCGTTGTTGAAAAGGTTTCAGCCTTTGTTGGTGGAGAATTCGTTCGAGATTCTCTTGGGCCTGAAACACGAAGGAACCGTGCAAGAATATCGAGAACAATTTGAAGTGCTCGTAGGGCCATTAAAGATTTCACAGCCTGAGTATCCGAGTGGAATCTTTGCTAACGGATTGAAGGAGGAAATTAGGGCGGAGGTGAGGGTGCACAGGCCAAAGAATCTGAAAGAAATGATGGACATAGCTCTTCTTGTGGATGACAGAAATGAGGTGTATGGAAAAGGGGGAAAAACGTTTGGGTTGACTAAGGTGCAATCCAATGCTAGGGATTCCAACCGAGGATGGAAAGGGGAAGACAGCTACAAGAGTGCACAATGGGGTTCCAATCGAATTTAGTCTCCAAATAACTGGGTCAGTTCCAGTAAATTCGAAGAAAGAGTAAGCCAGCAAAGAAGAAAAAGGGAAGAACCCTACCTATAAACCGTTACCAGAAGATGAATTTCTGGAAAGGAGAAGGAAGGGACTATGTTTTACCTGTAATGAGAGGTATTCTCCGAGCCATGTGTGTAAGAATAAGACCCTGCGAATCATGCTGGTGGAGGAACAGGGGTCTGAAGCTGAAACAAAGGAGGAAGGAGGAGACAAGGAAGAGATTGTGTGGGGAGAACAGTTCAAGCAATTGACCCTACAGAGTATGGCAGGCCTGACTTCAAAGAAATCATTCATGCTGTGGGGAGCAATAACCGAAAAGAGAGTGCTAGTCCTAATTGACAGTGGAGCAACACATAACTTCATATCTCACCGTCTTACACAACAGTTGAAGCTGAAGGTTGAGTACACTATCCCTTATTGGGTGAAGATTGGAAATGGCCAAAGGATACGAACCAGTGGGGTGTGCAAGAACCTGAAATTGCAGCTGCAGCAATTAAAATGCACTGGGGACTTCTATGTGTTTGCACTAGAAGGGGAATATGTGGTCTTGGGAATGGAGTGGCTTGAGCAATTAGGAGAAGTTAAGGCAAATTTCAGAGATATGACTCTGAGGATCAAGGAAGGAGACACCCGTGTCGTGATCAAGGGGGGCCCTAGCTTGTGTAAAGGGGAGGTTTCTGCAAAGGTAATAAGCAGAGAATTGTAACTGGAAGAAGGAGGATTCCTGGTTGAATGTTTTTTCCAACAATTAGCAGTAGAAGTTCCTGACCAGCTACAACAGGTTTTAGAGGAGTTTGCTGACATTTTTCAGAACCCACAAGGCTTGCCACCACAAAGGAAACATGATCATGCCATCAACCTTAAAGAAGGTAGCCTCATTCCCAATTGGCGACCCTACAGGTATCCACACTTCCAAAAAGATGAAATTGAGAAATTGGTAAATGACATGCTCTCAGCTGGGATTATAAGACCTAGCACTAGCCCATATTCTAGCCCTATTATACTTGTCAAAAAAAAAGATGGTAGTTGGAGATTTTGCGTTGACTATTGGGCCTTAAACAAGATCACCATCCCTGATAAGTTCCCGATCCCTATAATAGATGAGCTATTAGACGAATTAGCGGGTGCCACACTCTTCACCAAGCTAGATCTTAAGTCCGGATATCACCAAATTCGTATGAAGGAGGTTGATATTCCTAAGACAGCTTTTAGGACCCATGAAGGCCATTATGAATACTTGGTGATGCCTTTTGGCCTTACCAATGCACCCTCCACCTTCCAATCCTTGATGAATGAGGTCCTAAAACCATTTCTAAGGAAATTCGCATTAGTATTTTTTGATGATATTCTGATCTATAGCAGAAATGAAGAAGACCATAGGGAACATCTCAGAAAAGTATTTCTGTGTTGAGGCAAAATAGCTTGGTGGTAAATCAAAAGAAGTGCAGTTTTGGGGTCCAGAGAGTGGAGTATTTGGGCCACATTGTGTCTGCAGAAGGGGTAGCAGCTGATCCCACTAAAATCTCAGCTATGCTCGAGTGGCCGACTCCTAAAGATTTGAAGAGTTTAAGGGGATTCCTAGGCCTTACAGTCTATTACAGAAGGTTTGTGAAGGGGTAAGGACTTGTGGCAAAGCCCTTAACAGAGCTGCTCAAGAAGGATCAATTCCACTGGGGCCCAGCGGCTAAGGAAGCATTTGCATTGCTTAAAACAGCCATGACTACAATACTTGTCCTTGTGGTCCCAGACTTTTCCAAGCCTTTTACTGTTGAGACTGATGCATCAAGCAAGGGTTTAGGTGCTGTGTTGGTTCAAGAGGGCAGACCAGTGGCTTACCTAAGCCAATCCTTATCTACTAGGGCTCAACAAAAATCCGTTTATGAGAGGGAACTTATGGCCTAGTCATGGCAGTCCAAAAGTGGAAACATTACTTACTGGGACAACATTTTATCATCAAAACTGACCAAAAGAGTCTGAAATTTTTGACTGATCAAAGGATCATGGGCGAAGATCAGTTTAAGTGGACATCCAAACTAACGGGCTTTGACTTTGAGGTGCAATACAGGACCGAGACTACCAATAAGGCTGCAGATGTGCTCTCTAGGCAAATGATGTATGCCTCTCTCTCGGGCATTAATTTTACAGAATGGGAAGCTTGGGAGAAAGAGATTGCTGCTGACCCCAAGTTACAAAGGTTGCTACAGGCTGTTATTCTACAACCTGAGGCTCATCCTCAGTTTATGTTACAGCAGGGCATGCTGTTCCACAAGGGTAGCTTGCTGTTACCAAAGAATTTCTCCAAAATCCCTGTCATCCTAGCAGAATTTCATTCAAACGCGATGGGGGGTCATTCAGGCTACTTCAGAACTTACAAACGAATTGCCGGGGTGTTTCATTGGGAAGGCATGACACAAGACATCAAAAGATTTATCAGTCAGTGTGTGATTTGTCAGCAAAACAAGTATGAAAATCTCTCCCCAGCTGGGTTACTACAACCACTGCCTATTCCCACACAAGTATGGGCTGAGATTGCCATGGACTTTGTTGGAGGGCTGCCTAGGGTGCAGGGGAAGGACACCATCTTGGTCGTGATCGATAGGTTAACCAAGTATGCCCATTTCCTTCTCTTAGGACACCCATTCACTGCCCAGGATGTGGCCTCTGTTTTCATTTCGGGAGTAGTAAAACTCCATGGGTTTCCTTCTACAATTGTATCCGATAGAGACAAGGTCTTCTTGAGTCACTTTTGGACTGCACTATTGAAGCAAGCTGGCACCAAGCTCAAATACAGCACCGCTTTCCATCCTCAAACCGATGGCCAAACCGAGGTCACCAACAGGTGTTTGGAAGTGTACCTTAGATGCTATGCAGGTGAGAAACCAAAAACCTGGCCCTCTTGGTTAGGATGGGCAGAATATTGGTTTAATACCAATTACAACATTTCAATTGGCATGACCCCTTTTAAGGCCCTCTATGGCCGTGATCCACCCCCACTTATTAGGGGTCTCGTAGTTCCCTGCTCGGTCGAAGCAGTGAATGCCCAAGTGGGTCAAAGAGACACCATTTTGGACCAACTTCATCACAATCTCACCCAGGCCCAGCAACGCATGAAGAAGCAGGCTGACAAACGACGCAGAGATGTGCAGCTAGTTGAAGGGGACTGGGTCTATCTCAAGGCCACTCCTTATAGATGGAAATCCCTAGCTAAGAGGCGAAATGAAAAGTTGAGTCCCCACTTCTATGGCCCTTTCAAAGTCCAGGAGAAGATAGGCACAGTGGCCTACAAACTGACATTGCCCGCGGATAGCAAGCTTCATCCAGTCTTCCATGTGAGTAAACTCAAGAAAGCTGTCCCTACCAACTACCAGCCTCAACCATTGCCAAAGGCACTTATTGCCTCATGGGAGCTTTAGACGCAACTAGAAGAGGTGCTCCAACTCCGCTACAACCAGCAGGGAGCAGCCGAGCTCTGAGTCAAGTGGGAGGGTCTCCCTGACTGTGACAATTCGTGGGAAGACCTGGCCACACTGCAGCACACCTTCCCTTCTTTTCCCCTTGAGGACAAGGTGAAAGTTTTGGGGTGGAGTATTGATAGACACCCGGTTGTTAAGAGAGTCTATGTGAGGGGTAGTCATTAGTTTTGGGGGGGAAGATCTATTGTAATGCCTATAAATAGAACAAAGGCTGCTAGAGTTAGTTAGGCAGTTAGAGAGATTAGACTAGAGGAGAGAAGTGGTGCTCTACAATTCACCACATTTCAGTATTCCTTCATTGTATCATTCTTCCATTCAATCAGTAAAACTTACTTGGGGTGAGATTCCCCAATTCGGTCCCTCTAAATCCCTAGATTACCAGTTGAGTCTATCAGTTTATTTGATCAATTGTTAAAATACCGTGTACTTTGGCCGTAGCACTGCTCTTCTTTTGGTGATTGAATTTTGTGTATAGTTACATGTTGCTGAAGTAACTAAACGATGTGATTTTTCTTGCCTGTTCTGTTGGCAACTTGGGTTTCTGCCTCTTTAGATAGCCTTCCTTCTTCAGCATGTGTTGTTGTTGTTGTTTGTCTGAATCATACACAGGAGTAGTCCACAGGTTTGGAAACATCTGCAGTTTGGAAAAAAATTCCCCTACCTGTTAAGGTTAATTTGGAAATACTTCACGCTTCTGGCCCTCCCCCCTCTTCCTGTTTCATTCCATTAATTACTTACTAGTTTTCTGGTATTGGAGATAACATGATCATATTCACTATCTATGTTAATATGTTTGACAAGTGCTCACAGATAAACAATTTCTCTAAATTTAATGTAGCCTTTTGTGGATATTCAATTTAGTTGAATTGTGGGTAGTGGTGAAGTTTACAATTCTAATGTCACCGGTCAATGCTAATATTTTTATTGAATGAGTTAAGGAATTTCATAAGTCATGACCATGAGTTTTCTGTCAATTTAAATTTTGTCAGGCATGCCGTGGAAGCAAAAATTCAAAAGGTGCAGTTCACAAGGTGTCAAAACAAGTTGCACTGGCTTTTCTCAAGCGTACTCTTGGAAGATGTAAAAGATATGAAGGTGGCATTAGCTGCTTTAGTGAACCTGCCCTACAAAATATCATGTTCTCTCCCCCTTCACATGAGAATGATGCACAACCCACGGACTGCATTGTCTCTGGGACGGCCAGTAATACATGTAACAAAGCTTCCCATCAAGTGGAAGCCAGAAAATCAGGTATTTCAAAATTATGCTTTTGCATACTTTTGTAATGATGTCAGTTGATGTGTTTTTGCTCTCCTAACTCATTTGAGTCCTAGAAATCTTTGCTAAGTAATCACCCTCTCTCTTCTTGGTGCAAGTACTGTTTCATTGGCTGTATTTTTGCTGACATTTAAGTGATTTGTCAGTGTTGGTTGGTTCCATTGATTTTTTTTTTGTCTAATTTTTGTTGTGTCTGCTGCTACAGGTGCACCTTCTAGTGCTTCTGAGAAATATGATTGTCACAGAGATTATTTAGACAGGGGACTGCTTGATTCTTTTCAAGGTTCAATTCACTCATCAGAACAAGCATCATCCAAGAATGGGTCTGTGTTTATCAAGGAGAAGAGGAGGGAAATGCTGGTCAATAGTGGTGTCAGTGGTTCTTCCTCAAGAGCATCTAATCTTGTTGGTTCTGTTCATGGTGGTGTAAAGGGAAAGAGAAGTGAGAGAGAGAGGAACCAGGGCAGGGATCAAACCAGACAAAATTCTATTTCCAGAGCTGGACGCCTATCATTGGATAGTAGCCGAAATGAGAACAAAACAAAAGCTAAGCCCAAGCAAAAGATTACTGCTGGTGGACATCAAAATAGGTTTATAGAAGCAAAGGAATCTGTGGCTGATGCAAGCAATAGTGGTCGCAAAGATGGGGCAACGTTATCTGGTAACCAGGACACTTCTAAAGTAAAGGAATCCAAGGACTTAGGGAATTTGCAGCTACATGAGTTAAGTTCAATAGAAGAATTTGGTGTAGCTGAACTTGGTGGGCCTCAAGATCTTAGTTCTTGGTTTAACTTTGATGAAGATGGTTTGCAAGACCATGATTCTATAGGCCTTGAAATACCAATGGATGACCTATCAGAGTTAAATATGCTTATGTGAAGGGATGCGAGTTGTAGACCCTGCTAATTACGTGTATTATATCTTAAGGAGAATTTGTATGTATTTAGTGAACCTGGTGGGCATCAAGGTCACTTGGGTCTCTCCGGAGGGACAAATTTTGTTAGTTGGGACAAAATTTTTGAACCAAATATAGGGTAAACAAAGAGAGGAGGTAAAGAGAATTGTAATTGCAATTTGATCTTTTTGTGGAAAGTTGTATAGAGGAAGTAATTCAAAAGATCTGCTACATTCATGGATTTGATCATTTCATAAAATTGCTTCCGGATCCCTTCTTTCTTCTTTCCACGATCCAAGATGTGCATGTGTGGTGCAACATTTTTCTTCATTATCCAAAGAAAATCTAGGTTATTAATGTGCTGACTACAGTTCAAGATCACAGCTTCCAGTTGAGCAATTGTGGTCTGGATTGATTGTACTTAGCAATGGACCAGGAGTTCAGCTTCTTAAATCTAGCTGGTTTTGCTTACATGAAAATGCTCAAGTTCTAGTCCCGAAACAGCTTTTTATGGAGGTGTAACTTCATTCTCTTCGGATTGAAGCAATGTCATTCATTTAATCAAGGGAGCCGAAGGATGGTTTCCTTTCCCAAGCTGTGACTTAATGCATTGTAAAATGTAATATTGTTTTTGACGAGTGTAACGTACAAAATGTTGATTATTTTCTCCCCAGTGGTTGGAGAATGAGATTTTAATTGAGCTGTCTGGCTTTGAGCTTACACAATTGTCATTCCTAGTGAATGGCTCTGCAGAAGCCAGTAACCAGGACTCCTCTCCCTCTCTCTCTCTCTCCCATCAAGAAAACCGAGTCACAGAAAGCAAGGATATTTTAGGAATCAGGACACGAAAATCCTCTTTGATTTTACTATCGAGTACAAATACTACAAGAAATTTCGAGATTAACATTCACCATATTTATCAGTAGTTTCTCAAAATAAAAAATTTAAATTTTTAGCATGTCATTCACGTATTCGTTGGAAAAATTCTGCACTAACTCTGAAATTTACTGTAGACTTGTGTTTAGTTAACTATTAGAAAACAGTGATTAATCTTTCCTAAAGTGAATTTGTATGTAAAGTGAACAAGTAAAGACGTATCCAACCTGATTAATTAAAGTGTATTGAGATCTTAATAATACATTTTATAATTAATTAAGGCTGAATACATATTAATTGTTTTCTTATTTTATATTTAAACTCAATATGGAGAAGCTTTATCTATAAAAAAAAAAAAAAAAAAAGATTAATGCAGTCCCCACTCTCAATCTCCTGCAATAAAAGTAATGACAAATTAAAAGCACCATGAGTCTGCTATAAACTAATACCTAATCTAAAGGGACGTATGCATTAAACTAATTAAATAGAAGAAAAATAAGAGTTGTTCCCAACAATCTCATCAAGATTGGAGAGTTATTAATATATGAAAGCTCGCCGATAATGACCCATATTGCCATCCTTCCAAATAAATTAATTCCTATTGCTCATAGTATATAGAAGATTCAAAAGTAGTAGATAAAGCCCCAAGGCCAAACTAATAGAACTATCAAAATTAATAAATTATCATGATGGATCCAGCATTTCCAAGTTAAAAATTAGGCTCACCAATTATCTTGTAGAGCATGTCAACCAATTTCCATTCGTACACCCAATTGGAGGTTGCTGGAAAATCTTAATGATGGAATATGAGGCTCCTGCTAAATGCTAATTAAATACGACATATATTTTATAAAGAATATCATCCTAACTGAAATAATGCATTCTATGGGTTTTGTCATGTATTTTACTTTTTCAATATTAAATAAAATTGTAGTGTATCAAATCATGTCCTAATCAATAATATTAAATAATATATCCACCTGTTCCATTTTGGTGTACCAAATCATGTCCCTACCAATAATATTTTGTCATGTATTCTACTTTTTCAATATTAAATAAAATTTTAACTTACATAACAAGATATTATTAGTTGGGACATGATATGGTACACCCAGGGACGAAGCCAGGTACGAATAGTTAGGGGGGCCAACTATTTATTAATCAAACTTCATATAAAATATTTATAGTTATTTGTTTCAAAACGTTAAATACATTAATAATCTATCAAAACATGGAATAAATCTTCGTCACGAAAATCATCAATAATTAAATTCATGCTAAACTTTTCAGCAATTTTTTTATAATATATACTAGCAAACAATCAGTAAAAAAATTCATCTTCCATTCTATTGTGAATTGTAATCTTGATTATATTCATATAGTTGGAAAAGATTGCTCCATAAGGAAGTGAAAGAATAAGAGTTATCACTTTATACATAAGAAGATGTATGATTTTATATTTTTGTACCAATCAATAACATAGAATTAATAATTATATAATATTACTAAAGGTTGGAAGTCAAAAAATGTAGGGGGGCCATGGCCCCTGGAGCTACTAATGTAGCTCCGCCCCTGGGTACACCAAAATGGGATGGGACAGGAGATCCATATCCTTTGATCAATGGTTATATAGTAAATTAGGATTAAATGTTTGTAGCTGATGCTTTCATTTTTCAGCTTCAAATCCTTCCTACATCTTATCTGAAAAAAACATTAAAAAAATAAAAAAAGATCTTCCCACACCTTTTTCATTGAACTATTTTATTTTTAAATATATAATAAAATGAAAAAACACTCATTCAACATTCTTTCTCTATTTGTTTTCCCTGCTGAACAAGAAACGCGTAAAAGATGGTGAAATAATGTGGCATGTGCAAATTAACTTGTAACCTTGTCAACTTCTTATACACTAAATTTGTTAACGATACAAATTAAGTGGAGTAAATAGCCAATTTGATCCCTGAAAGTGTAAGGCGGTATCAACTTAGTTCATGAATTTAACTAAATAGCAAAAACGTCCCCGAAGTTATAAAACGTTAATCAACTTGATCCCTCCGTCAACCCCAGTTAGCTAACGCTCTTAACGACGCTGATGTGGCACGTTAAGTGTCTTGTTGTCACCGTTGTCACTGGTTAGGTAGTGTCCACGTGGTCAAAGACCAATTTGAAACTTTGACCCAGGGACTAAATTTATACTCGCAACTCCGAACCAGATACTAAATTGATACTCGCAACAGTCTTCTTCTTCTTTATCTTTCCCCTTTCTCTCTCTGCTCTCTCTCTCTCTCTTTGCTTCCTCTGTCTGGCGCTCTCTCTCTCTAACCACCCGTCTATAGACGAGTCCTTTCTCTCTCTGCTCTCTCTCTCTCTCTCACTCTATCTTTGCTTCCTCTATCTCGCGCTTTCTCTCTAACCACCTGTCTATAAGAGAGAGGGCAGAGAGAGAAAGGACCCGTCTATAGACGGGTGGTTAGAGAGAGAGCGCCAGAGAGAGAAAGGGGAAAGATAAAGAAGAAGACTGTTGCGAGTATCAATTTAGTCCCTGGTTCAGAGTTGCGAGTATCAATTTAGTCCCTGATTCAGAGTTTCAAATTGGTACCTGACCACGTGGACACCACCTAACCAGTGACAATGGTGCCAACAAGGCACTTAACGTGCCACATCAGCGCCATTAACGGCATCAGCTAACTGGGATTGACGGAGAGAGCAAGTTGATTAAAGTTTTACAACTTTAGGGACGTTTTTGTTATTTAGTTAAATTCAAGGACTAAGTTGATACCGCCTTACATTTTCAGGGACCAAATTAGCTATTTACTCAAATTAAGTGCATTTTAGTATCTTGAAGCTGCGCCTAGTTGATATCTTACGCGTGAATGTTTGTTTTTGATGACGATGAGTTCAGGTCAATCAATATATTCACATAAATTTCGCTTCAAACGTAATTAATTTGTTCTCGCATGCTTGTGCGACTAGTACAGTAGTGCTTCAAGCGCATAACATGCATGTAATTAATTTGTGTTTTGTGTAGTCCTTCTCCAAACACACGTACACTAACACTCTGCTCCATGAGGACTAAAAAGTCCAAAACTCATGCACGAGAATAGTAGAAGCGTTGAATCCGCTATATAAGTTTTTCAGACTCAAAGTGAGGAAACAAGATCGGCAGGCTAATATATAGCGTTATGTCATTGCCAACAATACAATTACATTAAGGTACTATATATATATATATATATATATATATATATATATATATATATATCTCTGTCAGCCCAAAAAGAGAACTTTTAAGTCAATATGACAGTATCCCTCTCATGAACTGTTCCACACTATTTAATTAGACCAAATTCAAACTTCAATTTCATAAAGATATTATAGAATATTTTGTTATCAACTAGCTAGCTGTTGACGTTTAGCTAAAAGATTTCTCTAAAATAAATAAAAATAATATAAAGATAAGCTCTTCTATAATAACTATATTGGCCCGCCTAACATTTGTATTTTGGTATAAATTAACTTTCAGGTCGATCGAATGGATATCTCTCTTCTTTTCTTTTCAATGTATGAATGAAACACTTTTTCAATGATACCTAGCCAGAAAATATTAATTAGATTAGGGAGTTGTAGTTAGATGAAATAAAGTAGTAGAAACCATCCATCAATCTAAAAATAAAAAGCATATAAAAATTTCTGACTAAAAGTTTCATATTGTCAGCATGGTTACATATATATATATTTACATGCAATTTGATAATGCGACATATATACATGCAGTTCAATATTTTAAAAATCGAATTGAATTATAGTAAGACTTATCCAGTAGTTATCATTTAATTGGTTCAATCTAGCGATCAAATATGTGATTAAACCATATAACTGAATTATAGTTGAATGAAAAATGCATGATCTTGAGACATGTTGAGTTTAATTATGATAAAACTTGGTTGAACCGATTAACTCCAGCATTTGTACAGATATATATAGAGCAATGCCTTTCCGTTATATATGTCCAATATTAAAAAAGAAGCTGCAAACGAAAACAGACCATATATAATTCTCATTTTCAACAATAACAAAAGCAAATGCATGCACGCAAAGGCACAAAGTAACAGCTCGCAATTCCCTCCTGTCTTCCTTTTGAATAAATTAATTAATCCCATTTGCAACGGCCACTTGATATAAATGAAGAGACAGACACAATGCAACCTCATCTTTTTAGCTACAGTGCTACGCAAATTGTGCAGCAGTAACCACCATATATACCAGACTATATATATATATATATATATATATATATATATATGTTCTTAATTCGTATCCTCTTCTTTACTTTCCATTAATTTGTCTCCTTCTCCTCTGCAATATTATAGAATAGAATACTCCACTTGCAACCACAGCCACTAGATATAAATGCAACGCAACAACCTCGCTTTCCCTATCATCTCTCTCTCTCTCTCTTCCCTCCCAACCCCACAATTTGTCAGTGGCGGATCTTCATATATAGTGATGCCCCCCCAGTCATGGCTCCAAACACCATGTTAATTTGAAAACATTTTGAAAACTTTAATTTCATATTACTTAAGAGAGTAAACCACTAATTAATAGAGCTAATATATATAGAGATTAGAGACACGGAGTTGACCACCAACAATCACAATGCGAGCGAATAACATCTCTGCTTTGACCAGTCAAAAAAAAAAAAACATCTCTGCTTTGCCTTTGTAGAATTGGATTCTTAATTTAATCGCTTTAGTTCTTCTAATTTCTGATTAATTAGAGCCGCGGTAGAGATGGAGACCAATAATTTTTTGTTAATAGCATCACTAGTAGCCTTGGGATCACCATTAACCAATACTTTTCTCAAAACATAAATCCACAATGGAATTCTCATTGTCTGTTACCACAAAAGGTTCCACGTTTTCCCCATAAGTCCTAAACTTTGAGACATAATACTTTCAAAAAAAATTAATTTTGACATATTTTTAGCGGAATTTTTTACTAAATAGTCAAACATCTTTAATGTTGTGACAATACACGATTGATTAATAATGTAAAAAAAATTTATGTTAACAATACATTATAATTAAATTCTAAATCATGTGGATATAGAATATCAGAATATATATATATATAAGATGAGAGGAGTGATTATAATATTGTTAAATGTGAGGCTAGTGGCCTATAATGCACCGATACGTCAAAATGGAAGTCGTGTTAGTATCGGATATGTACCTGATATTGATACGTCGTCGATATGTGTCGAAGTAGTATTGAACACATTTTTTTTAAAAAAAGAAAGAAAAGAAAAAACTTTGATGCGCCATCGATACGCTGCAATATGCCTCCGAAACCTGGCTTGGCGGGGAAGGTGAAGAAGAAGATAAGAGAGGGAAATGAAAGGGAGAGTCGTCTACATGTGCAGGGTCGGATAGGGTAGACAAGCCTACAACTGCCAGCACGGCCACGCATGAGGTTAACGTAGCACCAACCATGGATTAGAATGCACCTTCAAAATGGATCATGAATCAAGAATCTTAGTGAGTGAGTGACTGTTGTTAGGGTTCACTATTGCGTGTCATTTATTGCCCGAACACGGAAGTGACCGACTTGAAGGATAGTCCAGATACTTGTGTGGTAATGTTGGCCCTGTTATCCAGTGGGCCCTTCTTGTTTCATGATGATTCCAGTTGTATTCTAATTCAGCTTTTCCAAATTCCATACAAAGAAACACATTTTTGGTAAATAAAAAACACAATTTTTTAAGAGGTATGTTCTTAGTTTAGATTTTTCGAATTGCAATAATATATTTATTATATTTTATGAAATATATATATATATATATATATATATATATATATATATATATATATATATATATATATATATCTTAAATGTATCATGTCCTATATTTTTTAAGGAAAGACATATCGTCATATCTGATACTCATATATATCGTATCTGTGTTATATAGGTGGTGACTTTTTAATATATGCAACTTTTTTATAAGTGATCACATACTTCTAATTAACTTTTAAGCTTAATCATATAATCCATATATAGTTATATGATCAAGATTCACTGCTCTCATAGTAAAACATATATAACAACATCTTACCAATTCATTTCTCTAATCTGTTTTAGCTAAAGTTGAAGCATTCCTCATCATAAACATAAAACTCGAATTCCATTTACAACAAAACATAGAGACAGAAGGGGGCGGGGCAGAAGATTGATAAAAGAAAAAATATATATACATATATTCTTCTTGATGACGCTGACACCTTTTCCTTCTAATCAAGCAGCCCACATAAATCCACTCGTAGCAGCATTTTTCAGCCTAATCGTTGGTTTTCAGTTACACATATCTCAGAAACTCGAGAAATGATTCTGAGAAGGTTGAACCATTTGCAAGTCCGAGGTTGTTTGGCATGAGTTATCATCGCCGATCATGCTCCTGTTTGGATATACCAAAGAAAATGGATATCACTTTTTTAATTTTCAATATTGACTTATGGGTATGGAGCAGATCTACACAGAAATTTAAGTTTTGTTGTTGAAACTTGAAAGCACATGACAAAAGAAATCAAGACCATCCAATTAAGTTCCTTTTGACCAATTCAAGTAATATAGATTTTATAAAGGAAGATGTTGAAATTAAATTTATTTATTTCTTTTTTTTTACCCATGCATATGATAGGTGCAAGATATCCATCATCCTTAACAGTGATTAATCTCCGATGAGAAATCTGAAGGCACACAAGGTGGGTAGTCCCCTCCCAGCCAGATTTTTTTTCATTCGCAAGAATCAGGATTCAAACCTCTGACTACTTGTTTAAGGGGTCCAAGCCCTTATCACTGGGACCAACCTAAGTTGGTAAATTTATTTATTTCTTTTAGGTGCTAAATAATTAATCTCTATTGTAACCAAAAAAATAATAATTAATCTCTATAATTTCACTTATTTGAATTTTGGTCATTGGCACTCTAATAATTGAAAACTATAAAGACCAATCCCAAATAAAAAATAAAGATTAATATCTTAATAAATAAAATTTATAAGGACTAAATTACTAAAACCCAAATGAAAAAAAATATAAATCAATACCTTGGCCGTATAAATCAAAATCTGAATAAGTAATAATATAGAAAGCAATATCTAAAAAAATGTAAAGGTGAAAAATTTAAGTGAAGTAAACTTATGGGGAATTAATTATTTATTTTAAATTATTTTAATGGATGAGTTTAATTTTGATATACTATTAGTATGAAATTTTTAACCAATTAATCAACCCATCACAAATCATTTTAAGTATGACTTTTAAGATAGTTATTATAAAAGTTAAACATTTTTAATGATGTAATAATTTATGATTGATTGACAATATAAAAAACTTTTATATACCAATTAAATCCTTAATGTATACATTAGAGAAGATGTTCAAATTAGTACTTACTCTCGTGGTCTTGATATCCAAAGAGAACTGAGGGCTCGAAGACGGCCATAATACTCTCCAATCACAAGAAAACACCGTGCTGCCTGACGAACTGTCAATAATCGACATAATTGGTGAAGGGTCTGTTGCCTTAAATTATCAGCCTTCAATTCAAAAACATGAATGATTGAGTGAGATGATAGGTTAAGCAAGAAGCCAAGTTAACAAAACAATCAAGTCAGAGAAGAGTATGATACTTAATTCATTAATTAATTACATATATAAAAGTAGAAAAATCAAACCTCCACTACCATGCATATAAGAATTGAGATGGGTCCATAATCCAGGAACACATGGACAAGAGCACCATGCTTTCAATGGGGTTGAAACTGATGATCTTGTCGTATCTATTAGCTAGACTGTTTCCAATATATATAGAATAAAATAAATTATTTTTTATTTTATAATTCTTGGATTTATTTATTTTTTGGTTATCAATTCTTGGATTTATTTAGTTAGAATCATTTGGGAATTTAGTTTTTAAAATATTGGTGATTATAAGTCTACCTAGGGTTTATAATTAAACATCCAGCCATCACTGTCTAAAACCAACTTCTGATTGAACCCTTTTATGATGGAAAAACTAGATCAGATGTCTATAGCACTCTACCTTAGTTGAAAAATCACCAAGTAATAAACTAAAGTGCCCAGAAACAATATAATGGTTATATACTTATAAAAGACGTGTCAAACAAGTAGTACATAGGGGATCTAAGTCAACCCAGTTAAATTTACAAGAAATTATTAAGTTGTTTATATTTTATATAATATATATCGAAAAGAAATAGCTTGACGGAATAGAGACAGATCAAGTCTACCAGGCCATGATGCTTATCAAAGAACTAAAGGCATCTATTTATCAGTGGGCAAAGTGTGTAAGGATTACTCATAAAAAAGTATAAATTATAAGCTTTGGCTTTTTTTGTATAGTTTAGCCTTATATATGAAAATAAAAAGGAAATTATTCTCAATCAAGCTGAGGTGATCTGGAAGTGTTAGCTAAGGATACTCTATTTTATGGTATAAGATAAGGCAGAATTGCGGCACAAAACATGCATAAAGCCAATGAATGAGCAAAAGAAACAGAATGGAGAAGAAAGTAACATTTCCGCTATTAGTAATTATGTGTTATATAATTATCCATTTGTTTCATTCATTCATCTAGACTCAATTAACCATGCTAATGTGATGATCCGGCCTCAAGTAAAAAAAAAAAAACATAAGCCTGATTGAATGGTACTTTCCAATCCATTTTCAACCATAAAATTTCTTAAACCAATTAATTGGTATTCGAAAACTAAACTGAAGGATTGATAAGCTAGTCATGTATGAGGGAATTTGTCATTTATCCTAATGGAGAGGTGACCAAATCAATGGAATATGATGCATTATTTTTGGTTGTTTGATATCTTTGGTGATAGTGTGGACCATAGCAGGCGCCTGTTGCTTTGGATTTGGTTTAAAGTTGGTGGCTTCTACTGTGTTTTTATTGAGTCTACTGATATGAAAAATTTTCCTTATGCAGGAGTATGGGTTATCTTTAGGAATGCTTTCTTGGTTCTATTCTTTGGTTTTCTTTTTCGCTCTAGATTTTTGTCAGATTTACTGATTCCTTTTAAGTTAGTATGCTAGCTACTTACTTCGGGTCTAGATGCTCTCTACTTATTTCTTGTATACGGGTTGGGATATCCCTTGTACCCTCATTCAATACAATTTGCTTATAAAAAAAAAATGTATGAATTCAAATGTAATGTTGACATAAACATAATGCTGTCTCTCCTATCATCAGTCAAATACAAATAACTTTGACACAGATGTCACAATTGAGGCTAATTTACGTCAACCTCCCCACCAAATTGTTTGCTAAAAAAGGTATTACTTAAGCGCTAAGACATAAGAAAAAATATTGCCCCACAAGATAATGTGATCAATCAATTCAATAATATGACATTTTTGCTTCAAACCAATTTTTGTTTTTGTTTCTAATTTATCCAAAATATGTTATAATTAATATATGATATATATATATATATATATATATATATATATGTGTGTGTGTGTGTATAGAATTAACTATTTTAATTACCTGACGTACAAATCCTTCGAGGTTAGCAAGCTTGGCCATGGCGACGACCATCTGTTGGACACCGTCAACTACGGGCCCGCCGGCAATGGTGTCAACTAGAGACTGCTGCAGCTGTTCAAGGCCCTGAGAGAGAGCTTCCTCCGCTTGCTGTGACGAATGCCGGAGCCCATACATGCCCATTATTTGCTGCTCCGCTAGTGGCTCCAACTGTTGTATCAACATCTGTCACCAAAACATTAATACAATATATTTATCAAACAAATATTATATGATGAGTTTAATTTTGATATAAAGTGTAAGTTTTTTTACGATCTTAATTGATCACAAATCATTTTATGTGTAATTTTTAAAATAATAATGATGGTTAAACATTTTTAATGACGTGCTAATTTATGAGACGTCAGTATGATGAAAATTCTTCACATGATTAGTACATATCAGCAGTTATATACATACTACAAAAAAAGTGCATGGATGTATAAAATACGTACTGTGATGAGGTCTGAGGGCCTAAAACCACCTATCCAGAGGAAGCATCGCTCAGCTGGGGAAGTCCACATGCCATTAATAAGGTGAAACACATCTGTTCTAGCAGCCACTCCCTTCAGCCGGAAAATCTCATCGTGATGAGAAAGACATCCATCCACGATCACTCTCAGCTCATTGTCCGATAGTGGCGCCTGCAGCCCGGTCCGGAGCTCCGCCATGTGCCGGTGCTCATCTTCTAACCATCTACCGTATTCCATATCAAACATTGCAGCTCCTACATACAATACCAACAACACAATAATATTGCTCCGCTTGTTAGCTGTTACTAGAGACTGCTTGCTAATTATTAATAATTTATATTGCTATCATATGATATATATATATATATATATGGTATTACTTTTTTGGGTCAATATAATATATGATATTTTTAGTATTAAAACTAAAACGTTTGTTGTGTGATTGGGTAATTATGAATCAGTGCAAATATGACCCGGAATGAAACAGACCTAGCACCATTTTATTAATTTAATTCCCCTTGTGAACAAAATAAATGGATTAATCTATATTAGTGCTTTTCTTTTTCATCCCAAAGTGCATTTCCTGTGGATATTATTGCTATTTGTTCTAAATTTTTTAGTTAAAAAACCGTGTTATTTTACTAAAAGTGGAAAAGAACAGTTATCATGGATCAATAATTCACTGAAAAGTTAAAGCATATAAACTATAGCCTTTATATATGTGTTTACAAAAGGTCGTAGAGTTTTGTATCTTCTTCATTACATTTTAATATGTTAGCCCCATCATATTTAAATAATGGTCGATTGTTTTTATATATATCCATCCTATTTTATTATGTGGATTCAAACGTGAATTAGGCCACAGATTTTGGTCAAATTCTGAGACTTCTCCAGCTGATTCTAGATTTTGAATTGCGCTTTCAAAATCAAAATCTGACTTTTATTTTTGGATTTGAAAGATTCATTCATACATTTAAAAGGAACCAGTTACGTGTAAATAACAGCAAATACTCACCACGACTCCATTAATTTCATGTTCCATTTTCTAAAGTATAAAAAAGAGTCAAAAGATTACCACAACAAATCTTTCAGGTATTCATTATCCCAAGCTTTTCCATGCTCCATAATCATTTTATTAATATGTTTGCCAGAAAATTATCTTTTCACGTTTGAGGAAAAAATACAACAGTTAAAGTGCTAAACTCACCTGAACTTATATTGCCACCAGTACCACCACAACCCAAGAACAGTCCCTATTAAATTGTACAGCACAAATAATAATTATCAGAAATTAAAAAGGAAGAAGAAAAAAAGAAAAAAGAAGTACATTATGCAGCAATAGCAGTATGTATGTGTTAGTCATATACCTGAGAGCGTGCTCTTTGAAGGTCTTGTTCGAGTTGGGTAAGCTTTAACCTACTCGACTCTAGCTGCTGCACATAAGCCTGTTCCAATATAGAGAAGAAAAATGCAGCAGCAACCACATTTACAGTTTCTTTAAGGTCCATCTTTTCACTATAATATAAAATAAACTATTTCTAATTCTAACCAACTAACTACATTTATACAGTAGAATATGTGATGGGAATGGGACACACCTTTTTCCTGAGACGGCTTTTCCTTGCAGCCTCTCTGTTCTGTGCTAAACGTCTCAGTGTCTGAAACCAAATAAAACAGGAAAATCTTGACTTAGCCCTTTTGTATATGTAAAAGTAAAACCAAAGAATTAAAATATTTTGGAATATAATATAATATAATATATATATATATTATAAAAAAACATATTTTTAAAAATATGTCAAGTGTGTGTGATATTCACAACCTTTGGATCAAGTGGCTTCTCTGATGTGGAGCCAGCTCCCTTCTTCTGCAATAGAAAGAACACAAAAGTTACTTCTTTTCTTCAAAAAAGAAAGATTATTTCAGAGGGGAAAGGCTAGAAAATAGAGAGGTACACTCAAATGTTAAATTACTCAGCTCAGTTTAGAATATGGCACTGGAAAACCAGAAAAATGTAGCCATAGTAGTACCTTTTTAGATGCTAAATAAATCAAGGAGGGAAATGGGGGAAAATTGTTCAACGTTACTCAACTTCATATCCTAGCTTTGAGGAATCGAAGTTGTTAAAAGCAAAGCTTACATAGATGCTATGCTTTTAACCAAGAACATAAGATAAAATGATCAACATTAGAGTGCTCACGGAATTTCTGGGAAGCATTTCTGCATGCAGAGGCCCCTTATTGGGCCATTTCTCTTGAGGAGGCATGCAATCATCAATATGATATGGGTAGCAAAAAGCATCATCATCTGCCATTGTTTTGGTATATTGTGATTTAGATTTTCAATTCCAAAATTGACTTGGGAGAAAGAAAACACAAGTGTTCTTCAGAGAAGTAGGTGTGGGTCACTATTATATTTATATTAATGAAAAACATTGATATGTACTGAAAGAGTTCTGTTATTTATAATGCAGATTTGATATCCTGAAGATATTCCGGTAATATTCAATTTTACTTACATAAAAATATCAAAGCTTATTATTCAGTGTATATAAAATTTAGTTGTACAAAAAATATTATTGTTACTGAAAAAGATCCTCGCTTTGTTTTTTTGTTTGTTTTTTGTCACGTTCCCCTCTCTTTCTATCTCTCATATTTCATGTCAGACATTCATCAGAAAATCGTTCAGGAATCAGGAAAACTCTGTGTTGTTTTGATTTTCTGAGAGCTGTTGGGATCTGTGCTGTTCTTTTGTGAAGATTTATGCACAGAAGGAAGAGAGAGAGAGAGAGAAAGACCAAAATAGTAGTAATAGTGGCCAAGTTTCTTTGTGTTTTGGGGACATGGAAAGAGAGAACTGAGAGATAAACAGTGAAACAAAAATAGTTGTTGTTTAAGAACCTTTTCCTGAGGTGATTTGGCAGCTGATTGATTCTGTGATGGGCCTGTTCTTGAGGCATCGCTTGCCATCTCCTGTTGAAGTTGGTGTTGTCTTTGCTGCAGATGCTGCTGATCAAAAGCCTGATGATCCGAAGAAGATGCCTTTTTACTTATGAGAGATTCTACTTCAAACTGGGGCTCACTTTTGCTTGAAGAAAAGGTGTTCACACCTGATCCTGAATCAGTGCTTTCCCCTCCTGACTTGGAACTTCCCTGTATTTTGATTGAGATACCAAAGAAATGACCAATAGTATTTCATTTTTGCATGTGAGTAGTCAAAGCCAATTTTGAAAGAATATTGAACTTTTGTAAAGGAAGGACTGAACCATGTACTTCTCAAAACGAAAAAGAATTTAAAAAAAAAAAAAAAGATTGTAATTTTCTTGAACTTCAAATCAAAGTTTTACTAAGCATCTTTATATATATGGATTGGTCAAAGATAGAGAGAGAGAGAGAGAGAGAGAGAGACTAGTACTCTTGGGGTTTGCTGGAATCTCATTGGCCATGAAGGGAACATTTCCAGTGTAGCTGCAGGTCTGCCTGTGAATAAAGCTGCAAGAATCCACAAAAGCAAAATCTCAAAGGATCAACAAAAAATAAAAGCCTTCAGGATTTTACAATTATATCAAAAGATGGAGGAACCTAATCCTTCCTTTTCAACAGTTATGGAGAATCATGCAAGGAAAGTCAGGTTACTAAGATTGTAACCCCACGCCATCCAAGTGTATTGCCTCAGAATCATTATGGTATTGGAAATGGTAACTCCCCCCACTCAGCACTCTTTAGACATATTCAAACTTCACCTCCTCCCATCACCATTTTTTCTTTTCTATGCTTTTTTGGAAAAGAGTTGGTTATGCTTATGTAACGTCAGAAAAAGGTAAACCATGGAAAGGGAAACATACGTGCTTTGGCTTCATCATTTCTAGCTTTAACTCCTTGCAGACCAATTGCCTCTTCCAGCTCTCTAAAATCAAAAGGTGATCCTTGATTGCTAAGAAACAAAAAAAAAAAAAAAAAAACATGAAATTAGAATAAAGCAAATTTGTATAAATGAAGAAACACCATATATATATATATATATATATATATATATATATATATAAGAATAGGAATTCAGTTATCTTTGAGAGAAAAGTTTGAAGTAGTATAGAAATTATTGAAGAATACATTAAGCCTGATGCAGGAATGTTCATCCCATGAAGAACTCCATAAGGGACATGATGACTTGAAGGCCCAGACTCAGATAGCCCCATTCCTCCTATTCTTTTGCTCGCCATGCAAGGCTGCTTAGACCATTCTCATCTTCCCTGAAAGCTGAAAGTGAAAGGTTCTCATTCAGTGGAAATTCAATTCACAGGAACAAAACTTGATTACCAGAGCTGAAGAATCGATCAAAACTGATGTGTGTGCTTGTGCCTATTTATATATAGACACATACACACATAAACATAGAATTCTATGTATGTGTATGAAAATCAGTAAGTGGTACGTGTTACCTCAGTTTTCTTTGGAATTCTAAGGAGAAAAATAGGACCCTATATGGACAAGTTTACACAGCAGCCAAAGATCAAAGCTTTCTTGTCAAAGTAGTATATAAGTTGGCACAACAAGAGGGTGTGGTCTTTTTCTCATATATGTAATATGTTCCCTCTTTGCAACTTTTTATCTTACATGGGTGTGTGTCTCTATCTCTTTCTTTTCTCCTTCTCTAGGAAGAAACCTGATTGACAAGTGTGTTTGGCTTGCTTTATCACTGTCCCTAGTTGTAACTATAGCAGATTGAGGAACTCATTCTGAGGTGGTGGTGTGTGGTACCCCCAAATCTTGTCCTAACAGTTGTCTCAGCCTCTCTTAGCTTTTGGAGTTTGAAAGGGTTCTGAAATAAAATATAAAAATTGAATAAATAATAAAGAAATTAATAAAATAAGAGGGGTGGGGTCCTCTGCAGGAAACCACTAGAATCACTGACTCCTACTCCACTCTCTCTCTCCTCTAACCGCCTGTGTTTTCTTATTGGTTCTCTCATAGGGGGTTTTTCTTCAGGGCTGCATGTACTTAGTAGAAAAAAGTCATACATATTTATTTATCTAGGAAAACAATAAATTCAGCACAAGATCAAGATGAGACAAGTTGTCTGTTGTTTTTTTTCCTCATTAAAGATGTCATAAAAGGACCAAAAGAGAAAGCTCTAAAGGTGATTTATTCTTGATCCTTTTATACCCAAGAGGTGATGGATTTCACGTTTTTTACAACTAAGAGCTGTAAGGAAGTGAGATCTTTTACACATCACATCATAAACTTGTGCTCATACCATTTCAACCGAAACATTAGAATAATATTCCACAAGCATACCCACTTTGTGTATTTAATCTAAGCTCTGAGATGGATTTGTTTGGTATTATCCCCTTTGTTGATAGGTCAACATCCATTCCCTGTCATCACCTAAAACCATGCCATGTTAAGATTCTTTTCTACTTATAGACATATGTTTGCTCAGCATTAGCAACTTAATTTCATTTAAGTTGTTATTAGTATCATAAATCCTTCATTAGATGGAGTTTAAGTTTTGGTTTAACTCTCAAACATTGTGTCTAAGAGTCAGCTTAATTTTCCACAATTTCAGTCTTTTATGTGTAAGTCCAGTACCATCATTATTGAGGAACAAATATATTATGTAATATATATTATATGCTAGTTAATAAAGAAGAGACAGAGAAAAAAGATATATGTATAAAGAGGAAAAAGCAAATATTATATTTTCTGCTCATCTAATACCTTTTATAAGTAATATGCCTCCTACCAATTATTCCTTTATCATGCCAATGATAGGTCTTTTAAAAAGTGGTTTGGATCAAAATATAAACTCTTTCATGGATTGGGTCAATATGCATTTTAAGCATATTCCATTGTTCCAAATATACCTCACAACATATGTTCTTCACAAGGAAATGTTTTTGTGAAGGTTGTTTTAGACACCAAGTCGTTCCACGAATCTGGCATTACCTTGAGCTGTGATTCTTTGAGCTCCACTGTTTCCCTGTCTGCAGAGAGGTAATTAGTCTGGATCAAATTAATTCCGTGTAGAATTAATTATGTTCAACTGTTATGTTAAGTCACTACTTCTCATCTAAGCAAGTAACCAAAAGTGCATTGTTTATTAATTTTTTTTGCCCTGGCTATACCATTTGGCATCAATACTGACGTTGAGCAGTTTGTGTGACCATTGCCTTTCATTCTTTATAGGTGAATGGTTATTTGCTGATCAAGCAGATATTCCATGTGTGGAGGGGTCTTCAAATGGACCATGGCTTTAATAAGCCATGTACATTGAGAGAAAAAAAAAAAAAACATGGCATCCAATGATTGGCAATGGTCCCCGGAAGGCAATAATCCCACCACATATAATTTGGTCCTATAGATGAACGTACGTATGAATTACGTTGTCCTATAATTTTCTCAGATACTATAGGGCTTGAGAAATATGTGAAATTTATCATATTACGATTTAAGAGGAGAGTATGACTTATTTACACTATAGGGCTTGGTCATGATACCATTAATGTTACTTAAGATCATGAGAAGACTTCCTCCTCCTTTAATAAATAGACAAGAAAGCTATTGGAGTTTAATTCAAATACACAACAAACTTCATCAACATGATAAAGGCATGAACCATCCAATCTTTTTTGCATGTCATAAAATCAACATAGAACCTATTAATTGTCAAATTTCACTTAAACTTCATCTGAGCAACTCAAATTAACGGATATAAAAAGAGAGTAATAAATATATATATATATATATATATATATATATATATATATATATATATATATATATAAAAGGAGTAAAGAGTTATACAGGAAAAATAATTCCCATACTACACATACTTCCCAATTCCAAATACACATTTGTTTTGTCCCACGATAAGGTAGCTTAAGTCGGCATTTGGGAAGTCGACTTCCTTTTGCTGTTTTTTCTTGTTACAAAGTCGACATCCCAATTGTCCACTTCCCTTGCTTTTTTTCAATTTCATGTTGGGAAGTCGGCACCTATTTGTCGATTTCCCTAGTTACCGTTTTTAAAAATTTTAAAATTTGATAATTAAAAAATGACTAAAATCGATTTTTGAGAAACCGACTTCCCAATGGGATGAAAAAATGTGTATTTTAAGAAATACTTAGGAAAGTGTGTATTTTGGGAATTATTTTTTTGGTTTATTTTAATATTTTTTCCCGAAATACCATACGTTATTCATATTTTATTCATTATTCATTCATTCTAGAAAACGTACGAAAGAAAATCTCAAGTCATTCTTTCTAGGAAATGGACGAGGGAAATCCGGAAGGAGTAAATATAATCAAAGAGCCAATGTCATACAATTTTAATTTACTTCACAGTTAGGTCAGTAACGCATAAACCAAATATAAAGGCTGGTTATTCATACTTACTACATATATTTCCTTGTAGATTTTTGAGAGCTTCAGTTACTTCAAAGTTTGATAAATATAATCAAAGAGCCAATGTCATACAATTTTATTTGGTTTACAGTTAGGTGAGTTACGCGTAGATCAAATATAAAGATTGGTTATTCATATTTACTGCATATATTTCCTCGTAAGCTTTTGAGAGCTTCAGCTACTTCGAAGTCTAAATTAAATATAGAATGATTTAACCTCACCTTTCACATTTGAGGTACATATCATAAAGTTGTAGCGTGTATTATATCATACAAATTAACCCATATAAAAAGAGAGTAATATATATATATAAATAAAGAGTAAAGAGTTACAAATAGGAGAGAGATAAATCCTTCACATAAATATTTAAATAATACAGAAAAAATAATTCTCAAACTACACATTCTTCCCAATTCCAAATACACATTTGTTTTGTCCTACCGGAAGGAAGCTTAAGTCGGCATTTGGGAAGTCAACTTCCCTTTACTGCTTTTTCTTGTTGGGAAGTCGACATCCCAGTTGTCTATTTCCCTTGCTTTTTTTAAAAAATTTTATGTTGGGAAATCGACACTCATTTGTCGATTTCCATTGTTACCGTTTTTAAAATTTTTGAAATTTGATAAATAATTATAATAATTGAAAAAATGACTAAAATCGATTTTTGAGAAACCGACTTCCCAATGGGTTGAAAAATGTGTAGTTTAAGAAATAATGAGGGAAAAGTGTGTAATTTGGGAATTAATTTTTTGGTCTATTTTAATATTTTTTCCCGAAAAACCATAGGTTGTTTATATTTTATTATTTATTCATTCATTCTAGAAAAACGTACGAAATTAAATCTCAAGACATTCATTCTAGGAAATGGACTAGAAAAATCTAAAAGGAGTAAATATAATCAAAGAGGCAATGTCATACAATTTTAATAACTTACTTTATAGTTAGGTGAATTACGCATAGACCAAATATAAAGACTGGTTATTCATACTTACTACATATATTTCCTCGTAGATTTTTGAGAGCTTCAGTTAATTCAAAGTCTAATAAATATAATAAAAAAGCCAACGTCATACAATTTTAATTTGCTTTACAGTTAGGTGAGTTACGCGTAGACCAAATATAAAGACTCGTTATTCATATTTACTACATATATTTCCTCATAAGCTTTTGAGTGCCAGCTTCAGCTACTTCGAAGTCTAAATTATATATAGGATGATTTAACCTCACCTTTCACCTTTGAGGTACATATCATAAAATTGTAGCTTGTATTGTATCATACAGATTAATCGATATAAAAATAGAGCAATAAATTTTCGGCAAAATTACATTTTTGGTCCCTTAACTTTTTTTTTGTAACAAACTAGTCCCTTATGTTTACCAACGTTAACAATAATGGCCGAAGTGTTACTCTCCATTCAACTTTATTAATCGTGTCCGTTAACTCAACAACTGGACGTATTAAGTGGTTGGTGACCTAGTTGTTGCCATTGAGAATATATGGGTTATCTTCCTCCCCCTTAAATGGTGACCTAGAGTTCATGGTTCCCACCCAATCTTCTTCCCTACAATCATGACTACAAAACTTGGTTTACTTTTACCTTACTCAAACACTGATTTGAAGTCATCAAAACGACGTCATTTTGGCCAAGCCACCAAGCTAGCACCATGCATGCCAGCGCCATGTTGGATACTTAACGGACACGTATGACCGTTTGAGGCGGTGTTTACTAATGTTTAGGTCAACGTTGTTAATGTTTGTAAACATAAGGGACTTATTTGTCACAAAAAAAGTTAAGAGACCAAAATGAAAAAAACAATTAAGATAAGGGACCAAAAGAGTAATTTTGCCTAAATTATATATATATAATTCCAAAACTATTTAAATATTTAAATACAGGAAAAATAATTCTCAAACTACACATCCTTCCCAATTCCAAATACACATTTGTTTTGTCCTACGGGAAGGCAGCTTATGTCAGCATTTGGGAAGTCGACTTCTTTTTACTGCTTTTTCTTGTTCGGAAGTCGACATCCCAATTGTCCACTTCCCTTGCTTTTTTTTCAATTTCATGTTGGGAAGTCGGCACCCATTCGTCGATTTCCCTTGTTATCGTTTTTTAAAATTTTGAAATTTGATAAATAATTTTGATAATTCAAAAAATGACTAAAATTGACTTTTGAGAACCGAGTTCCCAATGGTTGAAAAAATGTGCAGTTTAAGAAATAATGGGGGGGAAGTGTGTATTTTGGGAATTAACTTTTTGGTTTATTTTAATATTTTTTCCCCGAAAAACCATAGGTTGTTTATATTTTATTCATTATTCATTCATATTAGATAAACGTACAAAATAAAATCTCAAGGCATTCATTCTAGGAAATGGACGAGAGAAATCCGGAAGGAGTAAATATAATCAAAGAGCCAATGTCATACAATTTTAATAATTTACTTTACAGTTAGGTGAGTTACGCATAGACCAAATATAAAGGCTGGTTATTCATATTTACTACATATATTTTCTCGTAAGCTTTTGAGAGTGCTTCAGTTACTTCGAAGCCTAAATTATATATAGAATGATTTAACCCCACCTTTCACATTTGAGGTACATATCATAAATATGTAGATTGTATATTATCTAGATATTTTTAGTTTAACTTGTATATATATGGGTCATGAGCTGGTTTTACTGACTGGTCTGGGTTTCCATAATTGTTTTGTAACTAATAGTTACTCTTTTATTTTTTTTAACTTCAACCCTATTTGTACAAAATAATAATAAAGAAAGTAACAAAAATACAAATTAACAGATATAAAAAGAGAGTAATAATTTATATATAAAGAGTAAAGAGTTACAAATAGGAGAGAGATAAAATCTTGGCAAAAATATTTATATAATACAAGAAAAATAATTCTCAAACTACACATCCTTCCCAATTCCAAATACAAATTTGTCTTTTTCCTACGGGAAGGCAGATTAAGTCAGCATTTGGGAAGTCGACTTCCTTTTACTGCTTTTTCTTGCTGGGAAGTCGACATCCCAAATGTCCACTTCCCTTGCTTTTTTTCAATTTCATGTTGGGAAGTCGGCACCCATTTGTGGATTTCCCTTGTTACTGTTTTTTAAATTTTTGAAATTTGATAAATAATTTTGATAATTTAAAAAATGTCAAAAATCGATTTTTGAGAAACCGACTTCTCAATGGGTCGAAAAAATGTGTAGTTTAAGAAATAATTAGGAAAGTGTGTATTTTGGGAATTATGTTTTTGGTTTATTTTAATATTTTTTCCCGAATAGCCATAGGTTGTTTATATTTTATTCATTATTCATTCATTCTAGAAAACATACGAAAGAAAATCTCAAGTCATTCTTTCTAGGAAATGGACGAGGGAAATCCGGAAGGAGTAATTATAATCAAAGAGCCAATGTCATACAGTTTTAACTTACTTTACAGTTAGGTCAGTAAAGTATAAACCAAATATAAAGGTTGGTTATTCATACTTACTACATATATTTCCTTGTAGACTTTTGAGAGCTTCAGTTACTTCAAAGTCTGATAAATATAATCAAAGAGCCAACGCTATACAATTTTAATTTGCTTTACAATTAGGAGAGTTACGCGTAGACCAAATATAAAGACTGGCCATTCATATTTACTACATATATTTCCTCGTAAGCTTTTGAGAGCCAGCTACTTCGAAGTCTAAATTATATATAGAATGATTTAACCTCACCTTTCACATTTGAGGTACATATCATAAAGTTGTAGCTTGTATTGTATCATACAAATTAACACATATAAAAAGAGAGTAATTATATATATATATAAAGAGTAAAGAGTTATAAATAGGAGAGAGATAAAACCTTCGCAAAAATATTTAAATAATAAAGGAAAAATAATTCGCAAACTACACATCCTTCCCAATTGCAAATACACATTTGTTTTGTCCCATGGGAAGTCAGCTTAAGTCGGCATTTAGGAAGTCGACTTCCATTTAATGCTTTTTCTTGTTGGGAAATCAACATCCCAATTATCCACCTCTCTTGCTTTTTTTTTTTTTTTTCAATTTCATGTTGGGAAGTCGGCACCCATGTTTTGATTTACCTTGTTATCGTTTTTTAAAATTTTGAAATTTGATAAATAATTTTGATAATTAAAAAATGACTTACATCGATTTTTGAGAAACCGACTTCCCATTGGGTTGAAAAAAATGTGCAGTTTAAGAAATAATGGGGGGAAGTTGGTATTTTGGGAATTAATTTTTTGGTTCATTTTAATATTTTTCCCCGAAAAACCATAGGTTGTTTATATTTCATTTATTATTCATTCGTTCTAGAAAGCATACGAAAGAAAATCTCAAGTCATTCATTCTAGAGAATGGACGAGAAAAATCCGGAAGGAGTAAATATAATCAAAGAGCAATGTCATACAATTTTAATTTACTTTATAGTTAGGTCAGTAACACATAGACATGAAGGCTCGTTATTCATATTTACTACATATATTTCCTTGTAGACTTTTGAGAGCTTCAGTTACTTCAAAGTCTAATAAATATAATCAAAGAGTCAACGTCATACATTTTTAACTTGCTTTATAGTTAGGTGAGTTATGCATAGATGATAATCTTTTAGATTATTTTATTTTTGTGTGCTTAATGGGTGGATTTTTGCTTCTAATTGTACTAATTGATTGAGTTTGGTCCCTAAGTTTAGTTAGTTGAGTTTTTAATAGTGTTTTACGTGTTTTAGTTAATTTTATGTTTTTAGAGTTAATCTAATATTGCTTTTACTTATTTACATTTGTAGGAAATAATAAAGATGAGATTGAGTCATGAAGAATTATGAGATAAAAGCTATTTACTTGGAGTAAGAAGATCATATGCACAAGGTAACGAAGCTCAAGTAAATGCAATAAAATTTGCATTAGTTTGGACATTGGGCCAAAAGCCCAAGTAAAATGTCATTTTGCTTTGAATTGAATTCGTGGAGCTTTGGGGGGTGGTTTAATTAGAATGAAGAAAAAAAAGGGAGGTTACTTTTTGCACTACAAAAATATTTAATACACTACTAATCTCAATTTTTTTTTTTTTGCTTTTTTCTAAAATACCCTATCAGTTATCTTCCTCCTATTTTCCTTCTCACAAAGAACCCCAACCCCTCCCCCAAAAAACCCTTACTCCTCACGCAAAAATCCTCATCTCTTTCCTCCTCTTCGATGGTGTGCTGCTTGAAGATCGCTGGTGTAGTTGCAGTGTTGTTGGTTTCTTCTTTTGCTCTCCTTCTTCGTTGGTTTATCATCAGATGCGTTTCAATCTTTATTTTATTTTTTTCAATTTTTTCATGCTTACCGGAATTATGTTTCCAGAATACAAATGCATACAATAATGAAAACTTAATTCCGTAATACAAAAACACCGGAAATTTTTTTGCTACCGAAAACTTAATTCCGGAGCATCGTATGACTTATTCCGGAAGCTATTTAGAATTGTCTATGGAAACATGTTTCCGGTAGCAAATTATATATGCATTCCGGATTCATATTTCCGGACCTTTGAGGTACATATCATAAAGTTGTAGCTTGTATTGTATCATACAAATTAACACATATAAAAAGAGAGTAATTTTATATATATATATATATATATATATATATATATATATATATATATATATATATATATATATATATATATATATATATATATATATAAAGAGTAAAGAGTTATAAATAGGAGAGAGATAAAACCTTCGCAAAAATATTTAAATAATAAGGAAAAATAATTCCCAAACTACACATCCTTCCAAATTCTAAATCCACATTTGTTTTGTTCTATGGGAAGGCAGCTTAAGTCGGCATTTGGGAAGTCGACTTCCATTTAATGCTTTTTCTTGTTGGGAAATCAACATCCCAATTGTCCACTTCCCTTGTTTTTTTTTTTTCAATTTCATGTTGGGAAGTCGGCACCCATGTTTTGATTTCCCTTGTTATCGTCTTTTAAAATTTTGAAATTTGATAATTAAAAAATGACTTAAATCGATTTTTGAGAAACCGACTTCCTATTGGGTTGAAAAAAATGTGTAGTTTAAGAAATAATGGGGGAAGTTGGTATTTTGGGAATTAATTTTTTGGTTCATTTTAATATTTTTCCTCGAAAAACCATAGGTTGTTTATATTTCATTTATTATTCATTCGTTCTAGAAAGCATACGAAAGAAAATCTCAAGTCATTCATTCTAGAGAATGGACGAGAAAATCCGGAAGGAGTAAATATAATCAAAGAGCAATGTCATACAATTTTAATTTACTTTATAGTTAGGTCAGTAACACATAGACCAAATATGAAGGCTCGTTATTCATATTTACTACATATATTTCCTTGTAGACTTTTGAGAGCTTCAGTTACTTCAAAGTCTAATAAATATAATCAAAGAGTTAACATCATACATTTTTAACTTGCTTTATAGTTAGGTGAGTTACGCGTAGATGATAATCTTCTAGATTATGTTAATTTTGTGTGCTTAATGGATGGATTTTTGCTCCTAATTATACTAATTGATTGAGTTTTTAATAGTGTTTTACGTGTTTTAGTTAATTTTATGTTTTTAGAGTTAATCTAATATTGCTTTTACTTATTTACATTTGTAGGAAATAGTAAAGATGAGATTGAGTCATGAAGAATCACGAGATAAAAGCTATTTACTTGGAGTAAGAAGATCACACGCACAAGGTAACAAAGCTCAAGTAAATGCAATAAAATTTGCATTAGTTTGGACATTGGGCCAAAAGCCCAAGTAAAATACCATTTTGCTTTGAATTAAATGGCTGGAAGCTCCTCGAGCTTTGGGGGTGGTTTAATTAGAATGAAGAAAAAAAAGGAAGGTTACTTTTTACAGCACAAAAATATTTAATACACCACTAATCTCAATTTTTTTTTTGCTTTTTTCTAAAATAACCCTATCAGATATCTCCCTCCTATTTTCCTTCTCACAAAGAACCTCAACCCCTCCCCCAAAAAACCCTTACTCCTCACGCAAAAATCTTCATCCCTTTCCTCCTCTTCCATGGTGTGCTGCTTGAAGATCGCTGGTGTAGTTGCAGTGTTGTTGGTTTCTTCTTTTGCTCTCCTTCTTCGTTGGTTCATCATCAGGTGCGTTTCAATCATTATTTTTTTTTCAATTTTTTCATGCTTACCGGAATTAAGTTTCCGGAATACAAATGCATACAATAATGAAAACTTAATTCCGGAATACCAAAACACTTGAAATTTTTTTGCTACCGAAAACTTAATTCCGGAGTACCAAACCACCTGAAATTTTTTTGCTACCGAAAATTTAATTCCGGAACATCGTATGACTTATTCCGGAAACTTAATTTCGGAAGCTATTTAGAATTGTCTATGGAAACATGTTTCCGGTAGCAAATTATATATGCATTCCGGATTCATATTCTCCGTAGTCACAAAAATATATGCATTCCGGAAATATGTTTCCGGAAGTAACAAAATTGTATTCCGGATTCTTTTTTCCGGTAGTGTATACAAAGAATTCCGGAAACTTATTTCCGGTTGGTGAAACAATTGTGTTCCGGAAACTTATTTCTTGTATGATAAAAAAATTGCGTAACATAAAGTTACGTACCTGATCAGCGATGGGAAAAGATGAAGAATTTGTGGGAAATAATGTATTCTGAAGATGTGTTCCAAATGAATTGAATTAAATGGCTATAATTGAATTGAATTGAATGACTATAATTGAATTGAATTGAATTGAATGAGTGAACGAGGGAGAGGAGATAAATAATAACATAAAGTGGGAAGAAAAGGGTTTCTTGGGATGAATGATGGTATAGAATTATGAAAAGGTTTTAGGGGATAAAATTTTAAAAAAGAAAAGGGTATTTAGGGTATAAAATAATTTTTAAAAAAAAAATTGTGGTGTATTAAAGAATTTTGTGGTGCCGAAAGTAACCTCAAATAAAAAGCCATCCAAGGCCGACCTGAAAGAAATGCAAGAATTGGATTTGGAAAGTCAATTGAGATGGGAAAGAAAAAAAGGCCGTACGTTGCTGAGGCTGGGTTGTCTGGAAAAAAAAAGAATGAAATGTAATCTTTTTATTTTATTTTAGGGTTTAGCATGTCTAGCTAATTCCTTTTTTAGTTAGGAATTTGATGTAATCTTTTTATGATAATGTTTTAATTGACTCTTTGATTATCTTATGAACATTTGGTATTGTTGATGTGATGTTTACTTTGCAAAATGACATTTGAATGCTTAACTACCATTCTTGTGTTTCGAAGGTTCATGTATATGTAAGGAATGGTGATACGTGGACTTTTTTTCAAGCAAAAAATTGGTATGCAAAGGCATCACTGTAATGGAAACCATCCCAACTAGGTTGGCACTATAACTACTACCAATCATTTGCGGCATACGAAAAATTTATACATAAGAAAATAGAAAAAAATACAAAAAAGCAGGGAGGCATAGACTAGACCCATGAAAAGAAAGAACTACTTAAACCTAAAATTAGGCCGACTCCATCTATTACAGAAGAAGTCATACCTAATAAAATTTAGGATTAGATCCCACCAAGTATAGCATTTTGATCTTACTCCAAAATTGGCTAACTTATCTGCGAAGTGATTTCCCTCCCTAAAAACATGAGAGATATACGTGGACTTATCTCTTGTATTCATTACCATTAATTAAGTTTATCTAGGGATGGATGACTTGATTGATGTGGTTGTACCACAAATTCCATAAAGCTTTCATCACCATGCCTTATTAATTAGACCTAAGGAATTAGCTAATTGATGGGGTTTTGGTAGAATTAATTCACCAAGAAATTATGTTTCAATTAATTAAGGGAATTTAACCTTCAACAAACCAATTGGAATTAGGATCATCGGATTTTCGATCATTCATAGGATTCCTTGTCTATGAGGAATCCGGATTCATAATTGGGTTTAATCAAATCCTTAGCATTTTTATCTCTATTTTTGTCTCTTAAGTGCTTGTTTAATTGTCTACAAGAAAAATCCAAAAATAGTTTAATTGCTTTATTTCATGTTCTGAGCTCTCTTCATACCAAAGAATACGTTTAAATAGCGGTTCAATTTGTGAATTGATACTTGACAACCGATCCCCATAGACGATATCTGATTCCCACCGTTTTATTACTTGCAACGATCCGGTACACTTGTCGTGATTTCAACAAGTTTTTGCCAAATATAAAGGTTGGTTATTCATATTTACTACATACATTTCCTCGTAAGCTTTCGAGAGCTTCAGTTACTTCGAAGTCTAAATTATGTATAGAACGATTTAACCTCACCTTTCACATTTGAGGTACATATCATAAAATTGTAGCTTGTATTGTATCCAAATATGCTTAGTTTAACTTTATATATATATATATATATATATATATATATATAAAGGGTTGAGCTGGTTTTACTGATTGGTCTGGTTTGCGTACCTGTTTGGTAACTAATAGATACTCTTTTATTTTTTTAACTTCAACCCTATTTGTGCAAAATATAATAAAGAAAGTAATAAAAATACAAATTAACGGATATAAAAAGAGAGTAATAAATTATTTATTTATATATATATATATAAATAAATAAATAAATAAAGAGTAAGGAGTTATAAATATGAGAGAGATAAAATCTTGGCAAAAATATTTAAATAATACAGAAAAAATTAATTCTCAAACTACACATCCTTCCCAATTTCAAATACACATTTGTTTTGTCCTACGGGAAGGCAGCTTAAGCCGGCATCTGGGAAGCCGACTTCCCTTTACTGCTTTTTCTTGTCGGGAAGTCGACATCCCAATTGTCCACTTCCCTCCATTTTTTTTCAATTCCATGTTGGGAAGTCGGTAGCCATTTGTCGATTTCCCTTGTTACCGATTTTTAAAATTTTGAAATTTGATAAATAATTTTGATAATTCACAAAATGACTAAAATTGATTTTTGAGAAACGAACTTCCCAATGGTTGAAAAAATGTGCAGTTTAAGAAATAATGGGGGAAAGTGTGTATTTTGGGAATTAATTTTTAGAATGTTATATGTTATATCTGTTGATGTTATTTAAATTTATTTTTTATTTATTGTGTTGATAAAAACTGAATCATCAATCCAATCCGCTTTTAATTTTACTTTATTAACTTTTGTTAAGGAATAAGGCTTCTTAAGAGGGTTAAATAAGGTTGTTTTACCAAGGAATGAAGTTTCAACTAATTAAAGGAATCTTTAATAAAGAATTTGGAACTGTGATAATAAGGGTAATTCAAAAATAGTACTTTATCTATGAAGTACTCATATTCATAACCAATTGAAAACACCAAGTGTCACCCGAACTAGCATTTCCTACTTGTTTTATTTTCTTGCTCTATTTTCTTTACTTTTAGTGTCTTTAGATTTCTTTTCAATCCGAATTGCATCCAATTAGTCAAATCTTAGTGAAACAATGTGTTAACTTAATTCTCATGGGAACGATACTCACTCATCACTCTATTACTTTATGCCACCCAGTATACTTCCCATAGGCATATCACTGTCGAGCCTCGTGTTGTTGCCATCGATCCAGCACATCAGAATCGTTATCACACACCACCGGTTGTGTATAATCGATCTAAAAATGAATAACAAAGAACCATTAATTTAACATTTTGGCATTCCATTCGAGGGTGACACCACCATTATAGGAATAACCACAAGCCACGATCGAGTCTCACTGTCGGGTGTGATTGATTTAAGGCGAGGGCTAGGTGGTACGTCTAAGTTATAAAATTCAACTTTGTTGACCATTTAGCGATCGTGCTTGCGATCGTATTTGGTATACAACAACTATTTTTTACATTTAGCGACCGAATAGTATCAGTAACTAAACCTTGTCACATGAGTTATCAGTGGTTGTTGTTTGCAACATAATTTGAGATTGTTTTTATTTTTAACGGATTAGAGATTGAATTAGCGACTGATTCCTTTCAGTTGCTAAAAACTAAATCCCCAAATAGGACGTGGGCTCCTTCGCCCCTTTCACTCTCAGAACTCCCATCCTTTCACTCTCAAATCCCTAACCCCGGAACTCCTTCCCTTTCACTCTCCTTTTCCTTCTAACTCTCCCCTTTTCCCTAACATTCTTTGCAAATCCTTAACGTCTATCTTTCGCGTCTCTCTCTCTCCACTTTCGTAGACGAAGAAGAAGAAGACCAACGCGAACTTTGTTTTCTGCTTCTGACGTTGTGCTCCTCCAACGCTGTGTTGTGCTCCTCCGCGTTGTGATGTGCTTACGGCGAGCTGTCCTCCAACATAGGTGACTTATTATTTCATTTTCCTCTTCTATAACCCTAACTCCTATTGTTGAAAATATTTGATAATGCTTTAAGGGTGTGTTTGGATGGGGTAATGTTAGAGGGTGAAGTATTTGTAGAGGGTAATTAAAATACATTACTCCAAAATATCTTGTTTGGATATAAAATGTGGAGGATTTAAAAAATGAACGGATTTTATAAGGTATTTCATTTGAACTAAATTTAAGGGATTTCAAATACCACCTCAAATGTAGCGGCCCAGTCTGCTTTTAGGATTGCAGACTGTCCCCACAAATCAACACGGGTTTTTTCAGTGTGCTTTGTCATCACTCACGCGTTTTCTGGGAAACTTCTCAAAAGGTCACCCATCCCACAATTACTCCAAGACAAGCACGCTTAACTATGGAGTTTTTATGTTATGGACTCCCGAAAAGAAGATGCATCTTGTTGATATAGGTAATACCAATCAATTCTTATAAGTCTTCCTTCAACTGTACAGTCCCATACCTGCACAGTCTCAGGATCCCTCTCATTCCGATGTGAATTCGGTGCATTCATGTATCCCTTTGCCTAGAAGCCTGCCAGGAGCCGCTTCTTGTCTGTGCCTCATGCACCAGCGATCACTCCCCGCCCTCGTCAGCTTCAGACGTTACAAAACCTAGGAATTTGAAATTCCTTTGTGCTCTCTAATGTGAATCTCAATGGACCACCATTGTCGGCCATTGCACCACCGCCGCCGGCCGACCACCACCACCACAAATTTTTAGAATAAATTTTGAAAATGAAATTCTATAATCTAAGGAAATTAAACTCATTTATCCAAAAAAAAAAAAAAAGAATTTTAAATACAAAGAATTTGAATTACTCTATTCAAACAAAGTATTTTCAAAATGAAGGTTATTCAAATGAAACAATTGAATTACCTTGTATTTTAAATACCTTGGAATTTTGAAATACCCCATTCAAACATGCCCTAAATGTTTCTGAGATAAATGTTTCTACCTTGTTTGCTCTGCTTCTGCCTTAAATATTTTTCCTAAACACAAATATCTCTAAAAGATAAAAGCCCTAAAAATATGGAAAGATAAAATCCCTAAATAATCTCAAATCATCAAATTCCTAAATAATCCTAATCTGTTGTGCCTCAAGCAATCTACAGTTCAGCTGCATCACAAAAAATTATGACCATTTCAAGGGATTTGATATCCTGGCCTTTCTACGTAATCAAAAGCTGAAATCATGGCACCAAGGCTAGAGCATGATTGGAAACCCTCCAATAGTATACCACAATAGATTATGAGAAGCCAAAAAGCAAGTTTGTGGGTAATCTAAACATGCACAATATGATCAATTCACACATTAAAAATATATTTACATAGTAGAGAAACACACGACTATGAAAATCGTAAGCAAAATATTGGTAATGGTATACCTTTGAAGGCCTCTTCAATGTCACCACTCACCATAACAACTCGTCTCTTCCCTCAAAACTGAATCCATAGCAATGGTAAAAAAAATAGTCTTAATTATATGATTAAGATTTCCAAAACACATCTGAGAGTGTAAAATTTCCAGATTAATTAATGACTTTTCTCTTCGCTAAGAAATTATCGAAGTTCTGAATGTCTGCCTTCATCGTTGGTCAGTCACACAAAATTTAAATAAAGATTCCAACCAATAAATAAGTTAAAAGTGGTGCATGAACTCTTGAATTCTGTAAGTTACCTGCACATATGCCTACACAATTAGACTTAAAAGAAAACTTGAGCCATAACAAGGCATTGAGCAGAATCCTATTCATACTTAAAATGTGGATCTACATGTGTGTATCTCCTCATGAGCTCAACCATGGATGTGGTGAAATTGGCTAACATTTGGCATTCTTCATCAGTCTTGGCCTCTGAAATAACCCCATGAATGGCCAACTTCTTGAGATTGGGGCATCGCTTAAGCAGCCCCTCAACCCAGTGGGAGAAAAGCTCATTGATCACAGTCCAGCCAAGCTCCAAGACAACAACATTCTCCAGACAGGAAGAGCCTTGTAAACCATAGTGAAGCACTCCATCTCTCACATCATAACTTAAAGATAAATGGCTCAGGTGTGGAAAGCAAGTTGCAATTGTTTCTAAATCTACAACCTCATCCTCATCGTCAAACATCACATCCCAAAGCCGAAGCCTCTTTAAATTCGACGATCTTGAAATCATCTGGTAGAATTTCGGCCATATAATTGTGAAGTTGCTGATATCTACTATCTCGAGATTCTCAACCGTCTCCCCAATATCAAGATGTATAACACTAACATCGTCTATCTTAAAATGCTTCAAGGTCCCCTTGCCAATAAGTTCAAAAACCTCAAGTGCACAATCTTTCAAGTGCAAACATTCAATACCATCAGCCTCCAATATAAACTTGTCCAAACTGATTGCTTCTACATATACACTCTTCAGAGTTGAACTACTCAATTCAACCGTCACCTGTGCATCAGACATTGCAATCTCTGGATTGACAAGTTCCAAAGCTTCAATCTTTGGACAGGCAGACACCAAAAGATGAAGATCCAATGCTGAGATACTGACATAACTCAAGGAAAGATATTTCAAACAAGGGAATCTCTGAAAATTAGGATCAACCCCAGCAATGGAATTATGAGCCAGATCTAGTATTTCCAGCTTGTGTCTGCCACATATTTCAAGAATGTTAACATTAGGCATAGTCTTTACATTATAAAACAATTGCCTCAAGGTTTCCCTTGTGTACATGAGCCAAGCAATAACTGTTGAAGCCGAGAATTCATCCACATCTTCCATCAAAATGGAGAGTGCCTGCAACCCTGATGTCTGAAAAATGGTTTGTGTGATCAAAATCTCGAGGCGGGTAGTTGTCAAATCGCGGTAAATAGGCCAATCATTGGAGCTGAAGGAAAGGGTGTGGAGGTGTTTGCAGCATGCTTGTCTCCATTTGCGGCAGGTTGCAGAGGCTATGACTACATCACGAGCAGCCCTTAGGTGGGACAGTATGTTCCCAATGACTTCAACAGGAAGTTGCTCCATCAAAGAATGTTGCAACTTGTAGGCCTTTCTCACAAACAATATATCAACTGTGTTGTGTGCTTTTTGTTGCCAAGCAAGAAGAAGAAAAAAAAAACAGATTTTTTTTAAGCCCTTCAATTCAAGAGTAATTTTGAAGATTCAAAACCATACCAGAAGCTTGAATGAATGAATGTCACAAAGATAAATAAATACATGGGAATTGTGAATTAATAAATTCAAATGCTTAACATTCATCAAATTGTGTTCTTACTGGATGAGTTCTCAAGAGAAATCACACCGAGATAAGAGAAGTAGTTAAGATTTAAGCAGGTAAAAGTGGGAATTGGTAAATTAGAATCGGAATTGAAATTAAATAATTTAAAACAAATAAAAAATGATTTTAATTGGGAATAAATGGAAAATGAAAAGTATGAGATTGAGATAGGAGTGGGTTGGTTACCTGAATAGTAGAAAGAGAATGAAGGATTGTTGGTTACAGAAAGAGAAGGAGGAGAGCGAAACGGAAGGAGAGAGATCCGTCACTCACCTACGACTAGTACTAGGTAAGGTACGAGAGTGTTTCCAGAGAACACAATCGCTTCTGATTTGATTTGATTTGTGTGTGAAATGAAACCAAACCAAACCAATGAAAGAAAATGCTACCTATTATTTGAATGAATGAATTCAACGTAATACATCCTCATCTACCCTTAATTATACTAACATCATTATTCGATATCACATATGACACCTTGGTACTCACATCTAAACAACCTGGCTGTTTTTATATTTTTTTTTCTGCCTTGTTTTCGTTTGATGCTTTTTCCCCCCTAAAAAAATACCCTCCTTTTAGTCTTCTTATTATCATTAATCTCGCAATTTGAGAAAAAAATGATTTTAATGTAATTTTTAATGATCAACATCTATAATATTATCAAGTACTAGATCTTGTATCCGTACGATGCACGGGTGTAACATGTTTTTGTATTTATTTGTTTGAATATTTTTTTAGAATATAAAAACTAACACATTAAAAAATCAACGAATACATATTTGTGTAATATTTGAACGGTTCGGAAGATCCGTTTGTATGTTTGAGATATGAAAGTCAAACCGTTAGGGAAATGTGACTTAGTAACAAATCTTAAGAGGACGTTATGGTTTGGTGTACATGAATTAATATGAGATATATTTCTTCCCACGTGATTGAGACGCGATTTTTTTCATGAGAACCGGAAGGCATTCCACAAGTAGCCTCTTGGTGGACTATACATCGTATTCGTTTGAATTAAGATGACCGGATTGTACATTATAATGAGTGGTATGACACATTGTCAATCACTTAGATGCTTATTAAGTTATCCGTCATATATATGTAATTGTTCTTTCGAAGATAAACTATTGGAATATATGCAAGAAATTTTACATGTCCACACTCCATAACATACAAGTTCTTGTATCTTGCATTGATGCTGAATCGTTCTTCTATTGTTCTTTACATGTTTGCTTCTTTAGACAAAGAAAACTAACAACAAAAATGATAAGATATAACCTTATTTCCCTATTTCTAATCATTGAACTATCTATTTAGTATAAAGAAAAGTGTAAAACAACAAAAAGGCCCGGTTTGAACTATCCCCAATAATACCTGCATCTTCATTGGACCAAAATCTGAGTCGTTCCTTTTAACACCATAAGCTTCACATGTACCAACCCTAACAACAGTCTTCAACAACAACAGTTGTCACCAATCAAGCCAAGCCCAAAAAAATATAATTTTTTTTGCAAAGAAAAATAAAATATTAACATAGCATTGTTCACATTCTCTACAGTCTTTGTGCTTTTCAAGATAATATAAAAATAGATAGCTTGATTTTGTACTACTATTACTATTTTGTACTCAACTGTATAAGCAGAAATCTTTGTATTAGCAGCGGCTCTAGAAATTGATGTCTTAAAATTTACTTTCGTGTTCTCTATTATATTTAAAAGAGACTGATAAATTCTCTATTTCAGGCTCATCCTTGGATGAGAGACTCCGAGAAGGAACAAATATGCAGGCTCATGATCTGTCAGAAGCTCTCATTGGAAGCCAGCACCCATGCAACACAAAATGAGAGGTTGCCGCTTCGTGTTGTAGTCCAAGTTTTGTTCTTCGAACAACTTAACCTCCCTACATCTATTGCTTGTTGGTTATTAGCATCTAATAATCTTGAAAACTCACAAAATCTGAGTGGAAATTTTGCTCTGATAAGAAATGAAGGCAACCCAATCAAGCAACCCAATTTTAGCTTTTGATATCATGAAAGAGCGAGTGTCTAAGCTTGAGAAGGAGTGCTTGAGCATGGAGCAAGAGTTGGAAAAAAATGAAGTCCAAGGTAAGTTGGAACATGATCCTCAAGAAATTGAGTTGTAGGTTAATGCCTAAGCACTCTCATGACAAGGTATAGAAGACATGTAGGGAGTTCAAAATATCCCCAGCATCTACAACCTAGATGGAAGAAAAGGCCATAGTTGCCCCTTTATTCTGATTAATAATGTAACTGAATAATGATCAGTTGCTCGCTTTTTGCTACATAGATATTATAATTTTTATGCAGATTCACTTTCGACTTGGCCATTTTGCTCAGCATAAATGACTATTGCTATGCCCTCTTTTACTTGACAAACTGAAACTTTTCTATTACTTATGCTCCTCCTCCATTAATCTCTTAAGATCTTATTTCTCTAAATTCACAAAAGTGCCTTTTTGATCGATGCACATAACTATGTCAGGTGAAATTATTTCTTCCATTAAGTTGGAAGATTTACATTTTTCACTTTAAAATTTGAAGTTAGTCGATCAAATTTTCATGCTTACACGTTCAGTTTGTTGGAACTAATGTTTTTTTTATTTTTATCTATATTTAAATGTTTGTTTTGTTTTTGAAGTTGTTTTGAGCTTAAGTTCACATGTAAAATACTATTTTGTATTTGGCAACTTAAGGGGAAGGTACTCTAATTATGTGTTTTACTGATTTTTGTTGAAGAGATAAAATAATTCATTGTACAATGAAAAGGAACACATTCTTGCTTCCCACTATAAATAAAAAAATAATAAGTCACTGCCCAAAACATAAGAATCTATAGTAATAAATTGCATAAGATTTGTGAGTTAGAATCACATATAAACTATAGTAGATAAATTAAATAAACATAGAAATCCTCTGATTCCAATATTGAATGTGGAATGAGACAAAAACCAAGCATCAAGAACAAATATTACTCAAATCATATAAAAGAAATTACTTGTTGAAATCTGAGTGTGTCAGGGTATCCTACTCAAATCATATATATACCAACAGAACTCAACATAAAAAAGGATGGAATGACACGTAAATGAACTTTATATATTAGGCCATAAGATACAGGCACAGAATCGAGTTAAAGTTGTAAATCGTTTTTTCCCTTTCAACCATGAAAAGTGCATTTATAAAATGTTTTTTTAAAGCTCCCTATGGGAGCAAAAGGGATGCATTTCTTTGTGCATATGAACATACATGACACACAAGAAAATAGAGAAGAAGAAAACAAAGTCATGCTAAATAAGTTACTGAACCCCAATTAGTTGGATGGTTGTAATTCCTACTCTTAATGTTGCTTCCATTGCAGTTCAACACATTTAAAAAGAAGACTTTATCACGCAATGAGATTATTAACATGTAAAAGCTATTATAATTGCACAACAATTACTTACCGGAAATGTAGGGTTATGAAAATTCTTAAAAAGAAAGAAAAAAAACAGTAAAGTAGTTCTATCAGATATTTTATGCTTAATTTCCTTTGAATAGCTTATACTTGTTAAATAATATAATAAGTTATAGTAACTACATAGTATAATTCGGGAGCTAAAACAAGTTATTAGTACTTGATAGAGACAAAACTAAAGTTTGATTGTCAAAATCCAACATAATGACAGAATGAAAATTCCAAGTTCTAAATTTCATTCAAGTTATACATTGAAGCCAGGTTACAAAATGGCTCCTGAATCAGTAACTTGTTAGAACAATAGATACTATTGATCCAATGAATGATTTTATAAGATGTCAAATGCACTTTATGTGCCAATTCCAGTTTGCTCACAGTTTACCGAATCAATTACATTATAGTTTCTATTTCTATCTAAATAAAATCACCTATTTTTTGATAAAATCAAACATCAAATTCTAAAGAGATAAATAAAGCATTAATCAATGACTTACAAATAGACATTCAATCAGATAAAGTAATGCAACTCTATTCCTCCATCTACAACTTCAGATAAATCTGATAAATGAAAGCTATTGTGCTTTGCAAATGGAATTGATCAGGAACATCTAAATAGAAAGATTTAGATGCATGAAGTTGGCACCAAAAAGAAAAACAAAAGAAACCAAATATATGTTAGAAAAATGCATTATGTTTTCACCAATCAATACACTCAAAGTAGAATAAGATCACAAATTAGAAATACCTTAATGATTAAAAATAGGATCAATAGAAGTTTCTCAAATCAAATCCCACCTTGAAGTGAACACTGTTATCTTAGAAAAGTTGAGAATAATATGGAAGATGAAGAAAAAGAAAGAATAGAAAAAATGGGACAGTTTGCACGGAAAAAAAGTTTTCTACAGTAAAAAGTGGTAGTACCCTCAATATAAAGAATAGAACCTTTTCCTGATAGGTTCCTCCTTCTCAGATAATAACAAATATATAAAAAAAGTTGATAAAATAAGAAAGAAAGAATTTTAGCAATGAGTAAAATGAAACAAAGGTCATTCATAAAATAAACAATGAGAAAAGTTCTATTACATTTAAGGCAAACAAAGAGTAATAAATATGAAACTTAATTGGACAGGAGCTCACCTAAGAGAAGTAGAAATATTACGTATGAGCCTTTGTTTTTTAAGCAAACTTGTTGAAAGAACTTGTACAATCTAGCTGTAACTTATCCATGTAATTGGTTGATGGTATCCTTTCAAGCTTGGATAGATTTCACGAAAAGTTACCATCAGTTGTACAATTTTTTTTTATATCGGCCTTCATCATCATAATCATCCTACATTGCATGTCCTTATGTTAATAGTAAAAAAAACTCAGCAGTGTAGCTGCTAGAAGATATGAAAAAAGAAAAAGAAATTCAAAGCACACATTACCTCATATCGATCATCCTCGGTTTGATCAGTCATTGGAACATCCTCTCTTGAGTGTCCTCGTGGCTTCCAGATGAACTTTGCATCCCATCAAGATCATTATCGCTTGGTACAGGAGGCCTAAAATTAGCTCGAGCCCTTTTTGAAGACCTTAATTGTCATCATATGTATATGCAATAAAAAGTTCACATATCAACACCGTAAGTTTTCCATGTCAAAATTGATGATCCTGTGTGCAAATAGATTTTTACATATAAAATATAAATAGAATTGGGATTTAAGAAACTAACCTAATAAATAGAGAAGGGCAAAGCTAAACGGCAACACAGGGCAAACAAATTAAGAAGAGAAACCTCATTGATAGAAACATGAAAAACACATAAAAATAGAGAAAATTTAAGCACCCATTTGCACAAAAAGAAAAATAGAGAAAAAAACTATAAATCTTGTGCGATTAACAGAAAGAAAAAGTTTGAATTTCGGGATTACAGAATCTTACCAGTGGGATTGCAGAATCTTACCAGATAAGCCGATAAGTTCAAGTCAGAGCAGAAGGAAGTATACAAAGAGGAGAATCCAAACTAAGCCAAGTTGCCAGAAAACATAATAAATTAAAACCCGTTTTGAATTATCGAAAAGAAAAAAAGCAAAAATGATTATTCATAAACTTGCCTTTGAAGTAGAGAAGGTTAGACAGGAAAATAAAACAACATAAAGACAAACCTCTGCAGAGAAAAATGAAGTTAAAAAGACAAATTCTTCAAAACCCAGTTGTAGAAAGTTACCAGAAATCAAATCAACATATCATCAATAAAAGAAAAGAAAAGGCAAGAACCTAACATCATAGCAGGTATATAGGCGCCACCAGCCGTGCAAGAAGCAAACACCAATGCAAATTGTGGAATTCCTTCGGCACACATTACAAAGCCTCATTATAGAAGATTCTAATGATGGTATTACATTAAAAAAAGAGAGAAAGGAGTGGCCAACGAAAAGAAAAAGTAACCGTGGATTTTTGAATCCCTGAGAGAGAAAAAATTGGATTAATGAAGAGTTAACCTATTCCCAAAACAATTAATATGTCATTTTAAAAATACAATTTTATCCCAACAATTTTAGTTTCCAATATTTTTTTTTAAAAAAATTATTAATCCAAGTGATTTTACAAAAATACCCCAATGACTACATTCCTTTTATATATAAAGATAACACTAAAAAAATCTCCTCTCTTTCTCTCGTCTTTCTCATACTCTCACAGACGGCAACAAGGATGATTTTGGTCCAAAATCATCCATTTACTTCGTTTTTTCTCTTCTTTTCTTTCCATAAGTGGGTTTTCCACATAGATTTGGTTCTTTTGTGTGGGTTTTTCACATAGATCCGGATCTTTTTATGTTTTTTTCCTTGTTCTTTGTAGTCTTGGCATGATTTTATTTGGTTTCCTGCCGTGGTGCGGTGCTGTTTGATCCCCGTCTTGGTGCGGTGTCCGTTTGTTCCAGATTGACTGATCTGCTTCGATCCATCACAGATTTGATCAAGACTTGGATCTCAATGCTACAGATCGGGAAGCATGGGTATTCAGATAATCAATCATAAATTATTTTATGTCAAAAATCATAAATCATTTAATATATGACTTTTCAGATAATTACGATAAAAGTCAAACATTTTTAATAATGTAACAATTTGTGACTTATTGATGGTATAAAAAATCTTTACATTGACAATATGTACCAATTAAATCCTATATTAAATGAGAGTTTTATACATGACCACCTGTCTCATTCTGGATGCCAATTATGGGTCCTACATCAAACTATTTTTTAATATTTTATTTATTTTTTAAAATCTGCTAATTAATTGTTACAATTAGCAAAATAACTTTTTTATTTTTTATTTTCATGACAAATATTTTTAATTACCAATATTAATCTTTGGATTGTTTACTAATTCTCTAATATCAATTTTCGGATCTTTTACTATTAATCAACCCGTATTTATTAAATTAGAGCACCCACTCTTGAATATAGCACTCACTCTTGAACATGAGATACTCGCAACAGATACTATTGTGTCAGTGACTTTACCTATATCAAAGATAATTTTTATGAATATTTTTTAAATAATTTTCCACATCTGAAATTTAATTACTATAACTATCGAATGTTATGATCATTTACTTATTTTAATTAAATTATTTTCTTTTTCAGTGTAAAGATTTCAAATTAACTATTGTGGTTCGTCATATGTTATTCAATTTGTTATCTTTTTAAAGTTAATTCAAATAATAATTATTATTTGCCTATTATGGTAAAGAGAAACTCTAAAAATAATTATTTCATTTACAATATTCCAAAATTTATTTCGAAATAAATTTTACTTTTTTCATCTAAATATCAGTTGTATTTATTTAATTAAGGTTAAAGTAATATTTTGGTCCTTATAGGTGATACCGATTCTTCATTTAGTCCCTATACGTAAAAAGTTATTAAAAAGGTCCTCATACGTGCAATCATTACCCATTTGGTCCCTCCCGTTATGTTGTCGTCTCTAATGATCCGTTAACTACTATGTATAGGGACTAAATGAAGAATATGTGCCACGTATAGGGACTAAATGAAGAATTTGTGTCACATATAGGGACCCAATAATTTAGGTTAAAGTAATAATCTGGTCCCTATACGTGGCACAAATTCTTCATTTAGTCCCTATACGTAGTAGTTAACGGATTATTAGAGACGACATCATAACGGGAGGGACCAAATGGGTAACGATTGCACGTATGAGGACCTTTTTAATAACTTTTTACGTATAGGGACTAAATGAAGAATGTGTGTCACCTATAGGGACCAAAATATTACTTTAACCTTTAATTAACATAATAAGTACCAATCAAGGTTGGTCCGAGTGGCAATGAGCTCGGATCCCTTAAGCAAGTGGCCATGGGTTCAATTCCCAACTTTTACATATGGAAAAAACTTGGTTGGGAGGGAACGTCCTTCCTTGTGTGCCTTCAAATCCCCCGAAGAAGATTAGTCTCGGTGAACAACCGAGGATATTCCTTGCGTAAGTAGACAAAAAAAACTAACATAATAAGTGACTATCATATCTTATTCCGATTGTTAACTTGGTTTTAAATTATTTCAGATGGTATTTAAGAGTTCACTTTTACTAAAATATTAGTGTAAAATTTTTTACATCAACAGTCAACCATGCATCCCGTCATATGTGACTTTTATGATAAATAGTATAAGAGCGAATATTTTTAATAATGTGGCAATCCATAATTGGTTCTCAATTTTATATTGACAATGAATTCTAATTCAATTTTATTAATTATACTTATTTACTAACTCTAATAAAATATGAATTTTGTTGCCATATTTTGTAGTTATGCTTGAATTAATTATGCGTATATAATTTAAATTTTTAATTATTTTTTATTATATTTTTAAAAAATTTCAAAATCTAAAAATACCCGCACAATACATGGGTTATTTCAAATATTAAATTAATGTCACATATCTTTCAAATACTAAATTAATGTTAACATAATATTTCAAAAACTAAAATAGTTACTTTTTGTTTCCAAGAGTATCCTTATCCCACTTGATAGTTAGTAAATTCAGGAGTTAATAAAGAAGTCTCTTCTACTTAAACTAACATACATTGGTAAAGTAGTTGTTTATTAAGTTATTAACTACTATAATTTGTGATTGATTTAGTTTATTTCATTTATTTGGTTAGCTTTTTTTAGTAATTTAGTGATGCTTTACAACTTAAAATTTTATTATGTTACCACATTTGTTATGACATTTCTATTTATATTATGTGTGGAGTAATCATCAAATTAATTTTGGCACTTGATGTTCATTGTTTAGTTTTAATGTAAAGTATTCATTTGCATTTGTTGCACATAAACTAAGATTTATATAGATATATATTATGTATAACAAAATAGAGGTATTAAACTACAAATTGGCTTATTCAAAAAAAAAAAAATCACCAAAAAAAGACTACAATTTGGCTTCATAATTAGGGATGACAACGAGACGAGGTGGGCATGGGTAGTAATCCCCCGCCAACCACCTCACCGGATGAAAACTCGCCCCGTACCCACATGTGTATCCGTTAATCGGGTTTTAAACAGATTTTATGAATATATCACAAGCATCAATGAATATCCATGAATATCTATTAAACTATGGAAAATTTTAAAAATGTAAAAAGACTTCAAAACAAAATAAAATATTTACTTACCTCATAATAAATTAATCGTGACTATATATCACATATGTAATGATAACACGTATGACGACATTTCTTTCTGTAATGATATATAGTGGTGACTATATAGTTAAAAGTACGGCGAAATTTCTTTATATAAGTTATGGGGTACTTAAGCAATTTCATATATCGAGTATCCACGGACATGGGTATCTTAATATCTGTCTCACCCCATTAATAAACGAAAATAAATCAAAAAGATCCTCATCATATAAAAAATAATTTGCATT